>CM042689.1:303493236-303839031 GCA_023614405.1 Avena insularis
CAAGATTGTCTAGGCTGGGCATTTGAATATCACTTCCAATATCATCAATCAAAAGAAGAAATTGTGATCCTAAAGCTGGACTTTGAAAAGGCTTTTGACAGAATTGAACACTCCACCATTATAAGAATTTTGGAAGCAAGAGGATTTGGAACCAAATGGATTAATTGGATAAATACGATTTTTAATTTTGGGAACTAATTTGTTCTCTTAAATGGAGTACCTGGGAAAAAGTTCTACTATAGAAGAGGGGTCAGGCAGGGTGATCCCTTATCACCCCTTCTGTTTGTGCTGGCAGCTAACTTTTTGCAAACACTACCTGACTCTGCCATGAATAAGAATATTTTTAGCCTTCCCATTCCTTGCCCTGCTTGTCCTGATTTTCCTGTGATCCAGTATGCTGATGATACCTTGGTTGTCATGAAGGCTGATTCAAGACAATTTCTTTGCCTTAGATCAATGCTGAACTGTTTTTCCTCTTCTACTCGGCTCAGGGTTAATTATGCCAAATCAAGTATGATGCCTATCAACTTAGACCCTGAAAGATTGCTTCATTTCTCTACAACCTTTGGCTATAATATGGTAGCCTCCCCTTCACATATCTTGGACTCCCCCTCAGCCTTAACAAGCCCTCTCTGGAGTTCTATCTTCCTATGGTGCAGAGGGTTCAATTCAGACTTGGAGAAATTGCAGATTTTTTGAATTATGGGGGAAAACTACAAATGGTCAAGTCTGTTTTATCATCTTTACCCCTCTTCTTCATGAGCTCTCTTAATGTTCCCATTACAATCAAGGATCAAGTGGTTAAATACACGAGGCACTGCCTATGGAGAAAAAACTGCTGATGTTCAGGCTAAAGGCACTGCAATGGTTGCTTGGACAAAGGTTTGCAGGCCAAAGAATCAAGGTGGCCTGGGAGTTCTTAATCTTAACATCCAAAATACTGCTCTGCTGCTCCGAATCTTGATAAATTTTTAACCACCATGATATCCCGTGGGTTCATCTTATTTGGGAATCTTATTATAACCAAGGTAAACTCCCTGGTTATCAATAAGAAGGATCCTTCTGGTGGAAGGCCCATCTGAAGCTCATTGATGCTTACAAGGCCATGGCTAAATGTCAACCTGGGGATGGAAAAACGGCCTATTTCTGGTCTGACCTGTGGGATAAGGAATGTATGCAATTTAAGATGCCTCATTTGCTCTCCTATGCAAAGAACACCAGAATTACTGTTAAAGAGGTTGTTCAGATTGAATACCTTGAGGATCTCTTTAATCTACCTCTGTCACAATAAGCTTTTTCTGAGTTTGAACATCTTGAATTGAGGTGTCAACAATTTAATCAGTTGGCACTTCCTGACAAATGGACTTACATTTGGGGCAATGACAATTTTTCTATTAAGAAAGCCTATGAGGTTATGGTTGGCTATCAACCTGCTCCTCCTCACTTCACCTGGATATGGAATTCTTCTTGCCAAGCTAAGCATAAATTTTTCTTCTGGCTCTTCTTCTTGATAGGCTAAATACAAGGAACCTTATCAAAAGGAAGAAATGCTCTCTACCAGACTACATTTGTGCAATCAGAAACTGCCACTCATAAGAAACTTTGATACATCTTTTTTGGAACTGCCCTTTTGCTGCTAAATGTTGGGACTACATTTGTCCCCAAAGAGATCATAGAATCTCTGTGTTTGAAGCTTTCCAGGACATAAAAATCAGGCTCAAGCTTCCTTTTGCCATGGAGATAATAATTTTAGCTGCTTGGGGAATATGGATATGCAGAAATAACAAAATCTTTGAGAATGTTACACCACAATTCTCTACCTGGAAGGCAGTTTTTCTGCAAGAAATGGGGTGGGTCAAAATCAGAATAAAAAAGAAGCATGGCCCTCAATTTGATAGCTGGTTCCAGACACAAGTACATTAGTTGGTTACTTCTTGTAAACACAATGTGATATATGTAATGATCACTTCCTTTGTAACTTTGTACTTGGTACCCTGTACTCTGTTGCTATGATTATATAATAACGAAAAAAGTTGCAGTGGGGGTTCTCTCCCCTAGTGTTTTACCCTCAAAAAGAATCATGCATAGTGCACACAGAGTGACAGCCTGGTAATCAATTGGAGAACGTTTATTTGTCTGAGTAACCTCTTATAGATCACACATATATTTTCCCGTCTAGTACTAGTGAGACCGAAGCCTAGAAGCCCTTTCTCATTCCATTCAATCCTACAACTACAATCTCTTTAATTCAGTTTATATTTTTGTTTAATTTCCTTCTTAGTTTATTTCATTATTGTTAAAAGTTCTTTGTTATTAGATACTTTAAACCTCTCTCAGTTATCGCTGCTCTAGTAACTTATATAATAGACAATTTCCAAACCACGATTTGGGTGCGAAACGTGGACGCATTGACAACGTGGATACGGGGACATGTTGTTTCCGCTCGTCGATCTCCCGTTGGGACAAACTCTTAAATATTTGCTGCTATAGGTACTGCAATAACCCTATTGTTGGTGCAGGAATACAGTCATCAAATTGGCGCCGTTGCCGGGGAGATAAGCGTTCGATTATTACCTTCCTACTCGCACATAGTTTATTTCCGTATGTTTCTATTTATCTTAATGCTTTTGATTATTTGAAAAGAACAAAAAAATTAGTTTACCTTTTGTTAGTTGTCTTGTTGTTTATTTTAGTTATAGGAAATTCAAAAACATAGGAACTATGGAAAGTAAAAGTCTTGCGGAGTATGCTTCTCCGAGTGTTGATCAATTACATGCTCCTATTGTTCAGCCCGCTATTGATGTGGATGGATATGAGATTAATCCTATGTGGATAAATATGATCATGGAAATAGATTTTGTAGGAGATCCGGACAATGATCCATATAAGCATATTGACAAATTTACTACATTGTGTTCTACGGTGAAGGCAAATGGATGGACAAATGATAAGCTAAAGTTATATCTGTTCTGGTTCTCACTGAAAGGAAAAGCTAAAGATTGGTTAAAATCGCATCCCACGGGACACTTCAATTCATGGAAAGGTATTTCCAAAGCTTTTCTCGATAAGTATTTCTCATAAAATTAAACTTATGAGCGTAGTCTTCATATCCTGAATTTCAAGCAAAGCAACAATGAGGATTTAATACAAGCTTATAGTAGGTTCTCAAAATTGATGCATGATTGTCCACATCATAATTTACCTGATTGGTTATTGTTGAATCACTTTTATGGAGGCTTAAATCACTCTTCTAAGGGTAAGCTAGACATGATGTGTGATGGTGCATTCCTTGGAAAAACTTTGGAAGAAGCTTGGCAACTCTTAAGAGATATACATAATAATTTTCATTAATGGCAATGTGAAATTGTGCATGAAGAAAAACCTCTCCCTACTGATCTAGAGAACTTGGTCAATGAATTTCTTAAAGATGAAAATAGAAGAGGAAAAATTCCTTATTATGATACCTTAGTTAGAGATGTTCTTTATAAAGAAATGCCTTTCATAGCTGATTATTTTAATCATATTAGAACTACTTATACTAATGATGGAGAACATCCCTCTACTGTTACTCCCATATCTTCCACTTGTTGCATCATTGAAGAAGGAAAGAAAGGGGAATCCATGAAGCCTAAAACCAGGAAAAATAAAAATAAGAAGCCTCGTGTTGAATATCCCACATATCTGACACCTGTAATGAAGTGAAATGGAATTATGAAGAGTATCAGAGAAATCAGAGACGCATCAAGGAGAAAGAAGAAAAAGAAATCAAGGAATGGAATAAATTGGAAGCATCTCTCAAACCTTATCCCCTACCTATTACTGATCTTTATTATTCTTCTGACTCTAGTGATGATGAGGACTTCAATTATTCTATAATCCTTGATAATTGCCCTGAAGAAGTTTTAGATGATTCTAGTAGTGTTTGTTTAAAGGGATCCCTTGTTTAAATACTCTTTTTGGGGAAATCAATTATGATGAGCCAAATATGGAATCCTATGTGCCTCCCATACATGTTTGCTAAGACTTTTGTTTTACTAATGAGGTGGAGGAAATTCCGGTGGCAAGGACCAAGCTAGTGGACCCAAAAGGACATTATAAGTTGTACCCTCAAGATAGTAATCAAGGTAAAGATTCAAAGTTTGGTAATAAATCTTTAACACCCTCTATGCAGGAGGGAAGGAATACATATTTACCGCGCTTGGTGCATCCATCCTCATGTGGCAACGAGAACACTTACAAGATACCGATGCACCGCAAGACGGTACGTCTTAGAAGAAAAAATATGATATAAATCCTGAAATCACTCGTTGGAACTAATCCTATAGTTGCCTCCATTGCTGAATAAATATGGAGTATAAAAGCCTGGCTACTTGGTTATAATAAAGCGCTTCCCGGGAGGCAACCCGGAAGTTACTAGGTGTCTTTCTTAGTTTTGTGTATTGAGTCTAGTTGCATTCATGTTGCATTGGCACTTTTATTCTTTGCATATCTTGATATTGGAGTTATCTTGTTGAAGTTTTCAAAAGGTAGAATTTATTGTTACTATGTGTTCTATAACTTGGTTGTACTTAAATCTTGTTTTATATATGCTAATGTTGGTCGAAAATTAAAGTTATCATTTTTCTGTCAAAACATGGTGTTTCGCTAAGTTTTAGGTTAAGAAAGAATTCTTGAAGAAACGAATTTTTTTGATGACTATAGTACCTTTAATGACCAACTATACGGCAGGAATAAAATTTACAGCCGTATAGTTGCGGCCTTATATTATCGATACCATCGTCAAATTTTATTTCCTAGGTACAGAAGGTTTAACGACCAACTATATGGCAGGACCGATTTGGTCCGGCCGTATAGATATCAACACCTCCTTCGAATTTTTGTTTCAGTTTACTGCACGTTTAACGACCAACTATACGGCGGAAAATAATTTTCTGGCCGTATAGTTGCTACGAACACGATTCCAAGGTCTGGGTAAGGTAACTAAAGGTCAGAAATCCTTCTATTTTCATTTCTTCTTCCTCTAAAACCTCGAAACACCACTTAGGAGCTTCTCTTATGTTCTAGAGAAGCCAAGCATATGTAAACAATAAATTTCTACCTCAGAAACTTCCTAGACTGTAATTCTCCACAGAAGTTCATGTTTTCTTTTTACTTTATTTTTTGTCGGTTGGGTGCGAACTTCGTTCGTATACCAAACCGATGTCTTTTATTTTGTGTGTTATTTTCGCAGGAACTTGAACCTTGTGTGATGATGTGTACGCTAGTGCCAACCGTGCAAACACTTGCATGAGCCACTTGGTTGCTTCAATTCAACATGCCTACATATTAATGTTTGGTAAAACTTTCCGACTTGAACCTCTTTTAATAAAGCACATAGGGGTTGCACACTCGTGTTCCATATTTTGTCTCACTTGCACTTCATCAAAATCTAGGAGTATGTATAACTCTTGGACCTAGTTTGTTGACTTAAGCGTGGGGCTTAGGTTGATGAACCGACTCAGTGGGACTTGTATTTTTATCACTTGTGAGCTAATCCCCTTGTTTTAAAAAACACAAAAAATGTTATTTTCTTCTTAGTTTCCAAGAAGGTTTTCAAGGAAGGCAGCCACCAGGCTATATCAAGAAATATACGTTAAAGCAAAAGTTCTTTGTCCATCAAAAGAGAGGTTACTTGTACCTCAACGGTAAAGTGTGTCACCCTTGTTTTCAACTAAGCTTGGGGAGGTAACCACTTATCACACTCTCTTTTGGAAACTGTATTTTCTCTTTTCTTTTGGTATTATACTCAACTTTGGTTCTTTCCAAGTTCTAAGCTTGGGGATGTTACTTATACATGTGTAGATTCTTGTGCAATGTTCATATTCAATGAAAGTTTAATTCAATCATGTCCACTGTTTTTGAATGCTTGCTTAAGTGAGTCTAGTTTTGTATTTATATGGGGGTACACTTGCTCATAATAGGCACCATAGGAGTTGACTTAGAGCTTGTATGCATCTTGCCAAATTGATTATCAAGCTTGTGACAATATTTGTGATCCTCTAGAAAACATTGCCACAATCTATACACTTGGAAAGAATGAATACTTGGTCAAGATCTTTACAAATTTGTTGGATGTCACCTAATAGCTTTGTCTTAAATAAATAGGTTATGCTCGACACCATAATGTCAAAACAATAGACTTGATAGTTTGCTTACGGAAGGAATTGTCAATTGGAAATGATATTTAGAAGTTTTGAGTTCTATGATAAATAAGGTGTTGTTTAATTGTCTTAAGAGTTCAGCCTTAAAGATACTCAACACCATAGATGTGATGATTGACTTGATAGTACTCTTTGAAAGGATTTTTTTTGAAGATACTAATATTTAGCGGTAATTGAGATGCATGCCAAATGTTGACATGTTATTTAAAGTATGATATTGCTTTACGCGTGTCTGCACCACTGTCACACAACATGGGATGCTAACAACTTCGCTGGCCTTTGAACAATCCAAAAAGAGGAAACTCTTGGAGTTTGGCTATGAGTTGCCCAACATATGTAGCAAAAATGCTATATTTGGGTATGCATTGGTATTCTCATGGGCCTGTGTTCGAAGCAAAAGAGGTAATTCTCCTCTGACTGTTATGAGAAATCATTATACCGAAAAGGGAAACCTTGGTAATGGTCACGAGTATCCATTCTTAGCCTGCACAGTCTAATTAAACACACTAAGTTTTGGCATGATCTCATTACTAATGAATTGAAGTTTTAGAAAGACAAAGAATAGAAATGAGTGTTTGATAGCCATAATTCATTGATGTGGATGACCAAATTAGACACTCTAATGCTATGCTTCTTTTGACATGATCTCGCATTTCCTTTTGGCATAAATCTCGTTACTAAGAGATAAACTTTCTGAAAGTTCAATAACTGATGTTTGCACTTGAGAGCCTTAACTGAATGACATGATTGGGTAGAATCGATAAATTTATTCCTATTTATGCTTGACATCTATTTGTGACTAAGTTTTGCCTCATAAAAAAATAAATGATATATGAAAAGTTATACAAAAGGTGCAATAAGAGGATCACAAGTTTGTTTGCAAGTTAGATTCACTATTGACATGGAGCATATAAGTTTTGATGAATCTTTAGTGGTCTTTATAACTGAGATTGTGTTTCATTGTATCAATACATGTTTTCTATCTTCAATCTTGTAGAAGAAATAAGGATACAAGGCATTAATTTCCAATGATAAGCTATTTCACATCCATTAATTTATTATCGACCCTTCCTGCTCGAGGACGAGCAAGGTATAGCTTGGGGAAGTTGATGGCTGTGAAATACACCTCTTTTAGCAATATAAAATGTGTCATTTATCTCACATATCATGTTTCTTCTAGCTATAGCTATGACTTATATGCATGACTTCTAGTTTTCATTCTACTTTCATATGAGTTTTGCACATTGTAGTAGTTTACGTAGAATTTTATCACTTTCCTTGTCTATGACATGTGTGTAGGTGTTGATGATGATTATGGATAAAGTAGAGGCAAAAGGGACAAAGAGAGCATAGTATGGAGTAGATGCAGGGGCCAGACATAGCCATTTGAGAGGTTGAAAAGGTGATTTTTAAAACTTCTCAAAATAAAGATCCAAGACCATGGGGTTGTATCCCTCTTCAATACGAATCCAACGAGCCAAAGAACACCCAAAATGGAGTTTGTATGAATAAATGGCGACCAAAATACGAAAGAGTGCTCAAGGTATGACGACCAACTATACGGCCGGAGGCCGTATAACTCCGGCTGTATAGTTGCCAAAAAGGTCGGGAACGACGGGATTTGGCCCCAGAAAAGCTCCACAAGCTTCCCAAAGTCATATGAAGGTATTAAGGGGTACCCTAGGGCACCCCCAAGGCCTATATAAGTAGGAGAGGAGCCAAGAGAGAACCACCAACCATATACAAGATCTAGATCCCATCTACCGCCTCCACGGCGGCGCTCTGCCGCCGTGCCGCCTCCATAGCCTCTCAAGCTCCACCAAGATCCAATCTCCATCAACACCATCAAGCCATCCAAGCAAGAAGAGGAGGAGAAGGAAGACATCACCACCACCACGCATCGTTCTCCATCATCATATCCATCTCTCTCTCTCTCTCGTGTTTAGTAATTGTAAGATTGAACCCTGTTGTGACATCATTATATATTTATATGTTTTGTAATTCATCCATGTGTGAGTGATTGATTCAATTCTAGGTTGAGGTATGATCTAGTGCGCTAAGTTAGAATTTATTGTGATCTAAGATAAGTTTATGTGATCCTTTGGTCCGGAAATGCCTTTTGCCTTGCGGTGACGCGCGAGAATCATGCATAGTGCACACAGAGTGACAACCCGGTAATCAATTGGGGAACGTTTATTTGTCTGAGTAACCTCTTATAGATCACACATATATTTTCCCGTCTAGTACTAGTGAGACTGAAGCCTAGAAGCCCTCTTTCATTACATTCAATCCTACAACTACAATCTCTTTAATTCAGTTCATATTCTTGTTTACTTTCCTTCTTGGTTTATTTCATTCTTGTTAAAAGTTCTTTATTATTAGATACTTTAAACCTCTCTCAATTATTGTATCTCTAGTAACTTATAGAATAGACAATTTCCAAACCACGGTTTGTGTGCGAAACATGGTCGCATTGACAACGTGACTATGAGGTTGTGTTGTTTCCGTTCGTCGATCTCCCAACGGGACAAACTCTTAAATATTTGTTGCTACCGGTACTGCAATAACCCTGTTGTTGGTGCAGGAATCCAGTCATCATAGACCAGCTCCTCCCAACTACGGATGGATCCGGAGGAAAGGTTATTGAGCCAAGCTCTAGATGCGCCCTTTAGCTGCAGCTTGATGACCCACAAGTATAGGGGGTGTATCGTAGTACTCTCGATAAATAAGAGTGTCGAACCCAATGAGGAGAAGAAGGTGTTGACAAGCGGTTTGGATCAAGGATTCACTGTAAATACTAGCAAACTAATTTTTTGGAGTTTTTGGTGGTGCAGATAAATAAAGTGCGAGTAAATTAAAGACAATAATAATAATTGCAGCGAGTGGCCCAATCCTTTCTTCATCAAAGGACAAGCCGGTTGTATTACTTATGATGACCAAACGTTCTCGAGGACACATGGGAATATTGTCAAGAGCTTTCGCTTCATATAGTCGATTAATCTTCATTGGTTGTATAAATGTTATGGGGGTGAACCTATACTAATGTACTACCCCAACTTGGACTAATACATACTTATGATTATACCCCTTGCAAGCATCTGCAACTACAAGAAAGTAATTAAGATAAAAATCTAACCACAACATTAAACAGTGAGATCCTACACTTCCTTATGCAAAGGTTTCCTAACGGGGGTTTAGGTTTCTGTCACTCCGGAAACCCCACAATTAGTAGCCAAGTACACAATGCATTCTCCTATGCCCATAAAGGTGAAGTATCATGTAGTCGACGTTCACATGACACCACTAGAAGAATAACACCACAACATAAATATCAAACCATTAAATATTACTCAACGTAATTCCACTACTAACAACATGACTTCTCCCATGTCCTCAAGAACTAAACGAACTACTACAAGACATCATATGGATCAAGATCAGAGATTAAATAATGATAAGTAACAATCTAAACATGAACAATAATCCAATGGTTTCACTCAATAGCATCAGCTACAACAAGTAATCAACATTGGGAAAGTTTCCCCTATGAACTACACAAGATTCAACCCAATTGTTACAGCGGTATGGAGCTGGTGGTGATGGTGCTGGTGGTGATGATGATGATGATCTCGATGAAGCCGAACTCGATGACGATGTCGATGGCGACGATCTCCCCACTCCAGGGAGGAATTTCCCCGGCAGATTTCTGCCTGTCGGAGAGCTCTTTCTCTTTGTGGTTTCTGCCCCGCAGAGGCGGCAGAATATTTGTGTGATGGCTCCCTCCATATTAGGTTTTCGGGAGGAATATATACGCGAAAGTGCGATGCCAGAGCTGGGCCAGGGTGGCCACACCACCTGGCCGCACGGCCTAGGGGGACCCATGCCTAGGGGTGGTGTGGAACCCTTGTGGCCCATCTCCACTCCCCTTCTGGCTACCTTCGTCTTCTGGGAAAATAGGAATTTCCATATATTTTCTGATCTTCGGAAATATTGCATCTGGACAACGCTTTTTCCAGGAGAATTCTTACTCCGGCAGTTAATTCTCCAAGAATCATTAAACATGCAAAATAGATGAAATAACATAAGTATCATATCTAAATATGAAATATAGAAATGAATAACAGTAAACTATGATATAAAATAGTGATGCAAAATGGACGTATCAACTCCCCCCAAGCTTAGACCTTGCTTGTCCCCAAGCGAAAACTGAACTCAGTAAACATGACCACAGGTTCATGGAGTGAAGTATCGATAAAGATAATACGGACAAGAAGCATCACATTTATCAATAAAAAAATCATAATAGAAAGCAACTCACTCTTATATAACTTAACTGCAATGAGTAAGGGAGTCACGATAAAGGTGCACAAAGAAAATCATAATTGGTAATGGCAAACTTTGTTATTGGTCAGAGAACAATTAACAAATCATACTTATTTTTGAGCTAAGTTTTTATAATGAAGCTTATATTACAGGAGTCTCTTGGTCAAACATAACGGTCCCTTCACCAACAATGATAGCTTTCAAAGTTATATTCATTCGGATAAGTGCATTATGCAAAACAAGGAACATAAGAAGCAAGATTGAATAAATCAACATATAGTTGATTGAATCACAACAACTCAAATGCTTGCTTGAGATAGAGAGGAATAGGTTTACTTACTCAACATAAAAATAAAAGATAGGCCCTTCGTAGAGGGAAGCAGGGATTAACAAGTTTTATAAAGCTTCCAAAAATTATGGTACTCATTAGCTGTGAGCTCTCATTGCCCCTATCATAAGCATGTTGAAGTGATTAAGGTTAATGTGAGTGCAAATATGAGTATATGCTTAAAAAATCACAAGTTGAAAATCTCATGCCCCTTGAGTACGAGTACCGAACCTCATGCTACTCAACTTTGGTCACAAACAAGTTCTTGTCATTGTAAGTATATGTGTATCATAGAGAACCGCCAATAGGGTACCCCTTTCACCATGACACAGGAGCTATCCCATATCAAAATGACAAGGCAATAGACAACAAGCATATCAGCGATCTTTTTATTTGCTATTTTCATAGTTTTTTATTGAGGATGCTTCATATAATTCCACTATGGTTTCGCTGCAAGTTTCCACCATGATTAGGAATGGCTTAGGCTAGCCGCCCAGGCGTTTCTCTAACACATATACGAACTCCATGAACTTATAAGCTCCCATTTTATTTCACACCTCCAGCATCCATAAGCAAAAGAACATGATATCAACTAAAAAGAATAAGTGCAATGTTGAAAGCGTTCCCCATGACAGCATGGTTTCTTCTAATTCCCAACTTATAATTTGCAAGCACATAAGCATCATAGATGGTCACAATGGTTCAAATTTATTAAGTGCAAGAAGATAAAGTGTGCCATCAAGTTCGTGAGAGCTTTACTAACTGATTTTTTCATAACAAAAAAATTTAATTTGGAAGATGGATAAAACTCGAGAATTTACTTGGAATAGCAACGATGCTAATAGGTGGATATGGTGGACGCAAATGGCAAAGGCTTTGGTTCCTGGTTTAGATGCACGAGAAGCATTCCCTCTCAGTACAGGTTTTTGGCTAGCAAAGCTGGGTAGCAAGCATAAGAGTTGAGTGAAACAAGCAAACATACGTGTGACAGAATCAATCATGCAATCTTCCTTGGAAGCACAAACGATCTTAACTTGAGAATACTGAGCTTATGAGCCAATCAAGAAAGAAAGATAATGAAATAATATATCTACAAGTACTTTTCTCTTTTCTACTCAAACCTCAAAGTAATGGTTTTACTGACCAAAACTAAGTTTGCCAAAACCAACTAAATTTACTTGATGCTCCCAAAGTGATACCAATACTAATAAAAAGATCAATCATATAACAGAAATTGCAAACTAAAATAAGATTTGCAAAAATTAAATGATAAAACTTCTCATTAATATTCCATAACGGTGACTCATACCAAGGGATACATAGATAACCAACTAAGGGAGAGATACTTCCACACTACAAACCATCCTATATGATAAATTCTCTACTCATTATATGAATCTACTAAAAAGATAAAAGATAATGATGTGATACCGCAACACTCCCCCAAGCTTGGAACAAACCAAGGGGGTGCCAAAACCGATGACGATTTACTCCTTGGGTGATCCAAAGGAAGACATGGCAGCTCCAAAACTAAGAACTTTGCCTGACAGAAACAGATCGAAACGAAAACACGATGAAAAAATGATATACGGACCTCGGGGGATCTGGGGATTATATATCATAAAGTTTAATGACAATAGGAAGGTACTGGGAGAAAACGGGTCGGAGACGAACTCCGAGGCGGCCACACCACCTGGTGGCGCGGCCAGGTGGGCCCGCGCCAAGGGGTGGTGTGAGCCCCCTGGACTTCGTTTCCATGCCTCTTTCGACTAAGGATCTTCCATATTAAATAAAAACTACTCCCTCTGTTTCAAAATATAAGATGTTTTAGGTTTGTGAAGAAAATGTATTTAGACTTGTTTTAGTGTGTAGATTCACTACAAACATGAGCGAACCTACATACTAAAACTAGTCTAGATGCATTTGCTTCACAAAGCTAAAACATCTTATATTTTGAAACGGAGGGAGTACAAAAATATAAGTTGGAAAGTTTTCGTGAACCTTTTCTTAGCAAAATTGTTACCTATTCGAAAACGGACTCTACGGATTCCTGAATTTTGTCTTTAATAAATTCTTTCGGAGTCACCACTTGAATAATATCAATATCTTCATTATAAGAATCTCCAGAAATATAATGTTTGAGCCTTTTACCATTCCCCACTTGCATAGTGTTGTCTCTAAATGAAGAATTTTTTTATTGCACCTAAATGATACACCTCTTCAATAATAAAGGGTCCTTCCAATTTGAGAGTAATTTTCCTGCAAAAAATCTAAGATGAGACCTATACAATAGAGCTATCTCACCAACACGGAACTCTCTCTTAAGAATTCTCCTATCATGTCATTTTTTATATTTTTATTTAAAGAGTCTAGCATTTTCATAAGCTTCACTTCTCCACTCATCTAAAGAACTCAAGTCAAGCAATCTTTTCTTACCAGCAAGTTTAAAATCTCTATTAAGTTCTTTCACTGCCCAATAAGCTTTTTGTTCTAATTCTAAAGTCAAGTGACAAGATTTTCCATAAACCATTTTGTAAGGATACATTCCCATGGGATTTTTATAAGCAGTTCTATAAGCCCATAAATCATCATTCAACTTTCTAGCCCAATTTTTCTAGATTTATTAACAGTCTTTTGCAAGATAGATTTAATTTCTCTATTTGATAATTCTACCTGCCCACTTGTTTGGGGATGATAAGCTAAAGCAATTCTATGATTAACATCATATTTAGCAAGGGTCTTCCTAAAACCACCATGAATAAAATGAGAACCTCCATCAGTCATAAGATATCTAGGCACACCAAACCTTGGAAAAATAACATCCTAAAGCATTTTTAAAGAGGTCTCACCATCAACACTTTTTGTTGGTATGGATTCTACCCACTTAGTAACATAATCAACTGCAATAAGAATATGAGTATAAAAAAGGACCCATAAAATCAAATCCCCAACAGTCAAATGGTTCAATAACAAGAGAATAATTCATAGGAATTTCATTGCATCTAGAATATTACCAACTCTTTGACATTCATCACATGATAAAATAAACTTTCTTGCATATTTAAAAAGAGTAGGCCAATAAAAACCCTGATTGTAGAACCTTTTGTGCGGTTCTATCTCCAGCATGATGTCCTCCATAAGCACTACCATGACATTTTCTCAATATCTCTCGTTGTTCATATTCTGGAACACATCTTCGCTAATACCATCCACTCCTTCTTTATATAACTGTGGGTCCTCCCAAAAATAATGCCTCAAATCATAAAAGAATTTCCTTGTTTGCTGAGCTATAAAGGTTGCAGGCAAATACTTGGAAACAATAAAGTTAGCATAATTGGCATACCAAGGACTCTCTCGCGAGCTTACCTTTATTGCAGCCAACTGTTCATTTGGAAAACTATCATTAACGGGCATAGGATCAAAAGAAATGTTTTCCAATTGAGACAAATTATCAGCAACAGGATTTTCAACACCTTTCTTATCTACATGTAGATCGAACTCTTGTAAAAGCAACACCCATGTAATTACCCTAGGCTTAGCATATTTCTTTGTCATAAGATATCTTATAGCAGCATGATCAATATGAATAGTAATTTTCAAATCAGCAATATAAGGTCTAAACTTATCACAAGCGAAGACTACAACTAAGAACTCTTTTTCAGTAGTAGCATAATTCCTTTAAGCGGCATCAAGAGTCTTACTAGCATAATGAATAACATTCAACTTCTTATATATTCGCTGTCCAAGAACAGCACCTACAGCAAAATCACTAGCATCACACATAATTTCAAAGGGTAAATTCCAATTAGGTGGTTGGACAATAGGAGCAGTAGTTAAAGCTTCCTTTAGAATTTCAAAAGCTTCCTTACAATCATCACCAAAAACAAAATGTACATCTTTTTGGAGAAGATTAGTAAGAGGCTTTGATATCTTGGAGAAATGTTTAATAAACCTTCTATAGAAACCAGCATGACCAAGGATACTACGAATACCTTTAACATCCCTAGGACAGGGCATTTTCTCAATTGCTTCAACTTTGGCTCTATCAACTTCAATACCTCTTTCAGAAATTTTATGTCCAAGGATAATTCCTTCATTAACCATAAAGTGGAATTTCTCCCAATTAAGAACAAGATTAGTTTCTTCACATCTCTCCAAAACTTTATCAAGATTGTGCAAACAATTATCAAAAGAAGTTCCATAGACGGAGAAATCCTCCATGAACACTTCCACATTTTCTTCACAAAAACCATGAAAGATAGCAGACATACATCTTTGAAAAGCAGCAGGAGCATTACACAAACCAAAAGGCATACGCCTATAAGCATAAGTTCCATAAGGACACGTAAAAGTGGTTTTCTATTGATCTTGCGCTCTAACAGCAATTTGAGAGAACCCAGAATAACCATCAAGAAAACAAAAATGAGTCTTCTTAGACAACATTTCTAACATTTGATCAATAAATGGTAAAGTATAATGATCTTTCTTAGTAACTTTATTAACCTTTCTAAAATCAATGCACATCCTATAACCAACTACTACTCTTTGAGGAATAAGCTCATTATTTTCATTAGGCACAACAGGAATTCCTCCTTTCTTAGGGACACAATGAACAAGACTAACCCATCTACTATCAGCAATAGGATAATACCAGCATCGAGAAGTTTCAATACCTCATTTCTTACCACTTCCTTCATCTTAGGAATTAAGTGGCATTGATGTTCAACAACTGGTTTTGCATCAGATTCCATATTAATAGCATGCTAGCATATAGTAGGAGAAATCCCTTTTAAATCATCAAGAGTATATCCCATAGCTCCTCGGTGTTTGTTCAATACTTCCAATAATCTTTCCTCTTCCTTTCCTGAAAGTTTAGAACTAATAATAGGATATATTTTCTTATCATCAAGATAAGCATATTTAAGATCATTAGGTAGAGGTTTTAGATCGAAAACAGGATCCTCGTTAGGTGGTAATGTGGTATCCAAATCTTCCACAAGTAGATTATGCTTAAGCATCTTAGGTTGACGAAGAAGAATCTCGTCAATCTCATTTCTTTCTTCCATGAAGACCTCACTTTCATGATCTTCCATATATTGCTGCAAAGCATTGTTAGGAGCAAGAGCAATGGAAGTAAGTTGTTTAACTCTAAAATCCTCATTAGGCAATTCATTTTCATAAGGAGCTTTAGCAAATTTAGAAAAATTAAACTCATAAGGTTCTCCATCAAATTTAGTTAAAATTTTCCCCTTCTTACAATCTATAATAGCCCCACAAGTGTTCAAGAAAGGTCTACCAAAAATGATAGGACAAGTTTTACTAGCAGCTAAACCAAGTACTAGAAAATCAGCAAGATATTTAGTATTACCGCAAAGCACTTCCACATCTCTTACAATACCAATTGGAGAGATGGTCTCTCTATTAGCAAGCTAAATAACCACATCAATTTCTTCAAGTTCATAAGGACCAATTTCATCCATAATTTCTCTGTAAAGCTCATAAGGAATAGCACTTGAACTTGCACCAATATCACATAAACCATAATAGCAATGATCACCTATTCTGACAGAAAAAACACATGAATACTAGCTTTCCTAGTTCTACTAGGATGTGAAACAATATTAGAAGCATCTTCACAAAATATAATGTGTCCATCTTCAACATTTTTAGTGAGAAGGTCTTTCACAATTGCTATCACAGGTTGAACATTTATTTGTTCATCAGGTTCTATAGCTTTCTTTGTACTTTTGTTAACCACACTAGTTATCATAGAGTGTTCCTTTACCTTAGCAGGGAAAGGTATTTTCTCAATATAAGATTCAGGCAAAATACGATCAACAGTACAAACTTCATTATTTCTAGCAGGAACGCAATTACCAATATCTTTATATGGTGCATGGTACTTGTTCCATTCCTTTTTTGGAATTTCAATATAATAGGCAAAGGCCTTAAAACAATTTGCAATAATTTGAGAATCAAGACCATAAATAGCACTAATGTCATGAAAGTCATCAGTTCCCATAAAAGATTTAATGCATTCATAATCATAATTTATACATAACTTTCTTCCTTTGTCATTCTCCCATGCTTCCGTATTTTCTTGAATACGGTCAAGAAGATCCCATTTAGCTTCTTATTTCATAGGTGTAAATGATCTAGCATAAGAAGCATCCAATAAATCCTTATCATGAAGAGGAAGCCTTGCATAGAAGTTATTAGTAATAATCTTATTGGGGAGCTCATGAATGGGACATTTGAGATTAGTAACTTCAATCTCCCCCAAGATTGGGCAATACTCTCTCCATCATGAGATAAAAATTATATATTTGATTCTGATCTTTATGAATCTCACTAGGAGGATAAAATATAGAATAAAAAAGAGGTACAAGTTCCTCCCATGCAATAGATCGGCCACTCTTCAGCAGCTTATACCATTCCACAGCTCTGCCTTTCAATGATATAGAGAATAGCTTTCTCTTAACTTGATCCATTGTAATACATGCACACTTAAACAACTCGCATAATTAATGTATAAAGAGCAAATGATCACCAGGATGGACAATTCCATCTCCAAAATAATAGTTATTCATAACACGGTCAACAATTTTCGTAGGTATTTTATAAGGATCCAATTCAGCAGGCGGTGGTTCATATACTACCTTATAAGTGATAGTAGGTTTCCCAATTAGGGAACCAAGTGTGTTATCCATGATGAAATAAAATAACAGACAGAAATAAAAACAATACTCACAGTAGAAATTTCCCTTACCAATTCCACTCTTCAATAGCGCTTCACTCCCCGAAAACAGCGCCAGAAAATAGTCTTGATGACCCACAAGTATAGGGGGTGTATCATAGTACTTTTGATAAATAAGAGTGTCGAACCCAACAAGGAGCAGAAGGTTTTGACAAGCGGTTTGGATCAAGGATTCACTATAAATACTAGCAAACGAAGTTTTACGAGTTTTTGGTAATATAGATAAATAAAGTGCGAGTAAATTAAAGACAATAATAATAATTGTAGTGAGTGACCCAGTCCTTTCTTCAGCAAAGTACAAGCCGGTTGTATTACTTATGATAACCAAACGTTCTTGAGGACACATGGGAATATTGTTAAGTGCTTTCGCTTCATATAGTCGATTAATCTTTATTGGTTGGATAAGTGTTATGGGGGTGAACCTATGCTAATGTACTACCCCAAATTGGACTAATACATACTTATGATTATACCCCTTGCAAGCATCCACAAATACAAGAAAGTAATTAAGATAAAAATAAACTCTGAGATCCTACACTTCCTTATGCAAAGGTTTCCTAATGGGGGTTTAAGTTTCTATCACTCTAGCAACCCCACAATTAGTAGCCAAGTACACAATGCATTCTCCTAGGCCCATAAAGGTGAAGTATCATGTAGTCGACGTTCACATGACACCACTAGAAGAATAGAACCACAACATAAATATCAAACCATTAAATATTACTCAACGTAATTCTACTACTAACAACATGACTTCTCCCACGTCCTCAAGAACTAAATGAACTACTCACAAGACATCATATGGATCAAGATCAGAGATGAAATAATGATAAGTAACAATCTAGACATGAAGAATAATCCAATGGTTTTACTCAATAGCATCAACTACAACAAGTAATCAACACTGGGAAAGTTTCCCCTATGAACTACACAATATTCAACCCAATTGTTACAGCGGTATGGCGTGGTGGTGATGGTGATGGTGGTGGTGATGATGATCAGGATGATGATCCTGATGAAGCCCAGCTCGATGACGGTGTCGATGGCGATGATCTTCCCTCTTTGGGGAGGAATTTCCCCGGCAGATTTCTGCCTGCCGGAGAGTTCTTTCTCTATCTATGGTTTTCGCCCAAAAGAGGCGGCGGAATATTTCTGTGATGGCTCCCCTCGTCTTAGGTTTTCGGGAGGAATATATATGCGAAAGAGCGATGCTAGAGGTGGGCCAGGGTGGCCACACCACCTAGACGCGCGGCCTAGGGGGACCCGCGCCTAGGGTGGTGTGACCCTCCTGTGGCCCATCTCCACTGCCCCTTCTGGCTACCTTCGTCTTCTAGAAAAATAGGAATTTCCATATATTCTCTGGAATTTTCTGATCTTTGGAAATATTGCATCTGGACAGCGCATTTTCCAGCAGAATTCTGACTCCAGCAGTTAATTCTCCAAGAATCATCAAACAAGCAAAATAGATGAAATAACATAAGTATCATCTATAAATATGAAATATATCAATGAATAATAGTAAACTATGATATAAAATAGTGATGTAAAATGAACGTATCACAACTAAAAGCACTGCATGGCTGTATTCTTGCTTCCACTGTGCAGCTTGACTGATGAGATGTGGTCATCTAGCCAGATCTTCGGCTCCTGTAGGCTGTCAAACTTTGGGTTGTCCGACGGGATCTTGAAGCCCGTGGGCATCCGAGTCTGTCGTATGGCTCTGCTGAAGCATCTGGTGCCGCAGAGCTCCATGTCTTCATCCTCCGATTTCGTGGAGCACGCATGCTTTCGCGCAATTTATCAATCTTGCGTTGTGTGAGTTCATCACGAGCATCATAGTTATGGCTCCTTCGCCACGAGTTGCGGCCTAGCCGCGACAGGTCATGTTCATCCTCGTCGGATGAGGGCGTGCGACTCTTTGTGAATTTCACTGCAGCCTTTTTATTCGTCTCCCGGGCCGTCTCTCCGATCAATGCGGCTCCCACGAGCCCAAGGCCCACAATCGCTGATTTATGGAGTGCGTGTCTGGGATGCCTGGTCGGTGGTGGGTTTGCTGCTAGGTACGTGGTGGCCGCCATAACTTCGGCATGCAGTGTTTTGGGCATTATGTTGCCCTGCGAGTCCATCGACATGAAGGACAAGTCGAGTGCCTTGGTGGCCTCGTGTCTAGCGGCAGGGTCCATGCGCTCCAGCCGAGAACGGCTCTTGTGGGTGGTGTGGCCATCGTAGCATTTGGAGGAGGATCCGCCGATGGAGGAGAGCGTAGCTCTTCGCATGCTTGATTCGTCGGCAGCCCTATGATGCTGCTCGAGCTCTTTGTGATGCGCAACGTGTCGGTTGTGCTCCTTCACGAGGAGCCATTGGTATCCCATCATCATATCATGCGAAGCATCTATAGGTGGAGGGTTACCCCACACGGCCTCTCGGACCCTCTCCCATTTGACCTCGGTAACGGTTCGTTACCGGAGGATTTGGGGGATTCGAGGGGAACATGTCCTATGTTTGCAGCGTTGGGGGAGCCTGTGGATTTGCTCTGTTATCATCGTGAGTGTCCATGATAGCCGCGCACATGAAGCGGTAGGGGATGTTGTTACTCCCGTAGCTCTCAGATCCGGAACCGTAGGTTCCTTCCACCGTAGGAGGGTCGCAGAGATCGGAGTTGCATCTACTGCTGTCATCCGAATTATACGCCAGCGAGGGCACGCTTAGGACACCGATTGGCGGCACCCACGAAGCAGGTGCGATTGTTGGAGGCACCACCCGTTCAAGGAGGCAAAGGGTGACAACCTTGCCCACCTGGAAGCATAGGTTCCCGAGCATCATGTCGACTCCGTCTCCTATAGAATAAAAGAGTCGGCGGGTCACCGGCGAGTGAACGGTGAAGTCGATGGTATCAAAGAGAAGATGGTTCTCCATCGTAGAGGATTCAAATATCGTAGAAGATGGGGCCATCACGACCTCAACATCAGCATCCCCAGATCCCATAGACGGCTCCAATTGAAGAGGGTTCAACTTGTCAATGCCCATTGTTATGGACTTGGGTTTTGGATAAGTAGGGGACGCTGGAGATCACGGAACGGCTAAAAGACAAGCAACACGGGGACATGAGGTTTACCTAGGTTCAGGCCCCCGGAGAGAAAACCCTACTCCTTCTTGTCTTCTCTTTGTTGATGGCGATGCCGAAAGTTACAAGGGTGCGCGGATTGGATCTGGCGAGTTGTGTGCTAGGTTATGGGGTAGTCTCCTCCTTGTTGTGCCCTCTTGACCTTTATAGGGGGATGCCAGGTCTCGGGGTAGTTCGATTTGGTTACATATTAGGGTTTTACTCTTTGAATTTCTATCTAAAGCTAGCCGTGTTCCTCAAGGAGTCACATCCTTCATGGGCTTGGGTCACCCGAATCCTTCATGGGCTTCGTCATCAGGAGTGGATAGTTGTATGGGCTTCTGCCAGGCCGAACCGGGTAGGCAAACATCAGGCACCCCTAGGGCATACCCATGTCAACAGGGGTGCGCGGGGCTCCCCTCGTTGGCGGCGGCGCGCCATGGCGGGTGATGACTGCAAGTGCACAAATCATTTGTAGCTAGTTTCAAAGTTCAGATATCTATCACACAGGGGGGCCCAAAGGTAAGTGTTTATTGGTGAAGTCTCTGTCACACCCGAAGTTGTCACAGGTCTTCGAGTGAATTGACTGCAAGTGTTGAGAATGAGAATAGAATTTGGATTTAAACGGAAGTACTTAAATAAAACTAAAATGTAAACTTCAGAAATAAAAAAGCATAAAAGTAAACAACGATTTGTTTGTTGTTCTCTGGAGATGACAAAGTAGACGCAGGGAGTTTCAGTCCATGGTGATAGTGAATGTGCCGGGTGAATGAGTGATAAGTGTAACAATTATAATCTTATAAGTATGTATGTAGGCGAGCAACCCATAATTAGCCGAAACTCCTCTTGTTAGATTTCATCCCAACTTCAATAATCCTACTTGCCTGTTTACCACAACCATGGTCAGTCACTAGACGATTAAGATCCTTCAGGTTGCTTAGAAATTAAGCTCCTTGGATCAGAATAATGCAATAAGCTCAGTGGTTCCTCGTTATCCTCAAGTCAAACTAGTTTCCCATGGATATCCCCGTGTCACTCGAGGGTCGCTGGTCTGCTAGCAAACAAGATTCTATCTATGTAGAACAAAGCATCATGTTGTGTGGGCTCTTAATTGGACAACAATCATTAAGCATCCCACAGATAGTCAATCACACATAATATAGTAATTAGAATTAACCACAAACTTGATGGAACATATATAGGCACATCACATCACACCAATCCCCTACATCTCCCATGCCCAAGAGAACTTACTCACACATGAGAGAAGAAAGCATCATCGATATAATTAAATAAAGGGAGTTCTTCTTGATATTACCGAGGAGATCCACAATAAGGAATAGAAATAAATACAACACAATTCAATATGGGAATAACAATCTCAAACCCTAATATTGCAAGGTGGAGATCTCTCTCTCTCAAGTACAAGTGGTGGCTATGGAGGTGTGGTGGCTAGGAGATCAGAGATCGTGGAGCGAGATGAAGAACGTCTTCCAATTCTTCTCCGGATCCCTTATTTCTCCCTTCTGGATGATATGGTGGCTCGTGTGTTCTGTTTTCGACCCTCGCCTATTCATGAAAGTTGTCCCTTTTAATAAGACGAAGGAGATGGCAACTATACGGCGGCAACTATATGGTGGCGGCCCGTATAGTTGGTCGTTAAGCTTGCACTAAATTCCCCTCGATTGCTTTCAAAAAGGGACTTGCTTGTTTTTGCCTGAATATTGTGTTTTTGCTGTTAAATCCCTCTGGTGATGCTCAGAACCTGAAACACACATTAAAAAACAAGTTTTCTTCGGTACCGAAGTATTAGCGTTAGGTAAAGCTAGAAAACCATCAAATCCAAACGAAAACCATTGATAGAAACCATAAAAAATGTGTAGAATCTCACAGCTATCAACTCCCCCAAGCTTATATGTTGCTCATCCTCGAGTGACAAGGAAATAAGAAAGGATAGTGGAGATTCGAAACTGAAATAAAAGAACTTACAAGCTTGAATTGGTGCCAAATTGTTTTCTTCACATTTTCTGCAATCTTAAACATGATCATACAAATATTCACAATATTGCACCAAGTTCACTTCCTAACGCATATCTTTCTAGCAAATAAATCATATGCACGAGCGAGTCTCGAAAGTTTTAGCTAGGAAAGTGAAACAAATCTTTTTGGCTTCTCTCTTGTTGAGGGATGAAAACATTTTGCTCTTGTTACTTTAATCAATTAAGAGTACTCAAGTTTGCACCAAGAACATTTAATTTAAGAACAACTCATCTACTCCCACGTCAAAATTTCAAGACTCTCAAAGCACCTTTCTCCTTTCCTTGTTTTTCAAAAACTTCAAATCTTTCATAGAGAAATCATGCCACTGTTTTTAACATGTTAATTGGCACTGTGGTGCGCACTCGTGACCATGCCAATAGATAGTTGTTGAGCAATAGTGGGTCAAAGGAGTACTACAACTTCACTTTGGAACGTAAAACCATGAGGAGACTAAAAAATTTACATGTCATAGCTTTGCAGCTACCGAAGTTTACATAACTCACAGCCGAAATCAAGTGGTTTCCCACATTTAGATAGTTCGTTGGCCAGCAGAGTTAATAGTTCTCCATGGAGTACGACAGTATTTGTAGTGACACGCGTAAAGCAATATCCTACTATAATTATTATAAAAAGCAGTGGCATAATCTCTACTACTTCGAAGTATCCATTTTATCAGACAATTTAATTCAAGGGTGCTATCGAGTCTATTTACATTAAGCTCAATGGGGTTGAGTAGTTTCTAAAATCAAATCTTTTGGCTAAACATGGACTCAAGTCATCTCTTGGATGCTTTTTATTGTTGTAAAAATGTCGGAAATATTTTAACCAAGTTCATTGCTCAATGTTTCAAAGCTAAAAGTGGACACTACAAAGGGAATATAATTTATAGGATAACAAGCTAGGTGGGGAGTGACTCAAGTGCAAGCGAGTAAATAATTATAGGATCAATTTTAAAATTTAAAGAGAGGTGATGAAAGGAATGTGATACCTCCTCTTGCTTGCTTCGTTCTTGTACTTGAGTCGAATCCTCTCTATATTTCCCTATTGCCAAGTCACCTGAAATTGAGCAAACTCCGAGAAAACCAAAGAAAACAAATTGCAATTGAAAGTTACACTAATTTTTTGTGTTTTGAGTTTTAATAATGCAAACTGAAAGTAAACATGCTATTCTTAGAAAATAAAACAAATCAAAAGAAGAAATAAAAATATGAATGCAAGTTTGGAGGTTTTCAAAACCTCCCCCAAGATTAGGTTGTTGCCATTCTTAGTTGTTGCCGTCATTTGGCGGTGGTTGGTGGTGCTGCTGGTAGTAGTCAGGGAAGTAGGTCATGAAGTTAACAAAGGTGTGAGTTAAAGCACTCATATCTTCATTAACTCCACGCAGATTCTGGTCGATCTCCCCAACGTGCTGGTTGAGCTGCAGAATATCCTGATAGGGGACATTGTTGAACCCATGTTGCTGTTGTGGCTGATTGGGCCATTGGTCCCAAGGTTGCTCCTCCTGCTGCTGTCCCTCCCAAGCAGGGTTATACTCATGCTCTTGTTGCTGCTCCTGCTCATCCTGATGCCCTCCTTCTTCCTCTTCATCGGAGTCATGATAGAGCTCCGTCATGATTTCAGTCACTTGATCCTTGGTGAGGATCCAGTTGTCCCTTCCCTAAACCTCGAAGGCTTGCGGGCAAGGAAGTGGCATCTGACCATCATGCTCATCATTAAGATAACCAAATTGATAGGCTCGGAGCCTCCTGTTAGCTCGGTAAACACCAAGGAAGCCACAAGCAATTATATATCTGACGTCTATAAGTATGGAGCTATCTACAGGTTGAGCAATAGGAATTGCAATTTTAAGAGCTTGGATTAGGTGGGTTACCATTCCACCGATACGAATATCACCTTCCTTTTTGTTGCTCTGGTGGCGGAGGTGCTGGAGAAATAGAGTTGCAGGGGTGGGACTCTATGGCGCATTAGAGAAGAGTGCCTTGGTGATCATGGACATGTATGCATTAGCCATCGAGCCGGTATCTCCTATTCCTAACAAGGTGTTAGCAAGAAACATAGAAAAGTAACAGATAGTTGGGTTCTGAATTGTGGAAATCTTCTTCTAGTAGAAGTCCCTACCACCATTAACAAAAACAACCTCCCAAGCATTTGCACTCGGTACACTATACAAGTTTCTAACACTTAGTTCTTCTTCTTGAGGGAATCCATAAGCATTGAAAAATTGTTGATAGGTAATTTGATATGGCCGTTGGTTAACGATGAAATTTATCATGCATGCATTACCTTTCTCCATGTAGTCGTTGTAGAAGGAGGCGAGGAACTCATGGGTGAGCCATTCGTAGGTGTAGTGGTTGGCATTGGTGAGGCCGACGAGCCCTGCATTTGCACACAGGTAGTCGAAGTCCCCCTTCAACTCTGCTGAGTTGAGGAAGCCTTTATCGGCCCATCGTGTGGGCAGCACCTTCCTTGCCAAAACCATGGCATACTTGTTGTCGAGCTCAGCCCGGAGCCCAGAGCCCTCACCATGTTGGCGCTTGCTCTTGTGAAAAATACTACCGAGCTTGTTCATCTTGATACACTAAGAAATTTCAACATAAAACCTTAGGCATGTAGTTTCTACATGATATTTGAACGATTCTACGTGGAGGAATTCAATCCTAATGTGAGAAATCAAAAGAGAAAATCAATCAAGATTGAGTTCATCCACTAATTCAATGAGAATATTTCAACCATGGAATTCTGAAAATAAAGCATGGATAGGGAGAGAAACATACCAATCTATCGATTCCCCCACTCAAACGAACGAAATCTGCAAAGAATTGAGAGTTCTTGATAGGTTTTGAGAGTTTTGGAGAGAGAGAGGTTGAGAGAAATAATGAGGGGAGGAAGAAGCTTGCCCTGCCCCGACCCGTTTAAGTGGTCGGGCCAAACTATACGGTCGGGCCGGGTAGCTCCCGCCACATAGTTGTGGCGGCGGTAAGGGTTAGGGTTTCCCTTCACCAGATCACAACTATATGGTCACAACTATACGGCCGGACCAGATGGTCCCGCCATATAGTTGGTCGTCAACCTTTCTGTATCTGAACCCCAACTTTTGAGAATTTTGTCGATAACTATACGGCCGCAACTATATGGCGGCGGCCCGTATAGTTGGTCGTTAGACCTTCTGTAGCATGCTTTTTCGCCCAAATTTTTAGAGATGAATTTTTTATGCGGACAATAATGTTGAGCTAGTTTCTAAAGATAAAACTCGAACTTTATTTTCTACTCTAAATCTATGCTTGTTTAGTCGGTATTTCTGCTACTTTTTGACAGGTGCATCTTTACAGGCGCGCTTCCACAAAAATGTGTGTGAAAAAGTTGTAGGAATGCGATGAACAACTTTATTATCTAATTTTAATTTATTTTATTGAAATGATGGGTTGACTCCCATTAAGCATTTTATTGAGAATGGTTGAATATTTCAACCCCTTTTCTGTTCTTGAATTCTTACCTTCAGTTGCCCTTTATCAAAGTCACTTACCACATGAACTTGCTTTGCCGGTGTAACATACATTTCTCCTGCTTCTAGTTTCTTTGGAAAATACCGGATTATTTCAGCATCATAAAATTGAAGATTATTTTCCTTGCAGCACAATCAACTGATTCTCCTGCAGTTCTAAGAAAAGGTCTTCCAAGTATTATAGATAATCTTTCATCTTCTGGCATTTCAAGAATAATAAAGTCAGTGGTAATAACATGCTCATATATTCTAAGTAGAACATCCTCAATCATACCAACAGGTTGTTTAGAGGATTTGTCGGCCATCTGTAAAAAGATAGAGGTGGGGGAGTGTTCTCCTAATCCTAGCTTTTTATAGAGGGAGTATGGCATTACACTACCTCCTGCACCTAAATCACATAAAACATTATGAATATCAGTTTTGCCTATTGAACATTAAATAGTTGGTATACCGGGATTTCCTGACTTAGGCAATAGTCTCCCATTAGTAGGGTAACTAGTCAGCATGGCAATGGTTTCAGTTATTTCTTTCTTTCTATTAAGAATATCACGAACAAATTTAGAATAGGTAGGCACTTTTATTGCATCCGCAAATGGAATTTCTAGACGAAGAGCATGAAGTGCCTTTGCGAAAGAATCATAGATTACTGGATCTGGTTCTTTCTTTTTGCGATCTAGAAATGGAGGTTTCTTACCTTTGCCTTTTAGCTTTTGTGGAGGATTAGGCTCTTTATTTGCTTTCTTTTGTTGTTGCTTATCATTTTTCTTTTTATCTATTGCAACAACTTTATCTTCTTTGCTTGTGTCTTTTTCTTCTCCTGGATCGAAAATTTCTGCATCAGAATTATAACTATCATCCTATGCGTCATTCTTCTCCTCCAAGGTTTGATCTTGTGTGTCTTGAGCAGTTTCATCTTGAGGATCCACCAATGTATCATCTTCCTGACTTTCTTTAAGTAAGGCTTTTTCCTTTCGATCTTTTTCAGCTTCATATTCCGGTGGTCCTAATGGTCCTTTAACAACTACACCTCTTCTTGTAACAACATTAGTAGAAATAGGAATATTTATATCATCACAAAGAAAAATTCGATAACCAGATGCTATTTGTTCACATTTGGTTTCAATCATACTGAGGTACTTGTTAAATAATTTTATTTCTTAGCCAATCTCCTCATAATTTTCTATAAGTTCGGCCAAAATCTTTTTATGTCTTTGAAATTGCTTATGCAAGTTATTATAAGACTTTGTTTGTTGATGTTTTAATTCTTGAAAAACTTTTCTAGTTTCATCCTCTTCAGTTAAAACTTGTAATAAATCTTCTTTGTTTTTCTTGACAAGCTCTGAAGGTATACCTTTTTATTTCATGTCTTTATGCACTTGAGGCATAAGATCAGGATTTATACGTAGTATTCCCTTTTCTGGATTAGTGCCAAAATTAGGATTATATAAATAATCATTCTTAGCCCTTGTAGCCATTAATTCCAAACATGCTTTAATAGTTAAAGTATTTATCGATCCTCCTGCTGATGGATCTACTCTCTGCATTGGGTATTAAGACCATGGTAAAATAAGTGGCAAACAGTTGACTCGAAATAGCCATGATTAGGGATACTATTGATCATTCCAAAAAATCTTTCCCAGGCTTTTGGATAGTTTTCTCCCACGTTCTAACTAAAATTGCCTATATTCTTTCTAAGTTCTGTTACCTTTGCAAAAGGATTAAACCTATTTATGAATTTAACAATGCAGGTTTCCCAACATTTAATATAATGGGGAGGGAGAGAATATAACCAGTTTAGAGCTTTACCTTTGAGAGACCAACGAAATAATTTCAGACGAGAAAATTCTCTTGGCAAACCTTTTGGTCCAAGTGATGTTATCACATCGTTGAACTCTCTAAGATGCCTTCCTGGGTCCTCATCTTCCCTTCCACTGAAAGCTTTTTCATGCAAAATTTTAATAATTTCACCACCAAATCAATATTCCCTAACTCCGGGATTATGAAATTATATTGGTTGTTTAAGAAATGCAGAGTTTGGAGCACTATATTCTCTTAGAGTCTTCTCAGGTTTCTTGGGTGTTTTCCTATGAATGGACATTATTTCCATGAAGTCGCTTAGGTTGTCAACTTCAACTTTATTCGATCTCAAAAGTTTTTCAATGATTTCCTCGTGCCTCTGAGTAGGCACGCGTTCAAAATAATCTGGTAGATAAGCCCTACCAGAGCGTGTAGACCCTTTGTCTCCTAAGGAGAACATCTTGTAATAGTAACACCTAAAATACCAAGAGACAAAACACTTAGCGCTTAGCTCCCCGGCAACGGCGCTAGAAAATATCTTGATGACTGCAAGTGCACAGATCGTTTGTAGCTAGTTTCGAAGTTCAGATATTGATCCCACAGGGAGCCTAAAGGTAAGTGTTTATTGATGAAGTCCCTGTCGCACCCGAAGTTTTCATAGGTCTTAGAGTGAATTGACTGCAAGTGTTGAGAATGGGAATAGAATTTGGATTTAAACAGAAGTACTTAAATAAAACTAAAATGTAAACTTCAGAAATAAAAAGCATAAAAGTAAAGAACGATTTGTTTGTTATTTTCTGCAGATGACAAAGTAGGCGCGGGGAGTTTCAGTTCATGGTGATAGTGAATGTGCTGGGTGAATGAGTGATAAGTGTAACAATTATAATCTTATAAGTATGTGTAGGCGAGCAACCCATAATTAGCCGGAACTCCTCTTGGTAGATTTCATCCCAACTTCAAAAATCCTACTAGCCTGTTTACCACAACCATGATCAGTCACTAGACGATTAAGATCCTTCAGGTTGCTTAGCAATTAAGCTCCTTGGATCGGACTAATGCAATAAGCTCGGCGGTTCCTAGTTATCCTCAAGTCAAACTAGTTTCCCATTGATATCATCATGTCACTCGAGGGTCGCCGGTCTTCTAGCAAACAAGATTATATCAATGCAGAACAAAGCATCATGTTGTCTGGGCCCTTAATTGGACAACGGGCATTAAGCATCCCACAGATAGTCAAGCACACATAATATAGTAATTAGAATTAACCACAAACTTGATTCAAAAATATAGGCACATCACATCTCATAATCCCCTACATCTCCCACACCCAAGGGAACTCACTCACACATGAGAGAAGAAAGCATCATCGATATAATTAAATAAAGGGAGTTCTTATTGATATTACCGTGGAGATCCACAATAAGGAATAGAATTAAATCCAACACAATTCAAGATGGGAAGAACAATCTCAAACCCTAATATTGCAAGGTGGAGATCTCTCTCAAGTACAAGTGGTGGCTATGGAGGTGTGGTGGATAGGAGATTGAAGATCGTGGAGCAAGATGAAGAATGTCTTCCCCTTCTTCTCCGGATCCCTTCTTTCTCCCTTCTGAATGGTATGGCGGCTCGTGTGTTCTGTTTTCGAACCTCGCCTCTTCATGAAACTTGTACCTTTTAATTAGACGAAGGGGGTGGCAACTATACGGCGACAACTATATGGTGACATCCCGTATAGTTGGTCGTTAAGCTTGCAGTAAATTCCCCTCGATTGCTTCCAAAAGGGACTTGCTTGTTTTCGCCTGAATATTGTGTTTTTGCTGTTAAATCCATCAGGTCATGTTTAGAACCTGAAACACACATTAAAAACCAAGTTTACTTTGCTACCGAAGTATTACGTTAGGTAAAGCTAGAAAACCATCAAATCCAAACGAAAACCATTGATAGAAACCATAAAAATGTGTAGAATCTCACAGCTATCAACGGTCTTGGAATGGGTGTGGCAGGACTGGGAAGCGGCGTTCCATGCGTCCCCCCTGGGCAGGGTGGCGGCAGGCATCTCAGCTGCCTGGGCGGCAAAAGGGGCCGCAGGTGCCCCCCGACGGAGTGCTCTGCAGGGCCCGATCTAGGCCGGGCGGGCTCCATCCAGGGCTCTCGGCCATCGGCAAGGTGTCAGGTGGCACGGACGCTGCCGGCTGTGGCACGGCCAGGGCACCAGTTCTGGGTCGGGCGGGCCTAGGTCAGGTGGTTGCCCGCCAAATCCATCTAGTGGTGGCCCGGGTGGCACAAATGTGTTGTGTTCGCCATGTTCGTCCCTCCTCACACTTGCGGTCCCAGGTGGTGTTCCTCAGACCGGAGGTGGCTGATACGTTGGAAAGTATCTATAATTTTTTATGCTCCATGCTTGTTTAATATCTACTTTGCTTTACTTGTCCACACTTTGAGCTGATTTTTACATGTTTTCTGGTACTAACCTACTAACAAGTTGCAACAGTGTCAGATGCCTGTTTTCTGCTGTTTTTGGTTTCAGAAAAGTTAGTAAAGAAATATTCTCGGAATTGGACGGGACAAAGGACAAAGTCAATTACTTTCCGTGGGGAACAAGAACTCCAGAGGAGAGCCAGAGGGGCTGGCCAGAGGGGCCAGACCCACCCCAGGCGCAGGTGGGCCCCACCCCGCGCCTGGCTAGGGTTTGGTCACCCTAGCGGCCGCCTCGGTCTCCCCCTTCGCCTATAAAAATCCCCCGATGCAGAAACCCTGAGAACCCGATCAGAAATCCACGAAACCATCTTTAGCAGCTGCCACCATCGTCCCTAGATCGGGGGGATCTGAAGTTCTTCCCGGCACCCTGCCGGAGGGGAGATCATCCCGGAGACCTTCTCTCCGGTATGATGGGTGAGTAGTTCCACCTTGGACTATGGGTCCATGTAGTAGCTAGATGGTTGTATATCCTCCTTTGTGCTTTCATGTATAGATCTTGTGAGCTCCGTTCATGATCAAGATCTAATCTATTTGTAATCATGCATGTTGTGTTTGCGGGGATCCGATGGATATTGAGATTATTATGATGGTTTGATTAATGGTTTTGTCTTTATGATTCTATCATGTCTGTTTTGTTTGTGATCTTGCATGCTCTCCGTTGTTAGTAGCTATCTTGGCCAAGTAGTTGCTAGTGACTCCAAGAGGGGGTATTTATTCTCGATAGTGGGTTCATGCCTCTAGTTTCCAAGGGAAGTGACAATAATCTATTAGGTTATAGATGTGCTTTTGCTACTAGGGAGAAAACAACGGTCTCTTGTTCATGGAACATGTGGATTATTTACCTTACACACTTTGCTTAAAGCAGTTGTTTGTTGCTTGCAATTTAATACTGGAGGGGGTTCGGATGATAACCTGAAGGTGGACTTCTAGTCATAGATGCAGTTGGATGGCGGTCTATGTATCTTGTTGTATTTCCCAATCAACCTCATAGGATCTTTCTGACTAGTAATTACATTGTTATGCCTTGCTCAGTTCCTGTCAATTGCCCTGATGTAATTTGTTTACCCTTCATGGCATGTTGTTTATCTAAGGAGAGCACCTCTAGTGAACTATAGACCTCGGTCCAATCTTTACCATTGATACATCTTCCACTGTCACTTGTTTACTTGTTGCAAACCATTACCTTCCACACAATATGTTTAATCCTTTGTTACAGCAAACCGGTGAGCTTGACAACCTCACTGTTCGTTGGGGCAAAGTCTTGAGTTTGTGTTGTGAAGGTCTCCGCATTGCTTGCAACACCTGTAGCGTTCCTTCCTCCTTACGGTTCGATAACCTCGGTCTCAAGCGAGGAAAACTTGTTGCTTGCTGCTTCACACCTTTCTCTTGGGGTTCCCCAGCAGTGCGTGAGCGATCGTCGGGCTTTAATGGCGCCGTTCTTGAGCCAAGGACGTCTTCACAAGGGGAGTCCTTCACTTCCTTTCTCTTTACTTTGATTTTAGTTTGCTTTGTTTCTTTTGCTTGGTTTTGTTTGCCTCTTTCCAAAAAACCCAAAAAAAAATAGTCTAGTTTGGTTTGCTTTATTTATTCAAAAACACAAAAAATTTAGTTCCTGCTCTTGTTGCTGGTCTGTTATTGCCTTGCTTGGTCACACAAAAAACATCATAAAAGTCATAATTTCCCTTAACATAAGAAGATATGGTAACATTATCATTATACTCACACTGAAAAGGAAGGTGTTTATAACTCCTACAACAATAAGATTTATCAAAGCAGTAAGTAACATTATAAGTAGAGCACACGTCTCTAGCAATAGTATTCAACTTATCAATTTGTTCCCATAAGTGTTTCCCTTTTTGTGACAAACGGTGTTCCTTATAATAATACTTTTGTTCTTCCGTGAACCCACCTTGCCAATAAGCACTAGTTTCAAAGAAACCATCCATTGATAGAAAGCATGACCAAGCAAGGCAACAACAGACCAGCAACTAGAGCAGGAACTAATTTTTTTGTGTTTTTGAATAAAGCAAGCAAACCAAACTAGACTAATTTTTGGGGGTTTTTTGGAAAGAGGGAAACAAAACCAAACAAAAGAAACAAAGCAAACTAAAAACAAAGTAAAGAGAAAGGAAGTGAAGGACTCCCCTTGTGAAGACGTCCTTGGCCTCCCGGCAACGATGCCAGAAAAGCTTGACGACTATCTACGCACAGCCTATTGGGAACCCCAAGAGTAAGTTGTGAAGCAGCAAGCAGCAAGTTTTCTCTCAGTTGATACCGAGGTTATCGAACCAGTAGGAGGACGAAAACGCCACACAGGTGTTGCAAGCAACGCGGAGACCTGCACAACACAAACTCAAGACTTTGCCCCAATGAATAGTGAGGTTGTCAAGCTCACCGGTTTGCTGTAGCAAAGGATTAAACGTATTGTGTGGAAGGTAATGGTTTGAAACAAGTAAACAAGTGATAGTGGAAGATGTATCAATGGTAAAGATTGGACCAGGGTCCATAGTTCACTAGAGGTGCTCTCCTTAGATAAACAACATGGCATGAAGGGTAAACAAATTACAGCAGGGCAATTGACAGGAACTGAGCAAGGCATAACAATGCAATTACTAGTTAGAAAGATCCTATGAGGTAGATTGGGAAATACAACAAGATACATAGACCTCCAGCCAACTGCATCTATGACTAGAAGTCCACCTTCAGGTTATCATCCGAACCCCCTCCAGTATTAAGTTGCAAGCAACAGACAACTGCTTTAAGCAATGTGTGTAAGGTAAACAGTCCACATGTTCCATGAACAAGAGACCATTGTTTTCTCCCTAGTAGCAACGGCACATCTACAACCGAATAGATTATTGTCACTTCCCTTGCAAACTATAGGCATGCACCCACTATCGAGCATAAATACCCCCTCTTGGAGTCACTAGCAACTACTTGGCCAAGATAGCTACTAACAACGGAGAGCATGCAAGATCACAAACAACACAGACATGATAGAATCATAAAGACAAAACCATTGATCAAACCAACATAATAATCTCAATATCCATCGGATCCCCACAAACACAACATGCATGATTACAAATAGATTAGATCTTGATCATGAACGGAGCTCACAAGATCTATACATGAAAGCACAAAGGAGGAGATACAACCATCTAGATACTACATGGACCCATAGTCCAAGGTGGAACTACTCACGCATCATACCAGAGAGAAGGCCTCAGATATCAGATATCCCCTCCGGAAGATCTTTCAGATCCCCGATCTAGGGACGGTGGTGGCGGCGGCTACAGACGGTTTCGTGGATTTCTAATCGGGTTCTCAGGGTTTTTGCATCGGGGGATTTTTATAGGCGAAGGGGGAGACCGAGGTGGGCGCCACGGCGACCAAACCCTAGCCAGGCGCGAGGTGGGCCCACCCGGCGCTGGTGGGTCTGGCCTCCCGCTAGCCCTCCTCCTCCTCCTGGACTTCTTGTTCCCACGGAAAGTTATTGACTTTGTCCTTGTTGTCCGTCAATTCAATAATATTTATTTACTAACTTTTCGGAACCAAAACACAGAAAATGCATCCGCATTGCAACTTGTTAGTAGGTTAGTACCAGAAAACATGTAAAAAGCACCTCAAAGTGTGGACAAGTAAAGCAAAGTAGATACTAAACAAGCATGGAGCATCAAAAATTATAGATACATTTCCAACATATCAGTGGCCTGATATTCCCGAATGAGCATGGTGGTGAGCGCGTTACTGCTTGGCGGCAGGGATCTGCGGTGGAAGTAGATCCTTTGGCGAGCGAAGGGGTAGGGACTAGTGCTAGGGTCGGCAGCGACGGTATCACCCTTGCTGCAGTGTGGCGGCGGGGCTTCACGGGTCCATTTGGGCTCGACCGGACCAGAGAGGGCCTAGTTTGCCTCTGTTGCTACATCTGGTCGGTTATCGCCTTCCGACGGTGGAGGTAGTTCCCTCTGCCGACCCTCACCGGAGTCTCTTCCTTTTGGTCGGACCAGCCTCACATTGTGGGTCATGGTGATACGTTGGGGGTGACTTGAAGACCGTGGTGGCGTGTGTTGGTGGGCGGCGAGCTTGGCAGGGAGATTCGAAGCGTCGGGGAGTGTGGTTTTTTGAGGGGTCGGAAGAAATCCTTGTCGTCTAGACACCAACATGGTGATGCATGTGGGTGTCTCCGTCCTTCCTGAAGGGCGCCAGGGGTACCTCTTCCCCATCTCCCGTAACGTATCAGGGGAAACCCTAGGACTTGTCTGAGAAGCAGCATCGTCATTGTCGCTTGCCTTCTTGGAGGTGTTTCTTTATGCGTGACACTTCTAGAGGCTAGGAGCATGGTGGATATTCTCTGGTGGGCATAGCGGTTGCATTTCATCCTCGGTCTTCGAGCCGCCGTCGGCGTCTTTGTTTTCTCTTATTTTTCTTTTTTGTTTTATTTTTAGTTTCCTTTGGGTGTTGTGCTGTTTGGCCCAGTAGCAGTATCAATCATGGTTAGCTGGGTGTATGCCTATTTCGAGGAGGAGGGCCTTTCAGGTAATCAAACATAGAGGCTTTTCTTGGCTATTTATAACCTGCCTTGCCGCTTGCATGTCCCCATTTCCTCTTCTTGTTGTTAGGGGTCCTCATCTCATCTAGCAATTTTGCTTTTTCATCTTTGAAATTAGAAGCTTGGGCCTTGTTAGCTTCCTCTACAAAATCCCTCTTCTCCTTCTATGTTAGAACCCTTTCTACCTCAGCTCTTCCATGAGAATCTTTGACATATTGTTCCTTTAACATTGCATCTCTCTACAAGTGCTCTTCCCAAGTCTTCTGCCTTGCTTCTTCTTCATCTTGCATTTGCTGAGATCTGGCGCTGCTCAGCTTGTTTCTTGCATCTTCTTCCTTTTTCTTTGCTTCCTCTGCTTTTTTATTCTTAGCTTATTGAGCTACTCTTTTCTTCTCTGTCTCAACTTGCTTTGTTGTCTCTGCCTCCCTTTTTCTAGCTTCTTGATATACTTTCTTTTTGTCGGCTAGAGTAAGTGTTTCCTCTTGTGATTTCTTTTCTTCTCTACATTAGCCAATTTATTTTGTTCAACAACTTTCTGTTTGCTTCTCTCTCTGCCTTCTTCTTCTCTTCATGAGAAAGTTTCTTAGCTTCTCTCTCAACTTTCTTCTTCTGAATTGCAGCATTTATTTCTTTCTCCTTGCATCCAAGATATACTTATTAAATTCCTCAAATCATAGCTAGTACATTCATCTCTCTTGCATCCAAGATATACTTATTAAATACCTCACTATTGTTGTTCAAAAGAACATCACACTTTGGAATTTCAGATTGGAAAGCCTTTACCCAAGTGGCAGGTGGAAGCTCCTTTAGCTAATCATGTGATGTCTTGATTAAAACCATCATGACATCCATGTTTTCGTGCCATTTAGCTACTGTGGTGCTTCTTCCACATTTCCGCAATTACTTCTTGAGAACTTCCCCTTTGAATTTCTTGTTGAAGTTTTGCCAAATATGCCTTACATAGAATCTATGGACTGAATATGGAAAACAATTTTGTAATAGCCTTTATTTAATCCATGCAATAATGATACAAGTAATTAAACCTTCAATTTATACAAGTTGAATAAAACAAACTGAATAAAATAAAGAACATGTAGTACAAGTAGCTTACATTTTTCTTGTGAGACATGATGGTCCAAGGAGATGTGTTCACAATGCCAAGATATTATTTTAGGGAAGTCAAGAAACACCTCCATGAGCTTGTGTTCTCAACTTCCACAATTGCAAAAGCAACATGAAAGATGCAGTCATTGGGATCCATCACAATTGCAATTAACAAAATGCCACCAAATTATGTCTTCAAGTGACATCCATCTAGGAAGATTATGGGCCTACAGCCTGCTAAGAACCCTCTCTTGCATGCATCAAATGAGAAATAACATCTCTAGAAGATGCCATCATTATCCAACAAAAACATAAAAGTGCTCCCTAGGATCTCCTTAGTTCATGCCCAAAATCCCAAAGTTGATTGTATTGGGCAGTCTCATCTCCATATATCAGTTCAAATGCAATTTTTCTTGCTCTTCCTACCTCACCCCTTTTTGGTGTCATCCTCCAATCCTTTTGCACCAACTGACCATGTCCCTTCAATGTCATCTTATCATTGGCTCTTATCTTATCATATTGCCCAATTTTCTTTGATGTAAAAGCCCAAACTTGCTACTTGCTCTCACAAGTGTGTTTCTGTTCAAATCTCTTCACCATAATGCACTTTGGTCTACTGTCCCAGGAGGCATATTGTTCCCAAGGGCCTCCTGGTTCACATTTGGCTAACAACCTAGTCCTATCTTTCTTAGGAAATTTAAATTTGCTTCCTCTACTTGCAGATGTGCTCTCTAACTGTGTGTTCTCAACTGATCAATGGACTCAAACAACTGAACAATGTGAAACTTTGGAACTTCCATGTCTTCTTCCACAAATTGCTTGAAGTTATCGAATTTGAGAACCAAGCGCTAGCTTGGTGGCAAGGCTAGCGAGTGCGCAGCCAGCCCACCCGGGTTCGATTCCCCATGGGGACCGAATTAAACTGGGTGTTATCCAAGCACAAATAATTCGCTGCTGGAGAGGTCTCACCTATCTAACAATGTAGAGCCCGCGAGGGATCATTCCCCAGGGTTCAATGTTTTGAAGTTATTGAATTTCTCTGCCTCATTATCTGAATCTGCAACCTCAAAGAAATCATCATCAGACATATCACCTTCTGGAACTCCATTATTCTTATCCTCCCTTTGTTCTTGATTTGCATATTGTTGTTACAAGTCATCATCTCCACCTCTGTGTCATTATCAGTGTCAAGAATATTTGGCACATCATCTGAATCTGAATTAGTGCCACTGCCACTATCCCCATCTTCTTCTACCAATGCTTGTCTGTTTGATATCCTTAGTGCACCAATTTCAACGACTAACAATTTCTAGCCCTTCAATGGCTAGTATCTAAACAATTGCATTGCTGACAGTGCCACACTACTAGCTAGGACTAATTACAAGTGACAAATTGTGGCGCCCCGCAAAAACCACTACTAGAAAATCGCGTTGTTTTTGTGCATTGCATCATCATGACCGCATGCTCATGTCGTCATGCCACATTGCATTTGAGCATCGTCATCATCATGCATTTGTTTGTCTAAAACTATTTCCGAAAAACATATTTGGTTTTCTAAATATCCTGCCTTTATTTAAAAATCCAAAACCCGGGTCTCCGGATTATTTTGTTTCGTCTACCAATGGATTTCAAAAGCCCCGTTTTAAATAAATAAAAAATTTAAATTGTTTTTAGGAGGCAGCCACTTGGGCCAGCTTGCCGGCCACCTCCAAACCCTAGTCTAAAAATATCTAATCCTAATCCTACCTGCACCTAATCCTACCCAGCCCCCTCCACCTCACCCCGTCCTATCGCAAACCGCCACCTCATCACTTCCCCAACCCCAGCCACTCCCAGCCCTCCACCTCACCTCCCTGGTCCACCTCATCCCCCCTGGACCCCCAATCCCCACCCCACCCATCGCCAGCCACACACAGAGCACGCACGCCTTGCCACCCCGCCTGGCTGCCCGCCCCGTGCCCACTCCCACTGACGCTGATGCGCCCACGTTCTCTCCCCTCGCCCTCTCTGCCCTTGCTCTCGTCCTCTCTCCGTCGGCTCTTCCCGCGCCTCTCGGCTACCTACCGCGCCCTTAGGTCTCCTCCGCCACGGACCCGGAGCTCCTCCGCCGCCGCTCGCCCTCCCGCGCTCGCTCCGCCGCCTAGAGCTCCGCGCCCGGCCCCGCTCGGCCCCATCGACGGAGCCGCCTCGCCTCCCTCGCTCTGCGGCGACCTCGTCCACCTCAGGTCGCCTCCGCCGCTGGTCTCCCTTATCGCCGGTCGTCGCCGCGCCTCCGTACCCCCCTCCTCGTCGGCCGGGCCTGTTTCCTCTGGCCGCCTCCCTTCCCCGGAGCCGCCACCGGCCGCGGTCCCGAGCGCCGCCGCTCCCGAGAAGGGGACCGACCTCGCCGCCTCGAGTCCACCACCGCCGTCGAGCCGCCCCGTCGCCTCCACCACCGATCTGCTCCCTGCCGCCGTCAAAGCACGCCGCCGAGCCCGCCGCGCCTCTCGTCGTCGCCATGAGCACCTCGTCGGTCCCGAGCCGCGTCGCCCCTGTGGCCTCGCCTCCGAGCCGTCGCGAGTGCTGCGCTCTCCGCAAGGACCTCCTTGGCCGGCCCTATGCGCCCCTGCCGCGCGCTGCCGCCGCCGCCCGGCCGTTGCTGCGCTGGCCCCGGGCGTCTCCTCGCCGTCCACCACCGCCTCCACCCACTTCTCCAGTGCCGCGCTGACCTCCCTCTCCCGGACGCGCCGGCCTCCTCTCTGCCTTCTCCTGCAGCACCCGCAGGCCGACCCCGTGTCCCCGCTGCCAGCACCTTCCCAGGAACAGGCCTTCCTTCGTGAGCTCCCCGGCGCCCTTCGCTGTAGCCGCGACCGCCGCCGTGCTTCACCATACCCCGGCAGAGCTACCGACCCTGTCGGACGCGCCTGTGCCCACCTTATCTGGAGACCAAGGCCCTCCACTAGTGTCCCTGGCATGTTCAGATGCTGTAAGCACCAAGTCTGAAGGTGTCACTGATGTTTCAAGATAAGCACGATGTCTCGTTGCTAAGAACCATGGACGCCTGCCGACAAGACGCATCAAGATCCTCTCGCCGACAAGACCGACTTGATGTCGATGATTCCGAAGGATGTACATGGAGCCACCCGAGAAAAACAACGTCGTTGACTCGCGGTATCCAGAGGTCGACAATAGACCGGAGTATCAAGACCTTCATCACGGACGCCAAGATCGCCCACATGGAAACCGAAGACCCGTGCCTGGAGTCTATAGATCGAGACCGATCCCGGCGTCCGACCCTGAGACCCTGGAACGACAAGTCCTCCTTCCCAGATGCGATGCCGAGAACCCGGATGCCAAGGACGTCGACACGGATACGCCAAGTACTTCCTCGAGGACGCCAAGATCTTCATCCCGAACGACAAGACCGATGACATGGCCCGACGACCGCGGATTCGACAAGATCTTTGCAACGACAAGATCGACACCGACCAGGGCGGATCCGATGCGCCCCCGACGCCAACCAAGTTCTTCTTCTCGGAGGCGACCAGATCGACTTTCGTTGTCCGAGACCGATCTCGTCGAGTCGTTCTCCCGTCGAACCCTGAGACCTACCCTGAACCCCTCGGAGCCCAAGTTCGCCGAACCCTAATGTGATTCCCTATCCGAGACCCCATTATTTTATAATATGACTTTATCAACTGATGCATATTAAATTGTTCATTCTCGCATGCATATTTGTGTGGTTTGGGGGCCTTATGCCGATTAACCATATAATTAAATATGGGATCCATATGCGGACATTTCTAGTCTCATATTGGTCCCATTTAAATTTGTGTAGCGAACCGATGCCACTATTTGACTTGTTAAGACAACATTTAAAGTGCGGGGTATCTAAACAACATGAACCTAGTAAATAATTATCGGGACCCCGGTTCCGCTTAATATGACCTAATTGCATCGCACCTTTGCCATACCATACATCATACATGCATCATGCCGATCTTTTGCCATAGTAATAAATAGTGCATCCGGTGTTTCTTCTAGTGTTTTGGATCTTTGCGGATAAGGCCGTTGAGTTGATGCGAGTGTCGATCCGATCTTCGGATGAACCTTCGACAATGTTTTCAGGCGAGCACCTCCCCCTTTCTACCTATCTTACTTTTATAGTCTTTATTCCCCCCTGTTGATCTATTGCTATCTGTGTTGCGATGCTCTAGTTTTCGTACCCGTGATATCCCTTGCAGCCTTATATAGCCTTGGACACATCCTATTACCTGTTGATTGGTAGATAGATGGACTTGCACGTCGTAGTCGCTTGCCCAGGTGCTGTTGTGTGTCGTCAAGTACCTCAGTTGTTGGAGTATTGCCGTGTGTTTAATGTTGGAGATGATCATGGCTTTAATTATTGTTTAATAACTAAAATTGAAGTAGGTAAATAATGCAGAGGCACAGGTGGGAAATAGATGTTATTTGGTTGTTAACCGTCCACTTGTGTCCCGTAGGACCCCGAGTTCTTGACACCTGTTCTGAGATCGAGCGCGCTAACCACAGGTGGGGTGTATGGGCACCCCCATCGATTAGTACCTGATTTCAAAGTATTGTACCGGGGGCCACAAGTAGTTTGGGGCTTTATTACTATCCTGTACTTATGCCATGCTTTACTGCTTTATTTAAATTGTGCGAAGTACTGCACCTGTACTGTTTAGGGAAGCGGAGTGTTTTCGCGGTATCGACAAGCCCAGTCACATTTTCGATTCGATCGTTTGACCATCGACGCAAACCCCGAGTCCGTCTCGAGACCGGCCGACCGTTCGCGGGTAGCTTAGTGGGGTGGCCCCATGTACTTACTTTGGGTCTGGAAGCGTCATGACTTAGGCCCGCCGACATACCGATGGGTGTATGTTAATTGATCGGCAAAAGGGTCGGTGCGTGGATACTTTGGTGCACCCTGCGGTTAAATCTTTTCAAAAAGCCGTGTCATGGTTATGGACGACTTGGAGCACAGTTCTCGATCATAGACAACTATAACTAAAGTTTACTGTTCTAATTTGACTTGTATCCGATATGACTAGTAATCAGCTCCACTACAACGGAATGGCTAAATAAAAGTACCAACAACTGCTGGGTTTTGGGATATCTCATGATAATTGTATCTAACTAGTAAGTGTTGCAACTATAACGGAATGGTTAACTAAAACTGCCCACTGCTTATTATATAAGGATGACTCATGCTATCTATATTTGACTAGTAATTTCCGCAACTATAACGGAATGAATAAAACTGCCAACTGTGTGAGTTCCTCGGTTGACTTCCTCGTTTGGTCTCGAGGAAATACCGGATGGGTATGTTTGGTGGTAGCATCAGTTGGTTCGAATAGGTCTTTCTTATCCTCTCTCGATAGCCGGCAGTTATATCGAGTCTCTATAGGTTGTTTAGTGCATGCTGCCGCTTGATCCACCATACCTATGTAGGCGAGGACCGCCGAATTCTAGTCTCGTCGTGTACTGGCCTCAGTACTGACCGCTCTCTTTTTCCTTTGCCCTTTGTCGGCACCCCTTTTGTTTAAGCAGGTTTTGAGATCGACGTCGTTAGCAGGGTTACCCTTCCGGCTTGGCCTGGGCAGGGTTATGGACGCCATTGGTTATTCTTCAGGGCTCTTAGCCCCATTTGCATCTTGTCCGCAGTCGGACGCTCTATCTTTTTTTAAGGTGATTTGGATCTTTGTAGATTATATCTGTATTCTTGACTCATTGAGTCGATCTTTGTATATATATTTGTTCTGTGGGTCCTATCGAGGACTGTTGTGTAATGTTATTACTTCGTTTTCCACCCGCACGAAAGTGCCTGGTGGGCACCTTTGAATCGTTTCTATGCGGGTTTGGCGGGATTCGCTAAAACCTGCATAGGGCCGATTCTGAGGGTGTTACACAAATGCACTATTGGATTAGCAACAACATCATCCCATACAAGTGCTTTCCTAGTTGAATCACGATCAAGGTACATTAGATACATATACCCTCTTTTACCTTTGCCACCATGTGCAATGCATCCTTATCACTCTCAATCAACCGAAGCCCATCTTCATTAATTTGCATTCCTGGCAACAACCAGTAAACATCTATCCTTCCAGCTGCCTCATATCCTAAATCCTCAATTACATCTTCTAACTACATATCAGACCACATATCACACTCACAATCATCATAACAAACCTTGGTACCATCTACATATGCCCGATTGGAACCAGAACCAATGAAAAATCTCCATGAATCACTTTCAGAGTAAAACTGTCACTTATTTCCTCTACAGATTCAACCAAAATTGCAAAAACATCAGACCTTTTGCCCCTCTAAAACCCTAAATTATCATATATTGATTCGAAACTACACAGTACCAGCACATGCAACATTACCATATACTCCAATACCACTCCTAAAACAACCAATTGACTAAAAGTAAAGAACAACAAAATCAAACTCGCCGTAGACTAGAACGGGTCTCCTTGGTCGCCGCACGGGCACCATCCCTGGCGCGGAAGATGATAAACTGGTGCACCGCCACAGTCACCTTTTCCACCTCCGTCGATAATGTGTTTCACCAACGTTGATCAGCTTGCCCACGCCGAACACCTTCATCCGCCGCCGCCGTTCACCTCGAGCTCTCCGCGTAAGAACAGGGGAATGGGGGAGAGGTGGACTCGTTTGTCCTGGTAAGAAGAATAGCAGTGTTTTTTTTTGGCTATTTTGCCATGGGATGTGAGGGGGCGCGTTCGTCCTGGGCCATCCAGACACGCCGTCCCGTGTCCACCACGTCTGACACGTCACACACATATGTAGGATCGTATATGGACTCATATAGAACAAGTTCAAGGATTGTCGTGAGGCATTTTTTTTAGGTAATAACATCTTTAGTCCGACAAGTTACAGACTAGATGCATATTAGTCTCACAACTAGCAAATGTCCATTTCGTCGTCCCACAACTCGTTTAACCGTTATAAACCTGTCCAGTTAGTCTAAAACCGTACCACGTTCTCAAACAGTCAGCGCCGCCACTTTGCAGTGGTTCAAGGATTGTCGTGAGGCAATTTTTTTTTTTAACCATGAAGTAGAGCTGCACGTGTATTCATAACAGTACAGCACCAATGCCGCTCTTTGCTTTTGGGACCTGCGGCTGGACCGTCAACGACGTGATTCCAGGGTATCGTTTCAACTCAATTTCACAGTACCCAGGTGGGCCGTCAGCCGTCTCTAACGAACCGCTCGCAATGCCCCTTCCCGTCGTGCGGCGCCGCGGGCTGGCTCCTCCGCCGCGTCCTCCTCCTCCTCCGGCGCGTCGACGAAAGATGATTCCCGGTAGCGCCGGGGAGCTAGCCGCCAGTGTAGGTGAGCCACCCGCCATGCATAATCCTCTATCTCAATCTCACCCAGTTTATCATGACAATGGAAACCTGGGGAGGAGACAAACCTCCTTACCCTCCATCGGGGGATTATTAGGCCGAGGGGAGGGCCTTTTGTTTTTTTGCCTCGGATCAAGGATTTCACGATTTTCCTTCGTATATATAATCCAGTTTCTGTGTTCTTAGGTGAAGACTTTCTGAATAATAATGGGGTGCTCTCGGTGCTGTTAGAGACGCCATCTGGCTTTGCAGTTTTCTATTTTTGTGGGCTCTTCCTCTACGCGCCAGATGCAATACGAGTAATGTGATCTTCCTATGGGCCGGATTTTTTGAAATTCATAATTGTACTTTTGATTTTCTAAATATTACAAAAAAAATATCAGCGGATGCATACACATACATCATACTCATTTTATTTCAAAATATAAGATGTTTTAGCTTTGTGAAGCAAATGTATCTAGCTTCACAAAGCTAAAACATCTTATTGGAGGGAGTACATTGTATATTTCAGTGATGTTTTGATGAAAAAAAGGTGTTCCATTTTGGGCTATAGGAATAAGAACTACTCCTTCAGTCCAGAAAAGGATGTTGCAGATTTGTCTAAATTCGAATGTATCTAGACACTATTTAGTATATAGATAAATTTAAATTTGGACAAATTTACGGCATCCTTTTTAGGACGGAGGGAGTACTATTTTTTTTGGCCGAATTTGTCTTTTTTGGTAACCCAAAATACAACATAATGTTTTACGAAATTTCTGGCATCCATCCTGGATGTTTATACCTACTTGTATATTTTTCCTCTGAATTTTTTGAGACTTAGGAATAGCATTTTGAATTTTTCAAAAAATGCTCGAATGCTGCTGCGGATTTTTGGCTTGCATCCTCTTATCATCGATATTAACCTATATTTCATCCTTGTATCCAGAATTTGTGGGTAAACTTCGCTACATATACTAGAGCGAGAAATGTGAGTGGTCTCCTATTTCTTTCCTTCACTTCTCATTCTCATCTTGCCAAAATTATCCAAATCGACTTTGCATCGTTTCTGATTGACATTTTTTTTCCAATAGTGTGTACATTGCTTGTTCACTAGATATGGCCAAAAAATAGTTTTGCTAATGCTAAATATTCATGATGGGTGCAAGGTTATTTGTAAAGAATTGATGCGTGGTATGCAACCTCGTGGGTGGGTCTCTTTGCACCAATTAATTGGTAGCTAGGAATAATTGAGCCTTGATGTGGTGCTATTACTGAAGAAGTGAAGAAAGACACCAAGTTTAGTCCTACTAGTAATTTTGCGCGTGCAAAGCACGTTTATCATGTGAATTTTTAACATGTTTGAAATAGGATAGTGAATTCAATACGCTTGTACTACCTCCATTCCGGTTTGGAAGTTCAGTTGATTGGACAAGGGAAACAACCGTCAGAGCGATCACAGTTGACCCTGCAGCATCTTATGTTTACTGGTGTAAGCAAACCGGTTGGCATAGAATTGGTCTATTCACTTCACTATCATTGTTTTGAGATAGAGATGGTGTTCTCCACACACTAAATCTATGTTGCGAATACGTAGTAACACACGTGTTTTTCTAGTAATACTAAAATAACATTAGTTTGAGATGGAATATTGCAGGACACCACGTTAATAAATGGCGGTTATTCAGGATGTAATAAAGATAGTTGTCTACTCTGACACGAGACATCAATCGTACATTTCCACTAACATAACACTTAAACATAATATAGATAGCACAAGAAACGACATGAAGTGTGCATAGAAAAAATAGCTGAGCCAATAAATCTTTCAAATCTGAATTTTTACATGTGTTCCTTTTTTTCTGTTCTTGACTTCTTATTTCTGTCTCACCACGCAAAGGCTTTAATTTTCAGAGTTTAAATGCAATATATGATCCAAATACGTATACAATCACACCAGCTAGGCCATTTATTTAATATATAAATCGACGACATTCATTCATTTTAACATTTATAAGATACTTCTTAAATGTATTTATACACATTAAACTGTACTTTTTTGTTCCCTCAAGAAAATGTTTCTATTCAGGCGTTCAGATGTTCAGAGCTATTGTAATGTCTGGTTTTCCTAGAAATTCCTCAAGTCACTTCCTGCTGGAAGGAAAATGCAAATAAAATAGAAAAGGGTGAAACAACCTAATGAATTTAGAATACGTAAATGCAAATAAAATAGAAAAGGGTGAAACAACCTAATGAATTTAGAATACATTAGGTTCCCCCTGATTGAAATGTTGCATGGTATTTGATTAATAGTGACTTTTTTCCCTGAAACGTGCCCATCTTTGTTTAATGTTTATATTCAGGCGTTCAGATGTTTAGGGCTATTGTAATGTCTGGTTTTCCTAGAAATTCCTCAAGTCACTTCCTGCTGGAAGGAAAATGCAAATAAAATAGAAAAGGGTGAAACAACCTAATGAATCTAGAATACGTTAGGTTCCCCCTGATTGAAATGTTGCATGGTATTTGATTAATAGTGACCTTTTCCCCATGAACGTGCCCATCTTTGTTTAATGTTTATATTCAGGCGTTTAGATGTTCAGGGCTATTGTAATGTCTGGTTTTCCTAGAAATTCCTCGAGTCACTTCCTGCTGGAAGGAAAATGCAAATAAAATAGAAAAGGGTGAAACAACCTAATGAATTTAGAATACGTTAGGTTCCCCCTGATTGAAATGTTGCATGGTATTTGATTAATAGTGACTTTTTCCCCTGAAACGTGCCCATCTTTGTTTAATGTTTATATTCAGGCGTTCAGATGTTCAGGGCTATTGTAATGTCTGGTTTTCCTAGAAATTCCTCAAGTCACTTCCTGCTGGAAGGAAAATGCAAATAAAATAGAAAAGGGTGAAACAACCTAATGAATTTAGAATACGTTAGGTTCTCCTGATTGAAATGTTGCATGATATTTGATTAATAGTGACTTTTTTCCCCTGAACATGCCCATCTTTGTTCAATGTTTATGTTCAGGCGTTCAGATGTTCAGGGCTATCATAATGTCTGGTTTTCCTAGAAATTCCTCAAGTCACTTCCTGCTGGAAGGAAAATGCAAATAAAATAGAAAAGGGTGAAACAACCTAATGAATTTAGAATACGTTAGGTTCCCCCTGACTGAAATGTTGCATGGTATTTGATTAATAGTGACGTTTTTCCCCTGAACGTGCCCATCTTTGTTTATTTCTTTTTATCAGATTGTTTGGATTAAGGAATTCCAAACTTTTGACGACAAGTCCAGCGCCATTAATGTTGATACTGGTGTTAACAAACAGCTTACTGAGATGATCATGAAGTCGCGCAGCCCTGGGGAGGAACTAGTTGTTGGTAAACCGGAATATAGATCAATTATTGAATCATGCTTGGTGAGAATAAGATCCTTTTTTTTCTTATATTTGTGAATAACTTTGAGCACCATTTTTTATGTTATATACTTGTTATCAGGGAATACCCTGCCTGCATAATGAAATTGTGATGGAGCTAATGTGGGGGATGAAGCATCTCATGCGTAATTTGGTGCGCCGAGAAAAATCAGATCTTCCTAAAGAGGATCTCCTCCCTATGAGTCAAGGACTAGAGATGCTATTGAGTCGTTATGGCTTTGATGTCGAACCAGGGATGGTGAGTTTACCCTGTCATTTGGTGTCACATTGTCATTTTGCAATAGCTGGTGCGCACAGAACCTGGAATCCCTTGTTTCACAGAAGCGAAGCTTTGGAGTAGTAGAATAAATTGCCATTGCATTCTTATTTTAGTGATGAAGCAGCAACCTCTTTGTATCCAGGTCAATGATCAGATTGTTGTGACTGCATCTGTCTTGTTTGAATGCGATGTTGTTGAGGAGAAACATTACCCAGGCTTTCGAGCTATTGGTCGATACCTTAAGAAAATTTCCGGCATTGATTTCGTGAATTGGGACGTCCTGAAGCTTGCGACGGCTTTTAATATCATATGCACCCATGAAGTTGGTGATTCTGATGAGGTAATAAACCGTATTATTTATGCAAATGGGTTCTCAGTTGCTCCGTTGTGCATTTCTATTAGTACTCCCTCTGGTAGGGATTGTAAGGCCTATGAGACACTTTGCTAGGATTAAGAAAGTCAATAACTACCTCTCTTAATTACTTTATCTGTTTGGAATTATAAGTCCCATGCGGATAACTAGGTTGCCAATTTGAACAATTAAAATATAAATAATATAGCATAAAAATTATACCATTAGAAACTTTAGAGGTTATATTTTCTAATGGTATAACTTTTGTGATATATAAGTTATATTTTGTTAATCAAATTAACAACCTAAGTATGCGTGTAGGACCTATAATCCCAAACAGAGGGAGTACTTTATGCACCAATAGTTACACATGCATGAGAGAAGATAGAGAAAAAGGAGAACATGCATTGAAGGAGAGAGACTAATAAATAAAAGATGACTTATAATTTCTAACATTTTTAAAAAGCTCTTGGGCCTTGTAATCCCTAAGAGAGGGAGTAGTAAGTAACAGTTTTCACCACTTGTGTAATGGGCTGACAGAGTCTTGTCACTTGCAGATGTTTTCGCAAGACGTGCAAACAAAGTTGCTGGATGACGCAGATAAATACGAGTATAAGATAGATAAGTTTTTTTGCATGCTGCACTACAAGCAGCTGGTGTCTAACCATCGAGTCAAGAGTCGTCACAGAGATATGTTGGCCGTCTTGGTACAGAAAGCTAAAGAAGCGCATGAAGCAGAACAAGCGGAGGTCCCATGAGAAGAAGAAGACTGCAAATGAACCTCCTGCAGCTGAATAATTGGGTTTTGGGGGTACCCGTGCTGGTTTTTCTCGTGTTGTGATCTTTGGCAAGAGGCTGCCCCTATGAAACAACATTGCATCGTTTGGCTCAAAAAATTTATGTGGCCATCAACGGTGCATATATTTTTTTTTGCTTTACCGTCACTTGTTATTAGTGTTGACATTCATGATTGGTTACCTCAATTGACAAATGGACGACACCAATGCTTACACGGCAGGATAAGCCTTATTAGCTGATGATTTTTCTCAGCACCAGCGCGGGACTCCCATCGGCCACCGAAACATCACACATAATAAGCACTATAACAGAACGTAGTCATTAGTGGATTTTTTTTTAAGACCAGCAGTTATTTAAACGGGGGAAAAGACCAACAGCCCAACAGTTTTTGAAGACTACTGAGGCTATAGCACATGGGGGTAGTTTCATCGCACAACCAAACAAACACTGTCGCAGCCAAACAGAGAGGAAATATAATAAAGGATCACACTACTCTTATAACAAATTTGCATCTATTAATTAACCAAAAATACTGTACATTATTCAGGCTACAAAACCGCATTTCAGCACACAAAAACATTATAGCTAAACAATGAGGAGCCATGAAATCAATGGCCAACCAAAATTTCCAATTGTTTGTCTACCAAAGTATGAAAGGGCCCTCCCCTCTTTCTTTCCCTATTGAGCCTGGCTTTATCATGCAACTACAGCACAATTTGCTATGATCATCAAAAGATAAAACCACCGACCCTAATTACGTTGGTATCAGCACCCAAAAATCTATATAAGGCCTGTGTTGTTTATGCAGCAATTGGTTGAACAAGACCTGCACCTGAGGCAGTGATGTCTTCAGCAGCATTTTGTTCATCCCTTGACAAGTACTTATCGACCGCAGCAGCAGCTTCTCGCCCCTCGGTGATGGCCCAAACGACCAGTGATTGTCCACGTCTGCAGTCCCCAGCGGCAAAGACACCGTCCACACTGGTCGCGAAGTGTCCGAACTGGGCCTTGAAGTTGGACCGGTTGTCTTTCTCTAAACCCAGTTTCTCAGCGATAGTCTACAGAGAAATAAACAGTGAGTTGGTTGTTGTCAAAAAATTTATCATGAAGGTAAACAGAGGCATCTGAGGCCGCATAACTAACCGCTTCAGGGCCCAGGAATCCCATGGCAAGGAGGACAAGGTCAGCCTCAATGATCTCTTCTGATCCTTGGATCTCCTTCAGTTGGAATCTTCCATCTACCTTTTCCCACTTCACACGCACCACCTCAAGAGCCTTCAGTTTTCCATTGTCATCACCAATGAAACGCTTGGTCAAGACTTCATAAGTTCTTGGGTCCTTTCCAAACTTGCTAGATGCTTCCTGATGCCCGTAGTCCACGCGGAAGACACGTGGCCACTGCAGGGAACAATAGGAAATGCTACCATAAGAACTTAACTGGAGCAGGAATGATATGGCAATTCACATGTGCAAGGCAATATTCCATTGTTTTTTTTTTGCAAATGGGCCTTATTTTGCAAGAAGTACTGACTAAATCATTACACGTACTGACATATTTACCTGCGGCCAGGGATTGTCAGCAGCTCTCTTGCTTGGTGGTTTGGTAAGAAGCTCCAGATTTACAACGCTACTGCAACCATGCCTAACAGATGTACCAATGCAATCTGTGCCTGTGTCTCCACCACCAATAACCACCACCTTTTTCCCCTTGGCAGAGATGTATCTACCATCCTCCAAGTTGCTGTCAAGCAAGCTTTTGGTGTTTGCGTGGAGAAATTCCATAGCAAAATGAACTCCTGATAGCTCACGGCCTGGAATAGTGAGATCCCTGTTCAAGGATATCCCGCATAATGTTAGCATCAAAAAGGCATATACAAGAAAGTAAACGTCATTATACATCTATGAGAAAGCACGTCTAGATGCCAGGGGCATTCCCTCCTTTTCGGAAAGATAAGAAAGCACAACTGCTCAAAATTTCTTTCAAAGTCTTGCTAGTGAACTTCTGTAACATAAGATAAAAGATCCTAATTTTAATATCTCCGTGTAGATACCTTGGTTTTGTAGCTCCACAAGCCAGGATAACTGCATTGTTCTCAGAGCGGAGACGTTCAATTGAGTATAAAGGATCACTGCCTACATTGGCATTAACCACAAATGTAATACCCTCTTCAGCCATTAAATTTACGCGGCGCTGAACAACACCAATCTTGTCTGTCTTCATGTTTGGTACACCATACATCATCAGACCTCCTATACGATCTGAACGTTCAAACACAGTTACGAAATGGCCCAATTTATTTAGTTGATCCGCGGCAGCCAAACCAGCAGGACCACTGCCAACTATGGCGATTTTCTTTCTGCAAAAGGAACAACATACTTTCAGCAAGTGCAACTCAAATGTTACCTACTAAATGCAAAGGATATTAAAATATGGAAAACACAAACTAAATTAAATGGTAAAAAAGAAATACCCTGTTCTTTGAAGTGGTGGTCGTGGTACCATCCATCCTTCTTCAAAACCCTTGTCTATAATTGAGCATTCTATGCTTTTGATTGATACTGGGTTCTCAATAATGCCAAGAACACAAGACCCTTCACAGGGAGCAGGGCACACTCGTCCAGTAAATTCAGGGAAGTTATTTGTCTCCAGTAAACGATCCAGTGCTTCCCGCCATCTATTTTGGTGAACTAGCTCATTGAACTCTGGGATCTTGTTTCCAAGAGGGCAGCCAGCACCTGAGCTTTCCTGTACAAAGAATCATGGAGTATTAGCATTTCAATGGATCGGAACACTGGTCAAATTTCATATATAGTCACCACAGAGGTATCACCACAAAAGGCATATGACTAAAAGATATGGCTAGCTATTTATCAAGTCTTGAATAAAAACATATGCAACAAGCTAGTAGTGATTTGAACAAGTTGTGATCAAGGACTGCAAGGAGCCTCTTTTCCCCAATAAGATATAAAAATGTATTAGTTATTATCCTTGAGCTTGAAAGCTGAATAGCTAAACATATCAATCCTTAACCTAACAAAAATCCAATCAAAGTGTTTGATATTAAATAAATAAGATAAAAAGTGTGCGTCACCTGATGACAGAAAGGAGTGCCACAGTCCATACAACGAGCAGACTGTGTGTTTATTAGCGGCCCTGGAACTGATTCAATGGCAACCTCATTCCAATCTTTAACACGTTCATTGGGATCACGGTACGAAACACCCTCTCGCTCGTATGATATAAAACCTCGGTACTTTGTGGCTTTGGCAGAACTTGTTGGTCGGCTAGTTGACTGCTCTGTTTGTATTTTCTGTACAAAGTTTATCTAATCAGGGCAAAAAAAAATTACAGTAGTATATCATTGTAATTTCTCATGGATAAACTTGTACAAATGGAGAACACTTTGGAGAACACTTTATCCATGTATATATTAAAAGAAAAATGCAATTATTACCTTAGTTGTCACAGAAATGCCATTTGGCATTTTAGGTTCCTTTTTGTGCCTAGATGCAGCCTTTTCTGCCTTCATTTCTTCCAGAACCCTCTTATAATCCCTTGGATATACTTTTACAAATTTTGGGAGAAGACTGTCAAATTTAGATAGGATATCTTTAGCCAACACACTCTCTGTGTGACGTCGATGTTGCTCTATCAACATTTTCAATGTGGTAATATCCTCCTCTTCCTCCACATGATATAGATCAACTAACTCATGGTTACAGCGGGCACTAAATGTCCCATCAACATCATAAACATAAGCAATGCCACCACTCATGCCAGCAGCAAAATTTCTTCCTGTTTTACCAAGGATAACTACAGTACCTCCTGTCATGTACTCACATCCATGATCACCAATTCCTTCAACCACTGTTCGAGCACCTGAATTGCGAACACAAAACCTTTCTGCTGCCATTCCATTGAAATATGCTTCTCCCTTGGTAGCACCATACAAAGCCACATTACCAATGACAATATTGTCTTCTGCACTAAATGTACTGTTCCTGGGTGGGTACACAATAATTTTTCCACCAGATAATCCCTTGCCAACATAATCATTACTGTCTCCCTCAAGCTCAAGGGTAATTCCAGGACAAAGAAAGGCACCGAAACTCTGTCCAGCACTTCCAGTAAGTTTCACATGGATGGTTCCAGATATTAATCCCTTCATGTGATAACGTTTTGTGACTTCATGGCTAAGTGTAGTGCCTACCGCCCGATTAGTGTTCTTAATCGGAGTCTCAATGAAAACCTTAACTTCCTTTTCAAGTGCAGCCCTCGATAAAGCTATAAGTTTATTATCCAAAGCCATGTCAAGGCCATGATCTTGTTTTTCAACACAGTACTGAGCAGCCCCAGGACGAATCTCTGAAGCTGGTTTTAAGATCAGTGAGAGATCAATGTTCTCCAATTTCTCATTGTTCTTCACTACTTCAGGATCAACTTCAAGCATATCAGAGCGTCCAACCATTTCATTAATGCTGCGGAGACCAAGATGAGCCATGATTTCTCTTAGTTCCTCAGCAAGCATGAAGAAAAAGTTAATGACATGCTCTGGTTCTCCAGCAAACTTTTCACGAAGCACTGGATCTTGGGTAGCTATACCAACAGGACAAGTGTTGGTATGACATTTTCGCATCATAATGCAGCCCAGTGTGATCAATGGAGCAGTGCTGAAACCAAATTCCTCTGCACCAAGTAAGCATGCAACAGCAACATCTCTACCAGTTTTTAACTGACCATCTGTTTGTAGAACAGCTCTGCCACGAAGTCCATTTGCCACTAAAGTTTGATGCGTCTCAGCCAATCCAAGTTCCCATGGCAGTCCAGCATTCTTAATACCTGTCCATCTTGATGCTCCAGTGCCACCATCATGGCCAGAAATAAGAACATGGTCTGCATGACCTTTTACCACACCGCTAGCGACAACTCCTACACCGGCCTCAGAGACAAGCTTGACGCTGATTCTAGCTCGAGGGTTTGAATTCTACAAAGAGGAGACAGGCATGAAAATAACTACATCAGCGGGCAATATTTGCAAAATGCAGACATATGCATACATGCAAGTTTAATTGTAAAATCATGGGTCGTATATCAAGTGATTCAAACTTCCCAGGTGAGTTGGCCAATTACAGGTTGGCTAAATTACAGTGTTGAGCCAACCTAATCTACAAGTAATCATTAACAACCTTACTGTAATAAACTTGTTTTGTCATAGGAAACAGCATCACAGAAATGTACCTTGAGATCGTGGATAAGTTGTGCAAGATCCTCAATAGAATATATGTCATGGTGAGGAGGTGGGCTAATAAGGCCTACACCAGCTGTAGAATGTCTTGTAACTGCAATGTCACCAATAACCTTGTGACCAGGAAGCTCACCACCTTCACCAGGCTTGGCACCCTATATATAGTTATAATAAAAGAGTAAATGTCTACCCACATAACATATCGGATACATGTGATTTCTATATGCTGAGATCATTTTAGTGATTGCATAGTGCACAATATTGGCAAGTACCTGAGCCATTTTAATCTGCAGCTCATCTGCATTAGTAAGATAATAGCTGGAAACTCCAAAACGTCCACTGGCAACTTGCTTAATTGCACTTCGTTTTGGATTCATCGAACCATCAGGAAGAGGTTCCATACGAGAAGGCTGTTCCCCTCCCTCACCTTCGAAGGCGTATTAGAATTAGTACATCCATATCACATATAGAAGATGGGTAAAGTTAGTTAAGTTTAGACTTGTATAAGTAAATGTAATAAATACCAAGATTAAAATAATATGTCGTACATGCTAGATACAAATAGCAGTAGATTTAACTGTATAGGGAGCAAATATCTGAAATACAAAGAAATTTAAAGGGGTCCAAATAGGAAAAGTATGCTGGATACAGGCCCTTTGTAGGTATGTATTGTATGCAAGCAGAAAAATGTTGAATCTTCCTATGAATTGGGAAAATTTGTTTTGGAAAGCAAAACTGAGGCCAGCAGTAAGATGAAAAGCTTAGCATATTAGCTAAAGTACAAGTTTCTCTCCGGAGTGCAAATATAAGACAGTATATTCCATTTGATAGCATCAAAACAAATAGTAGAGTGATTATGTACACAGAAAAGGCATGTCTAAATAGTTAAACTGCCTAAATAGTACAAACGTAGGCATCAGACTAATGTCACAACAGTAGGAAAAATATGTTATGCAACAAGACTCTAAGGCTGATGTGCAAATAAGTTATTATAAGTGTAACAGCCAAATAAAGGCATGACATACCTGTATTAGATTTCCCTCCAAGTTTGTTCATGGCCACAGCAAGGGCAGTATGGGCCTCTAATGAAATAGAGCCATAACTCATTGCTCCAGTACAAAAGCGTTTCACAATCTCACTAGCAGGTTCAACCTCATCCAAAGAAATCTTGTTAGCAATATCTTTAAATTTCAGCATACCACGTAGATTGCACGCCTTGTTGAGCTCCTGAATTCGCTTGGAATATTCTTTGTATGCCTCCCGGCTGTTTACTTTAGCTGCTTCTTGCAATTTTGCCATTGCAAGAGGATCATTTAGGTGGACTTCCCCATTTTTCCTCCAGTGGTAATCCCCTGGGTTGGGAAGGGCCTTTGCTTCTGCACTGCCAGGTGGAGGTGCTCTTGATGGGAATGCCAAATCATGAAGACGGAGAGCATCACGTGCCAGCATTTCAAATGTTGCACCCTCAATTCTGCTAGGTGTACCTTCGAAACACTTGTGAATCACTTCAGAAGAAAGTCCAAGAGCTTCAAAAATCTGTGCACCTTTGTATGATGCAAGGGTAGATATTCCCATCTTTGCAAGAACTTTCATCATTCCATAGATGGAAGCATAAAAATATTTTTTCACAAGTTCCTCCTTCGAGTCGGTGGGAGAAATCTTTCCATCAGTCTGCAAGCACCAAATTGCTTCGATGGCCAAGTAAGGGCATATAGCATCTGCACCAAACCCAACAAGCGTGCAGAAATGGTGCACTTCACGAGGTTCAGCAGACTCCACCAATAGTCCTACCCGTGTCCTCTCAAGATTTGCAACAAGGTGTTGATGTACTGCTCCAACAGCCAAGAGAGAGCTAACAGCAACACGGTTGGAAGAAAATCCTGTATCAAGAAAATACAACAAATTTCATATATTGAAACTGAAATATAATCATATCATCAATGTACATTCTATCTATGATCAAGCTGACAAAGTAAGAATGTCAATCATACAACACTTTGCAATGGAAATAATGGCTGTGAATTAACTAAAACTATGACGTATTCAAGTTACTATCCAGCGATGAGTGCACCTGACCCATCTGCTAGCAGTTTTTACCAAGTTGTGACTAGTACCATCAAAACTTGATTGGTCCAAGGATAAAGTTTAAAGTACTGTATATGGAATATATCACTGACCTCTGTCTGACAGAACCAAAATTTTGTATCCTTCCCTTATAGCTTCCCGGGCTTCAGAACAAATTCTATCCAAAGTTTCTTTTAACCCATTCCTTCCAGACTTCTTAGGGTAGGTTATGTCAAGAACCTTGCTGCGCCAACCACGGTAGTTCATCTTCTTAATGGACTCCATTTCATCAATTGACACCAAAGGACCTTGAAGTGCAAGGCGGTTGCATTGCTTTTCGGTTATTTCTAACAAGTCACCTTCTGGCCCAATCATGCATTCCATGGATGTAACAATCTTCTCCCTGATTGGATCAATTGGCGGATTTGTTACTTGTGCAAACATCTGCTTGAAGTACTCAAAAGTCAGCTTCTCTCGGTTTGACATCACTGCTAGAGGTGCATCATTTCCCATTGATCCAAGAGCTTCCACTCCATCTTTTGCCATTGGAAGCAGCAACATTTCTAGGGCTTCCACTGTGTATCTGGAGTTAAAGTTTGGATAGTTAGCCAGCATAAAACGAAACAGCAGTGATAATCAGCAATGTTGAACCCTTGCTTACCCAAAGGCCTTTAGCGGGGTCACAATTCCATTGATGCCTACGCATTCCTTGTTCACATCTTTTTGCTACACAAAATTGCAACAGAAAGCAGAATCTCTATGTTAATTATCGTTGAGCAAGATCTCACCAACAATCCAGTCAAAATTATAGCGCAATGAAATCAATAAGTTGAAGCATATAAAATACTTACTGTAAATGAACCAGAAATGCTTGGAGTAACTCTGTCAGTTTCTGGGACAGATTCTACAATGTCTTTGAGGTACAGCTTTTGTCTCTTGAGCCATTCGCCGTACGGGTGAGCTCTCGAGTACTGTGCCTTGAGTGCTTCATCATCCACTACTGTATGATTCTCAAAGTCAACCAGTAGCATCATTCCAGGGTTAAGCCTACCCTTTCTCAGGACATCTTCGGCAGGAATATCCACGACACCAACTTCACTACCCATGACTACACGTCCACTGTGCGTCACGTAAAATCGACCAGGCCTCAGGCCATTGCGGTCAAGGGTAGCTCCAAGGTAACGGCCATCAGTAACTACAGGTGAAACCCAAGTTAGCTTAAGTAATCCATTAGGAGTATGATCAGAAAAGGATATGGGTTAAGAAAATTACAAGATATTAGAGCAGGTCCATCCCAGGGCTCCATAAGGGCTGACAAAAACTCATAGAGGGCTCTCTTCTCAGGCTCCATGTTTGCATCATTCTGCCACGCCTCAGGAATCATCATCATTACAGCTTCTGGCAGGCTTCTTCCACCTCGGATAAGAAGCTCAAGAACACCATCGAATGCACCTAAAATTCAAATGTTTTTTACTTAACAACTCAAAAAGATTGAGGCAATTTTTTTCCTTTGCCAAGTGAAAATCCATACTGCATATTGCATTGCAGACCTGAATCTGAAGAGGTGGCATCTACAATTGGAAGAATTTTTGACATTTCTTCCTCTGATAGGCCAAGCTTCTCACACTTCAAGAGACCCTCACGAGCTTTCATCCTGTATACGCAATTGGGATCATCAATCCAGACGGCAAAGGCATATGGAGATGATTGCATCTAGGATATACCAGAGGAAAAGGTTTCACAAGATTACCAATTTTTGTTCCCTTTGAGTGTATTGATCTCTCCATTGTGGCCTAAGACACGCATTGGCTGTGCACGATCCCAGCTGGGGAAGGTGTTGGTGGAGAACCGGGAATGAACCTGTTCCGATATTACTATTAGAAATCATATCATAATCATCTTTTGCATGTCTACGATTTAAAAACAACTATTCCAAATGAAGAACGGATGCTAATAAAAAGGCTTCAGTTGCATATAATTTCATGCAAAACAGTTGGGAGCCCTATGCTACCTCAAACCAAACACAATTTCTTCGGTCACATCCTCAAGAGTCGGCAAGCAGTCAGCCATACCAGAACTGCAGCTGGACTCTGCAAGATGGTTATTGGATATCAACCAATAGAGATTTCTAGCACTTCACTTAAAGGCATCACAAACCAGGAGTGAAATAGGGTACGAATAGCAGTGAATGTACGACAATTCAATTTTTGATGGCTGCACAGGAGCGAGTATTGATCTTACAACTGGCTTGCTATTATCGATTCCCATCCGCTGACTACGACCATGACTTTTGGTGTAAGAGTATCAAGGTTTTGTATTTACCAGAGCCATGTAACTGGTGAAGTTCTCATGACCTATATCTGCATAGTAGTATCCCTTAAGCTGAGACGGCATAAGCTGGCCCTTGTAAACAATGGTCCTGGAAAACCACAAAAGGAATATTTATTAAGAATTACTCACATGAACATAGAAAAACTGGAATGTCCTTAGATTAAAGATTTCTTATGCCTAAGTGAAAAGTCCAGGATTCTTTTCCTGGTCCCTTTTCCTATTGATTTTTCTGGTGTTCCCAATATGTGTTACAGTGAAGATCTTAATTGGGAATCCCGGATCTTTTTAGCCTTTCAACTTTCATCAAATGTGTAGTGAATATGAAATTCAGAAGAAGGAAGCACCTTGAAGATAAGGAGCACATGTAGAAATCTCTCTTTCCTCCACGCTTAAGATCCAGAACAGCTCGAATAGACACAATTGAGAGCCTCCTCAGGATAAACAACTGTGATAATTCATGGAAAATAGTTAAGAAGAAAGCTCATCACATGTGTTTCAGAAAAAAGAAAAAAAAATGAACTCGTGGATGACCTGCTGTTCGAAATCGGCCTTCGAGATTGAACTCTTGGTGAGGAAAACCTGCTGAATCGTGGGCTCAGTCTCGAGTGCAGCTTCACCCAGGTCTGAATTGTCAGTGGGAACCTGGCGCCACCCAAGAATTGAATGCCCCAGCGACTCTGCAACCTGCATGAGAAAAAACAACCCAAGGCATGAGGTTATGATCACAGTGTTAAGCTGTGCACTGTTAAAAATTTCTATACAACAACCACCAACCTTCTTAAACTCAGCTTTGCTCCGCTCGCGGCGCTTCTCGTCAGTTGGCAGGAAAACCATTCCAACAGCATACTCACCCGGTGGAGGTAACTCGAAGCCAGCATCCTTTGTGGCCTGGAGGAATATACATACAAGAGAAACACCGGAGATGAATGAATAAATGTGTTACTGACTTTGCTTGAAACTTTGGAAGAGAAGAAGCTCACCTCTCTGAAGAATTTATGTGGCAGAGCTACGAGGATGCCGGCACCATCACCAGTGTTCTTTTCACAGCCGCAGGCACCACGGTGAGCCATTCGCTCGAGCATCTGGATGGCATCGGTGACCTGGCGCGTAAACAATAGCAGAATTAATAATAAAATAATTATCAGGCGTGGTGGATTGCAGAGAGAAAACTGCAGGTGGTGTCTCTGTCGATAGAACTCACTGTCTCCCGGTTGTCATCACCAGATAGCTCGGCGACGAACCCAACGCCGCAGGAGTCCCGCTCGAAGGCGGGGTTGTATAGCCCAATGCTGCTCTCTGGCAGCTTGGACAGCGGCCTGACCAGCTCGGCATCGCGCGCCTGTGCCCGAGGTGGGCGCGGGCCGACGCGTTCCTCCGTGCGCTGTGCACCGGCGAGGAACCCGGCGCCTTCTAGGGACACGCTGCCTCCTCCGTGCGCCTGCCTGGTGGAACGGCACGGCGCCGACGCAGGGTGGCCGCGCCGGGCCCTGCGACCAGCGCCAGGCGGCGCCGCGTGCTTCAAACCTCCTATCCCTTGCGCCGTGGACATGGCTGCTGCACCCCACGCCTCGCCCTGCTACCTGTCATGCAACAAACAATCATCATATACGACGAGCTATGGCTGTACTCGACGACGGGGAGATAACATCTGTATATACGGGGAGCAGAAAAAATTACAAATCCTACAGGACAGAGGAAAAAAAAACTTATAATAAAAACAACAGAAAGCTCAAATCTGTCTCCTTCCCCACATGTCACCACCGAAAGCAAGGAGAAACCAAGCAGCCAGCGATGAAACAGCGGGCGGGAAGAGGAAGAGGAGAAACAAATAAGTAGTTAGTAATCACCCGACCAAACACGGAGGCAGCGACGTGAACAGAGGAGGAGGCCAAAGACGAACAGATCTACCAACCAACCAACCAACCAACGGGAAGCGCACGCACGCACGCACGGCCGGCGGCGCAGATTCCTCCGCGCGCCGCCTCTTGGAAGATTCAGGAAACCGCACGCACGCACGCACGGGTAGGGGGCGCAGAATCGGAACGGCAGCAGATCGAATAATAAAAAAGAAGAAAAACGGGAACCGCGAACGCGCCAGCAAGTACGCGCGCAGGTACAGAGAGCGAAACCAGCACCTCTATCCACGCCCTATGTTATGGAATCCCGTTGGGGGGCAGGGCAAAAGAAGCTGGGAGGACGGGTACCTCTCGCTGTTATAGCTCTCTCCGCCGCCTGGCCTTGCCTTGCCTTGCCTGGAGATGGGACCGAGGCCGCGCGCTGCGTGGCGTACTCCCCTGATCTCCCTCCTCCTCCTCCTCCTCGCTTGGCAACTCTCGCCCGATTCGGCCCTCCCACGGGCCCTCTCGCCGGCCGGCAGCGTCGGAGGCAGGGGGCGTTCGGATTGAGAACAAACGCGCCGCCTCTATCTATCTCTCGTTTCCCGTCTCCTTGACCTCTCCTCCGAGTATTGGGGCGTTTAAGGCGATGGGCGGCCCTGCATTTATAGAGGCAAGAGCGAGGTCGCTCGCCCGCCCGCCGTGCCTGCCTGCCAACCCCCGCCTCTCCTCCTCGTCTCGCGTCCCCACAACACACACCCCCACTATATTTTCGCCCCTCTGTTTCCGTCCGATTGTTATTATTCGATTACTTAGATTAGACCTGCTATAGTACATTGTTCGTTTCCAACCGACGGTATCTCCGTGGCAAGTAGTATTTCCGTACACGTCCTCGGAGAAAACACCAACTCCCATTCACGTCCAGGCGCACGGCACCACCGACCCCTAACACAGGGCGGTCGTGTAATTCCCTAGATCTCCGAGGGGGCAAAAAGAGAATCTCTCTTGACAGCGAATTTTAATTTAAAAAACCGGAACGAATTGCACACCGGAAAGAAGTTGGTTCGTGTTTCCTAATCCGCCTGCTCGGGTCCAAACGAGCGGATGCACGGCGATCCGGGCCCACGGCCAGATCAGCCGCGACCGCGACGGAATAGGGGCCACGCTCCGCGACGAGCGACCCAGGGCCGCCCGTGGCGCGTGGGGCCCGTGATCGGACGGACAAGGCCAGGCCGGCGCGAGGCGCCGCGGCAGCTGCAGCCGCGCGCTTCCCGTGCGGAGAGCCACAGCCGCGTTGCCGGTTACGTGCGCGTGGTTTTTATATTTATCTTTTCCTTTCGGAAGATTTTATCTTTATCTGGTACTATGTATATAGTAACTGAATTTACCCTAATAACCACCCTAGTAGTATACAAGAATCCAAATCCTGCCGCTTTAATTGGTCCAATAGATTATACGCCCACGTATATGTCGATCTCGTCGAGGAAGGCCGCTGGGTGGGAAAGATACGCGAGGCGGCCTAGCCAAGCAGGGCGGACCCACGTGTCGGCCGAGGTAGGTGCTTTCTGGGGAAAGCTTCTTCTGCACGTGTTCGTTCGCTGCCACGCTGGATAATCCCGCTAATAACGCTACGCCCACAGCAACCTTGCTGTTCAGAATACTACCTCCCTTCCAAAATATTCGAGATTTGGTAGTAGGTTGTTTTAGCTTACCAAAACATTTTAGATTTTGGAACAGAAGAGGGGTAATAAATAATAGAAATATCTTTTTATAAATCACCATAAAGAGGGCAGAGTATTATTGCACATTAAAAATGGATATAGAAATATACATGTTCAAGATATTGTATCTTCTCATTTCACAACGAGAGATCTAATCATGCCGTGTGATTCGTTATTTTTATACTGTGAAACAATTCAATAAGTAATATACGTAGTAGAGCCCTTCCCTACTATCTGCTGCATAAAAAATCTATAGAGTAAATCTACGGAATCATGATTATGAGTTGGAGTATGTGATGCAATCAATTATTTAATGTTTATATTTTTAACACGTGCATTATTTGTCATAATATAATTTTACAATAAAGTTTCTAATGTTTCTTGTTAGGAGTGTGTGCACCGTATGAAAAATCTCGGTGCTAAGGAAATATTTTGGAAGCTAGACTTGAGTTTAACCGATGGAAAGGATTAGTCTAGCTAATAATAGCTTAGAGGTAAGTCTAGTACAAGACTCAAGGCTATGAGAATCAAATGGCACAAGGGCCTGCTTGTCATTGGAAAGAAGACTGCTTTTATTCTTTCTTTTTACTCTTGTCGCAATGCCAAGTTTTAGTGCTAGACTCGCGTGGTGCACACGCCCTAAGAGAAAATGTAAGGTCATAAGATCTCATGAGAAAATTCATATATTGTGCCTTGGACAAGAAAATACTCATACAAAAATTGAAGCACCATTGTTTTATTGTCATATAGTCAATAAATTGTACTACATTTATCCATGAAATTTGCATTTACGCATGCAATTTATGTAAATCTTTAATAAAAATAAAATTATGTTTTTTTACATTTGGAACGTCATTTGTTTCACCCAATAGCATATACTTTTGGATTCCGACTTAATTATCATGGCGTCGCGGTGCAATAGTACACTGCTATCACTACTATCCACATCTTACATATATATAATAAGTAAAAACATATGGTCAATACAATTGTATGGAAAATTAATATTTGTTTGTCAAATAAACCTTTAAGGTTCACATATCTCTTCCATAGAAAGAAACATGCACACATCTCCACCACTAAAACATAAAGTGAAAGTCAACTAGTAATTGTTAACTTGCACCACTTGGTTTGATATGCTCTATTTTCTGGTCAGCTGTGCTCGCTCAAGTTGGACATTGCTAAATAAACTATGCTGAATAATTTGGCGTGCATCACCATAAAGTTGGTTATATAATATGCGGCAACGCGCCGAGGCACGGAACCGAGATAAAAATTTGTCGCTAATAAACATTGTTTCTAACATCATGGCAATGGATCCTGAGAAACCAATGGCAAATGGTTTTGGTACTCCTGGCACATCAAAAAAAGATTTGTACTTAGCACGTCAAACCATGATAACTACAGCTATACCATTGGATTATTTTTCTTTTTTCCATAATTAAGCTTACCCTAGAAAGCTGTGAACTAAGGCGATGAGCACTAGCATGTATGGTAGGACAGAAACAATGTGCTAGCGCATACAATGGCAATAGGTTAAATCAGATAATTTTTTTAACTCATCCAGTGTAAATTTAGGAATGTACGTACAAGGTATTGTCACACATACTATGACCTCACCGCTCTAACCAACTGCCTGTACGTACCATCCTTTGGAAGATTGGAACCTTCTCAGTACAACAACGTCAGCTAAATAAACAAGATATGCAAGGCACAAAGATGTGTCTTGCAACGAGCAATGGTTGCAGAGGCAAAATCTTGCACTTCTTTCAGATAGTTTATTCCATGTACTCATGTATGCCATTGTTTGGACTTTTCTTCCTCCTTCTCCTCATATACTAGAGGGAAGTATTACAGAATGCATGCCCTTCAGTCATCATAGCATGTAAACAAAGTAGGAGTGTTGTTTTGGAACTTTTGACAAGCAAGCTTCTGCTACTGTTTTTATTGAAATTATTGATCCACACCGCAATGTTTAACAATAGAAGATTAAACAACCGCCTCTGTGCAAAACATAATAGCGTCTGCGGTGAGCCGACTCATTTCGGATACGAAAAGTGTCAGTTTTGGTCCGTTTGGATTGGCCCGTGGCAGGTTTTTCGGTTGTGGTTGTTTGGATCGGGTGATGCGCCTAGCAGGCAGACCCAAAATTTTCCCATATATTCAGTGGTTTCCATACATTTTTTAGAGCTACATTTCTTGAACCCGTGAAGAAATACATAGTAATAATCTAGGCTAAACCCTAGCGACATTTCTTCGTCGCCTAGTCCTCGTCCTCGTTGTTGGTGTGGTACTATTGGCGGCACATTTCCATGTAAGATATTGATGGTGAGAAAGTCATGGTCGTCGTAGTTGAAGCCGAAGAAGTGCCTAACCTCCAGGTAGTGAGCGCGGACGACCAGATCCTAGTCGTCGTAGAGGTACATGTGGCCTTCGTCATCGAACAACACCTCCACGTCCTAGACGCGGCGCCCGAAGTTGTGCTCCCACACCCTGACGTGCGTAGGCTCCTGCCCATCGAGCACCTACGTGAATTATATTTGCCAGGGAGTCGAAGTTTCTCCCACGACCCGCCATGGAGGATGGCCATGCCACCGAAAGCGAATAGGTCCACGGCAAACGGTGGCGGCGGCGAAGACGTGATTCACGACGACTGCCTCAGTTTCGAACTTGGGCTCACCTCGGCCCGGGAGGCATCCTAGCCGCCCTCCCCTAGATCCTTTGCCTCCGTACATGGATGTCGAGTGCTATGGTGTGGGTGAGCAGGAGCGGCCACAAGTGGCAGTGGAGAGTGGCGTGGGGACATTGTTGTGGGCGTCATGCTTGAAATTGTCAAGCCATGGCATTGGATGCCAACACAAAGACCGAGAGGCCGACGAGCATTGATGGTGAAGGCCAGCGGCTAGCATTCCTGTCGGGGCAGGAGTCAGTGAGTCAGGCTACTTCCGGTACAGGAGTCGGTCTACTTTCATCGATGGCCACGAACAGAAGGCAGGTGGCCTTTAGAACACTACCTGATGGGTCATGTGTGAATGAGGGAGGATGTGGTCGGCCATGTGCACGGTCTTCCGAGCGTTCAGCCACACATTCTTTGTCAAATTTCCGTCTCGAATGGGTCGGCTCAAATGCGTGTAACCGTTTGAGTCTTGCCACTAAGACTGGTTTTCATGGTCCGGTTGTCCTTTAAAACACGTACGGGTCATTCTTCGGAGATGTCATTGCTGATGTTTGATAAGCTTACCTCACCAGCTATGAGGTAAGGCTATCAAAGACAATGCAGCTAGCCAAACAAGTACCAATTTGCTAAAAACCAAGAATGCATGGAATCAAATGACTGAAACTTAGGTTTTCAACTCCTAGAAAAATGAAAATACACGAAACCAAACGAATGGTCCTTTAAACACGAGAGATTGCATTGTCACGCGGCATTGGTGAAACAATAATCTCCCACTACAACTACAGAAGGCACGAGCAAGACCAAACACGCCCTTGAGTCTTGCCATTAAGATGGATTTTCATGGTCCGGCTGTCCTTTGGAATACGTACGGGTCGTTCTTGCGAGATGCCCTAAAACTCGTAGTACTAGAAAAGTTTGCTCGTGGGGTCGTGAACACGAAGGCCTACCAACCTGAGCGTATTACATTCCATGTAACAACATGACAGAGAGTACGAGAGCGCCATTGTGGTTGCATGTTTCTACAATTCTGACCAAACCGTCTACAGTTTGATTGATTGGCCCTTGAGCAATGAGTAGAGCCAGGGGCGTTCGTCTCGTCGGGCTCGGGGCCCTGTGCAGCAACATACTACTACAAACATGTGAGCTGCAAGGGAAAACTATGCAGGGCTCCCCTGGTGGCCCAGGGTCCAGTTGGCATGCGTGGCTGCTTGAGTGAGTACTTGGGAAAACGGGCAAGCGTTCGCGGTACGCTGTGGAGTTGACCACAAAAGCTGTGTAGAGAGGGATCGGGGGATGCGCACACACGTGACTCCCTCCTGCCCTGCCTGGCCCCATGCATGTACGTCTTGATTTACTCACCATGCTTTGTCCTCAGACTCCTCTTGCTTGGACCACACAGTCGCTGCACACCAACCACACGAGAAATGGTAGAGCCACTACCCACTAGTATGTCAAACCTCCACCAGTACGAGATAAGTGGAAAGTCCGCCTAGGGCCCTATGGGTTCCAGAGATGTGATGAAAGGTGTAGCTATGTATACCTTGGGGTGAATATTTGGATTTAAGTTTAAAGCTGAAATGAATTTAGTTCAAGTCTAAATCTTTGCATTCGCACAGAAAATTTAACCTCCATTCACTTGAGATATGCTTATGTATTCATTTTCCTTTTCCCGAGCCCCACGACAAGGTGATTCCTATTTCACAGCAAATATTTGACCAGTTTCTTAAATAAACATCTATAATATCATATAAAAATTATTTTCTAAATAGTACATAGTATACCTTTGTCACAAATTACTTGCCGCACATATGTCTAAATACGTGTGTACTAGACGCATTTTAGTGTGTTGATAGATACATGTGAATGTAGACTAATCCGCGACATCTAATTGAAATATAGGAAATACATTATGAGAACATATGTTTTCGAAGATCTGGTAATATTGGTTTTTTGTTGTGGATGTTAACATTTGCTAGATAGATTTAGAAGCAATTGACTTGGTACATAGGCACGGACCGAGAACGAGTATATACACATGCATGAAGCTTCTCTTTTTTATGGGGAAGTAAAGCTGAAAATAGATTTTGTTTTCTATCTACAAATCGGTTTTTTTTAACAGGATGGGTCTGAAAGCCCTGGAAGCTTCATTAAACCAAGCGGTGATATAGAATTACAGGCAGGCCCCTAGGAGTGGGGTAAAACAGAGATACGGCTAGCCTATTTACAAAGAAAACTTTGGAACAAAATTCTAAAATGCAATCCGATCTGGTCTTCCACACCGCAGCGGAGTGACCAGCAAGCATAGGGGTCGACATCGCCGCCGGGGAACATGCCACTTGGGGCGGCGGCGGCCATGGATCCTATGTTGAGGTCGGCGAAGATCCTTCGAGACTGGAGGAAGGAGCTCGGGCTACGATTGCTTCCGAGCCTGGAGTGGCTTCTTGCGCCAAGGGTAGCGGCGACGGAATCTTTCGGTCGCCGCTGGAGAACTCCAGAAGTCGTAGCATTCAGGGTGAATCTCATCGTTGCACCCAGGAGAGCAGGTATCACCGACCCTCTTGTCGACGAGATGACACTCATGGGGAACCGCAAGCCGACCCCATCCATGACCCGCTTCACCCTAGCAGCAGCGGCAATGCCTCCATCCTCTCCCTCGCCGCCACGGTCAGCCAAGAGGAGGAAGACCAACACCACAACGCTAAGAGGGAGGCAGGGACAACACATGTGCTTATTGAAAGAGAGGCTCACCGTCGAAAACTTCCACCATGGAAGTGTCATCAGCGACCACCCGTCGTCGCACCAAAGCCGCAAGGTAGAAGACCCCTCACTTCCTTGCCATCTGCCAGAGCTTCCGCTTCTCCTCTCCCTCCCCTCACCACCACGGCAGGCCGGAGGAAGACCAAGAAACAGAGGACCATGTCAAAAAGCAGAGGGAGCCAGCCATTTATTTGCGGAGGACCTGGCCGTCGTCCTCCTCAGCGCCTCCGGCTCCGGCCAATGGAGCGCCGCACCAAGGACGAGAACAACCAGCCGGCTCAAGATCTTGGCCAAAAGACCCAGCCTCCACCTCTCGGCATAGTGTCATCCTAGGGCATATAGCCACCTACAACTACATCTACCACCTACAACTACTCTAGGGCCTCTCCTTCGCCACCTACAGCCAGAAAATCTGGCCGGAGGGGCTCGGGATCGGCCCCGCCGCCGCACGGGGGATGCTCCCAGGGAAAGCGGTGGAGGAGGGAGGGGATAAGGTTGGGGAGTGTTTTTGGTAGCTAGCTCGGTGAGTGTCTACAAATTGATGGCTTCATCAGTTTCTACACCTTTTGTCACAAAATAGATGTCGCAAATTTAAGTAAATTTAGAGATATATAATACTTCCTCCGACCCATATTAGTTGACTTAAATTTATTTAGATTCGGATGCACTATATCATGTCTAGATACAACCGGATTTAGCCAAATCCAAGTCAACTAATATGGGATTTATAAAAAAAATCGACATATATTTTAAAACGGAGGAAATAATAAGATTACCGGCCGCAAATTTGCCATCAAATAACCGACCGTGTATATATACAGTTTGATGGATAATCCTTCTGCGTGCTCTCCCGGCAACCAAACGTAGATGTGCAAGTTGTTGCCAAAGGAAAACTGCCACAGATTGACCCAACCCAACTGCTTATATAAGTCGATTTGATTATCACGGTTTACGACGCGGTGGGCTACAGGTTACCACTAATAAGATTCTCTCTCTGCCTTTACACGTTCTGGACGTGCACGTGGTGTGCTCTTTCCCTCATTTTGCTAGGGATACCGCTGAGTGCGCAGTGGGCTCTATTGGCAGCATATGACACATCTCTATCTCTCGGCCTTTACACGACCAGGAGGTGCACTGTGTTGGTTGCCTCACAAATATCTATACTACTTGATATCCATTCCTTAGAATAAGTCGTATAAATTTAGTTAAAAGTTAAACATTACAATGTTTGATTAAATTTTTAAAAAAATATAAAGCTCTAGAGGGTCAAATCAATCTTATTAGAAATATTATAAAATATATTTTCGTACTCTAGCTATTTATTATCATAGTTATTGATATTTTTTTTATAAACTTAGTCAAACTTTGCACTGTTTGATTTTTGACTAAATTTACAGGCCTTATTTTAAGGAACGGAGGTAGTAACGGTCAAGTTTTTAAACACCAAATTTAACATAGAAAGGTATAATACACGCACCACCAAATACGGGAAATTACATGAAGTTTCTATTGTTTCAAATTGTTTACCATTGAAGTGATGCGACTTAGGGCCTGTTTGTTTGGGTTGTGGCTGGCTGTGCAGCTGTGCAGGGAAAGCTGTTGTCCAGGAAATGCTACTTCTCTGAATTTGACTGTTTGACAACTTGGCTGGTTGTCTAGCTGTATGCTAAGGAATTGTCTGTAACGTCCCTGTAATTAATAACACGTAAACTTTACTATTGAAATGCATAAACACATATGTTATTATTACATACCATATGTCACATATTTGTTTGTCCAAAATACATATCCAACATTAAACAAATAAAGATAGTCGCATAATAAACATAGAAACATCCACACCGAACAAACTGATCATCTTCTTCTAGCATTGTATAATGCAGTAGCGATGTGATCACGCGTTGAGTTTATGTCTACTGTGTGTAGTCCACTCGGAGCAGTATCACCGGAAATGTTACTGATTGCCTTTGGATCTTAGGAAGGTAGTCCTCATCTGCATCACACCGATCAAACTGCTTGTCGCGTAAGTTGGAGTCTCTAATAAAATTGTGAAACGCTATGCAAGCCAGAATAATTCTTTTCTGAGTAACCAGACCGTAAGAAGGATTATACTTCAATATGCGCCACTTGTTTTTCAATATACCGAAGACACGCTCGATAGCATTCTGGAGCGATGAGTGTAGATAGTTGAAAATCTCTTACCTATTTGTTGGTCTCCCTTCTCAACGAAAATCTGGTATATGGTACGTGTTTTGCTTGTAAGGAGCTAAGAACTCTTTTCTATTTGGATAACCAAAATCAACAAGGTAATATGTATCTGCACATGAATGAAAAAAATCAAACATCAATGAAAATGCATTTGTAACTATGTGTGTACCATGTAGACAAAGATATAGAAAATTACCACCAGGAGGGGTCAGAAACTGTATTGGATACTTCTCAATGGCGCGTTGTAGGATGTGTGTATCATACGCCGGAACCGGGCCATCCAGCAATAACAAAGGTGAATCTCAAATCGAAGTCACATATCGCCAGAATATTCTGTGATGTGTAACCATGCATTCCTGTATGGTTAACCGTCTCTTCTACAGGTACTTCGACTGGAATGTGTGACCCATCTATGGCGCCAATGGAATCTTTGAAATGAGGCTAAAAGCGTGCATCTTGAAGTCTTGGATGCACATCCTTGAAATTTTGATCTACTGACTTTATGTTATCCTTACCCAACTTGTTCAAGCAATTCAAAACCATCTGAAACTCCCTATGAATTGTTTCGGTTGAACGACTAAAATGGTTCTCAACTTGGCTAAATGACTGTGGTCCTCCAACCATCCATAGAAACATAGCTAGGCATTCAAAAGATGACATGTCTCTAGTTGACACCAACCCATATCTAGAAACTAGAAGGTTATGCAATTCATGAAACACATCTGGGTACATTCTAAATATTTTGTAGCATCTTTTCCTATTTCCAAGTTGTTCATTCACCCATTCAAGCCCAGTTTGCTCCGGAATCCTCCTAGATTCTTTATTCAAGTACTTATGGCTATAGAGATTACCATAGTATCCCAACACGGCAAGATCATGAACCACTCCGAGCAACTGCCGTGTCCTTTCTAGTTCGTACTCACGATCATCGTCACCATCATCCATCTGCAAAGAGAAAATTATAACATGTCAAAATGCTTCACACATCAATTTACTAGACACGCATCAATCAACAAATGCTTAACACAACAATTTACTAGACACGCATCAATCAACATATGCTTCACACAATAATTTATGGTACACATAAGTTCTGCAATGATAATAAATAAATGGTGCACACACTACTTGTTCATCTCATCGTGTGTCCTCTGGAGCCAATCGAGCCTGCCCTCAGTTGTTGCAAATGCTGCAAACACCTCTCTTTGATCCTTGTTCATAGCAAGCTTGCCCGCAGTATACATGATATCAGTTCCTTCAAGCACTCCACAATCTCGAACCATCCCTAAAAATTCCTTCATAGTTGGGACCTCATCACCTTTGCTGCAAGAACTGCCCTCGGTGTGCCTTGAAGCAATTGTGTTCAATGCATTGTTGTAAGCCGAGAAAAAATCCTTCTCTACATGCTTGCACTTCCATGTTTTCTTTGAGCTAGCTTGCCCGCAGGTATCATCATCAAGCATTATTGGAGCTTCATTGCCAGTTTCTTCTTCCTCGCCTGCAATGGCAGCTGATTCTCTAGTGACATAAGCTTTCCTAAACATAACATCCTGTTGTTCCAAGTTGGCAGGTGGACCATTCCTAAACTTTGCATGGTCAGGACGAATCTGAAAATAAAAACATTACGAAGATATCAGTCCAATGATCATAATAACAATACAAAAGAAAATGCAAGTAAACACATGATAACTTATAGCCAGGTGATTCTTCCACCAATTATCATCTGCATCCATAGTTTTTGCTATAGGATCCCAACCTAGCCCGGTCGCATTTTGCAATTCCATACACCCCGTGTAATCCTTCTTCATAGAATCCCATTTGTTCTTGAATTGCTTCTGCGTTCTTCTATCCCCTGTTTTCTCAGCAAATTTGTCCCCAAGATTCTTGTAACCCTTCCTACTCAAGCACCCCCTCCCTATTGTTGCCGTTCACTTCGTCCATACAAATGTCACAGAAAACTCTAGTGTAGTATGGATTCCAAACAGCTTTCGACATTGCAAATGAATCTCAAGCTATAACAGAAAAATTACGAAAGACGGCTTTTTATTTCCCCCAAACAGCATAGCAATACAAGCAATACCATAACAAGCCACATAATTTCTAGCACATCAACACATCAAGCCTGGCCATAGCAGTATCATGTGAACATCAACACATCAACACATCAACACATCAAGCCTGACCATAGCAGTATCATGTGAACATCAACACATCAAGCCTGAATCAAAATACAAGTAGTACCATAGCAATCCTGAATCAAAATACAAGCAGTACCATAGCTGTCCTGAACCAAAATATAAACTAGGCATGTCTCGTCACATATAAAATTGTGAAACGTATCTTATCTACGAGGTTCATGGTCTAATCATATATATTTTCTCCGATCAAAGCAAATAATAAAATTAATATGTTGCCAAAGTTTAGTCTAAAAAGGTCTCACCAAGTAATAACCATAATGGTTCACAAGTTTTACAACCATCACAAATGTGTTATATGTGTTGCATCCTCTATTTTGCTGTCTGCCACTACACGGTTTTAGATAAGCAGGCACTCAACTCTAACATGGTGTCATTATCAGCTGAATGAAAGAAGCAGGACTCGCGACGTACGTCTGTTTGCAATTGATGTCATTTTCTAATATAACTTTTGCATAGACTGACTAGTTTATGTTTCATTACGAAGGTGGATTGATAAAATGGGTAGCCTGTAACCAAAATTTCGAGCTAGCCCGTAATGAAAATTTCGAGCAGTAGCCTATAACCAAAATTTCGAGTAGTGGCCTCACCTACCCGTGACGAGGTCTGCTGTGGAGGGCAGAGCAACCTCTGGTGTCGGGAGAGAGAGAGAGAGAGAGAGGCTCGGCGGCATGGAGGAGGAGCTCGGCGGCTGGGCAAGCTCTGCCGGGCGAGAGGATGTCTAGCGAGAAGGAACTCCGTGGTCGGGAGGGAGATGCTCGGCGGCGGGGGAAGCTCCAAGGGCCGGGAGGGAGAGCCTCGGCGGCGGGGAAGCTCTGCCTACGGGGGAGGAGGTCGGGCGGCAGGATCACCTCTCGCGGCGGGGAGCTCGAACCCTAGGAAAGGGTCAGGGGTTGGGGTTGGGGTCGGGGTGGGTTTCGGTCCTTGGCTTGCTTTTTTTTTCTTTTGGGCCCCAACGAACGTTTTTCTCGGGTGGACACTGGGCTCATGGAGTTGGTTGGCATATCAATGGTAATTTCGACTGAAAACGATTCGTCCCTATATGGAAGCCACAGAGCACCATGACGTGCTTCCATTTGCTATTCGCCCGACCACTTTTGCCGAAGCCCAACGCGTAGCTGTGCCGTTTGGCTCGTTTTTCTAGCTTTTTCCACTGGAAAGCCACCAAAAGCCCAAACACACACCCCCTTAATAGACAGATCAAGAATAGCACATGAATTGAAAATACAGAAGGAAAAGTAGCAATTTGATTTTCATGTACCTATTAAACGAAGTACATAAACTGATAATATTTTTAATAAATTTTATATATAACCCATGCAATTATATTGCACATGCACTCTTCCAACCAAATAAACTAAAATTCCTTGTTGATAATTGATAACTACTTAAATATGCAAAAAAAATCGCTTGAAAAAACACAAAGAAAAGCATAATAATAGTGGTGTTTTAGCAAAATCACAGTTGTATAAAAAAACATGTCAACTACTACCTCCCAATAGAATAAAGTGTTAAATTATTTTATAAAGTCAAACAATGTAAAGTTTGACTAAACTTATAGAAAAGTCTATCAAAATCTATGATACTATATAGTTATCATATGAAAATATATGTCATGATGTATCTAATGATATATCAAAATCTATAATACTATATGGTTCTAAAAACTTGCTCAATGTGTAGATCATTTGACTTTTGAAAAAAATACCTTCTTTTGCTAATAAGACATTCTGTTAGTGCTAGGAAGATATTTTACTCAAAATATAGGAAACACTATCATAAATAATAATATATGGTGCAAGACATGCACAAAGACACACACAAAGATAGATGAGTACAATGGTAAATTACGCAAGTTGTAGTAAGATGAACTTGCTTGGGCCATTTGGAGGGCACATCATTGTATCCATAGAAAAGACCAACAATATTTATCCAATTTGAAAGCGGTTCACTAAAGTGTCAACCAGTGTCATGTACGAACTTTCAAGTCTTTAGGTTTTATCCTTTAAAAAAAACTCTAAAATATGTATTGAGAATATAGTCTCATTGAAAGTCGAGGAGTGGAAGGCGAAAAGCCCAAGATCAACAAGTTGAAGACCGAGTTTTTGCCATTCTTTGATGGTATTTATCAATAACACAATATACAATTAGTTGGGCAATATGTCTATCAGAGAGAATTATGTCTCCATAAATCCTATATATTTCTCATTTTACCAAGATATCTTCGAGATAAATAATACTTCTCATTTATGAATACAAAATGTGTACCAGGCCTAGCCTTCCAAATGATCAGCCATCATATGCTACTCCATTCATCTCAAAATAGATGTATTAGGTTTGCAGAAATTTGGATAAATCTATGTACTAAACAATGTCTAGATTCATCCAAAATTTGATAAATCTATGACATCTATTTTGAGATGGAGGGAGTATTATTTAAATTATGAAGTTTTATGCAACGATGTTATACTTCTACACGTATTGCCATGTGTACCAAGGAAGCTAGCACTATCAAGAAGTTGCAAAAAAAAACAATATACCTTCTTGTGTAGACACACTATAAGAAACTAGCACACTACAAAAAAAAAGTTCAAAGTATAACACATACTAAGAGGGACATTGTTTTCAATTAATAGAACTTCACTATTGTCTCTATGTCCATGCTAATTCATAATAAAATTTATCTTTTTATCTATAGCTAAATTTTCCTTTTGCAGTTCAAGCCAAATATTGACTACAACTTTTTAGACGATAGTTAAATCTTGTGTTAATGGTATGCATTTTCTTATAACATTTTTTATTTGATCATGTGTTTCGTTGCAGGGCCGATAGAACACCGCAAAGCCTTGTAGGACTAGAAGTTCTCTTCACATGATAGCTTCCATTAAGTAATGCATGGGAACGTTGTTTGTGATACAAAAATCGACTAAGCTTTCTCCTAAAGAATTTTTTTTGTTTAAAACATAGACAAAAGATTTGTCTCATTCAATAAAATAAGGAGAAGAGTCATGGCATGACAAGGTTTAGAAGGGGAAAAGGAGGCCCTATGGGACTACTCTCCCGATATTACATAACTCAAATGCTTAGCACCCGCGGTGACCCAAATCTTGGACTTATTTTATTATCTCAAGGATGACGGTTATTGGAGCGATTTGTTAGTAAAAACTCTGTCTTCCTTTATTTCCACACCGTCCAACTAATAATTGTGAGGGATGCAATGGCCTAGTCCCATGTTTTTTTTGAACAACGGAGTGCTCCAGAAGGGACTGGAACCTTCATTTAATATAATAGTGGAGGTATAGTGAAAATACAAAGAACCCCATAAGAAAAAAAAATTACACATGGGCTCCTGACATTTGTAGAAAGGACCTTGCTAAAAGAAATGGAATTACAACCTAGCCCTTCCTCTTCCCCACTGCGGAGCATGGAGCTTAGGCCACTGCAACCATGGACGGCGACGGGGACTACGCCACTTGCCTCCGGCCCGGCGAGGCGCCCAGCGTCTGAGCTCGAACAGAGCCTCTTGATGGAGGTTGTAAAGTCGTCGGAGCATACCGGCATGAATAAGGCCTTCTTGGCCATGGATTTCGGCGTCTTCTTGGATGTAGAAGATGGGCTCCTAGATGAGACGGTTCCTTGATCCCAAATCCACTCTAGCTGAGCTTCATCTATGTGAGCTTCTTCCCCGATCCCCACCATGGAGCTCAAGGAGAAGAGGAAAGACAGAGAGGAGGACACATCCAGAGAAGAAGAACACACAAACACCACATAGTGAGAAACGACTCACCGTCAGACCCGAAGAACCTGCCACGGACTCGGGGAGGCGGACGTAGAAGATGGCAGTGTTGACGAGCTAGAGCATTCTTGATCCACTTATTGAAGAAGTCCTCTCCGGATTCGTTGTCACCGCCAGATTCCACCATGGAAACTCGACGGACAACGTTAACGGGGACTGCCTGGCGCCGTGGAGAAGCGTCAGAACGGAGGACCTCTAGAGAACAGAGAGGACAGCCTTATTCTTGGAGATGCCTAGCTTCAGGCTCCGATCTTGCCACCGCCCTTGCTACCGGAACAGCGCCTCGAGGGAGAAGAAGCATCGGGCGCGCCAGATCCGGTCGATGGGATCCAGCGTCCTACTCCAAATCGCCACTGAGGGACAACACCTACTAAATCTAACCCTAAAACCTAAGCTACTAGGTCTGGCGCTGCTCCTTGGCACCCTCCGGTCGGCATCGCTGCCAGGAGGAGCTTTGGATTGGCCCAGGGCGATGGGGGCGACTCTCAAGGGAGAGAGGGAGGTGGGAGACGCATGAGAGGGTTCGGAACGGTTCGCCTAGTCCCATGTAAACACCGTCCATCTGATTTAACTTGTACCAAAAGGATGTTTGAAGAAAGTTTACATGGGCCTAGGACTAAAAACTTATATACTCCCGTATGCTCACATGGTACAACATCCTTTTAGTAAGAGCTAATTGTTTCTATCGATGTGTGATTCAACTAAGCATGGCATTCCGATCTTTTTTTATTTTATTTTTGTCCTTTTAAGGTTCCTTTTGTCCTTTTTTGAATCATTCTAATTAAATAGTGACATATTAGGCCAACTTCTCTCGTTTCTCCAGCAGCACACATGTAGGCACCTTTTTTGCCTTTCACACCATGACGTACATACAACATTATGTATATTCAACCTTTTTTCTTTTAATTAAACTACACAAGCTACTCTGCTCTCCTACCTAGCTTCTTTCCTACGAAATCTTTCAGATACCAAGTTCACATCTAGCAAACTAAGATATCACCAGGAAAGCTTGTCCTACTCGTTACTATTCAGTGATTACTCATGTTACTAAATGCGTTTGCCACCAAATGGTTCCAGAAAAAACTGGGATTGATTTCTTCATTCGCAACAACCTGGGAGTAGTTGCTACCTAGCCGCCTCTTAATCATGTGTTTGGTACTTTGCAGCTCACAAGCCATATTTCTCAAGCCTCATTGGTTATTTGACAAAACTTTGAAATTCAGTCGAGTGGAGCCAGGAGGGACTCCGCCACCGCAAGGTATCCCACCAACCGCGTAAAGGGCACCACAACATCAAGCTATGTCAGACCAATCTCAGCCCATTGGCACGATATTTTCTTCTATGCCACTTAAATTAATGTCGTTGGAGCATCATATACTGCCCCGCCACAAGCTACTTCATTTGTTACAAAATATAAGAAGCTTAAGCAAGTCAATTTAGCTTGCCAAAACATGTTTTATTTTCCAAATAGAGGGAGTACTACTATTATTTATGGGTATATTCTATCCAATCACTTTACATTTATGGGTATTATTTATGGGAGTACTACTATTATTTTGTCCAATCACTTTACATTTGGTATATTCTAGTTGTGACAGTTAATCTAGCGGTAACACTTGTTAAGACGACATATTAGGTGACTGGAGATACAATTTGGATGTGTCCTTGTTAGTTGCAACATGTTGAAGCAGGAATCCATCACCAATGTGGAATGGAACAGAGGCGAGTGAGTCGGAACCCTCCCTCCCCCGTACCCCGCGCCGCCTCCCCAAGCGAGGCAGCCGGGTGTTCCCTGCCATGTCCCCTCCCAGCGACCTCTCCCTCTCGACCTCCTCCCCTTTCACCGCCGTCGCCGGCGCCGCAAGGCGTTGCCCTTGCGGGGGCATGGTAGAGCTAGCGGTGGAGGGCTCCTCCAGTTCCCACGCGCTGGCGGCGCAACTCGGGGGCGTGCGGCCAGGCGATGGAGCGACTAGGACAACATCGACTACAACGTGTTTCCGGGTGGCGAGGTGGCAGTGTTGTGTCCCTTGCTGCAGAGCGGCGCGGTGGCTGGCGGCGGAGCCCTCTCGGTCTAGATCTCGGCCCATTTGGGCTCCATCTGAGTTTGGGCAGACTAGGCCAGGGCCTGCCTATGTTGTCTCTAGCGGACCAAGAAGTAGATCGGGCTTGGGGTGGTGGTGACGGCAACATGCCTACTGCAACACGGTGCCTGGAGCTTCACGAGCTCGATTTGGTCTCGGCCGGGTCGAAGAGGCCTAGTTTCCTCTGGATGCTGTGTCCGGCTAGTTACCGCCATTAGCGGTGGAGGATGTTCCCTCCCGCATGGGTGTTGTACTACCTGATACGCCCAATTTGCATCACCATTCTATATCATAATTTACCTCTATTCATTGGTATTTGTCTTATTATGAGGTATTACTTATGTTTTTTCCTCTGTTTCTGCATGTTGGATGATTCTTGGAGGATGAACTGCCGGAGTCAGGGTTCTGATGGAAAAAGAGGTGTTTTGATGCAATTTCGCGAAGATCAGAAAAATACCAGAAAAATATGGAAACATATTATTTTACCAGAAAATACCTTAGCCTATATCTTCCCTTCAGAACCCTAACCCTCGGGGAGCGACCACAGATAGATTTCCGCCGCCTCTTGGGGGTGGAAAACACCGAGAGAGAAAGATCTCTCCGGCAAATGGATTTCTGCCGAGGGAATTCCTTCCCGGAGAGGGGAGACCGTCGCCATCAACACCACCATCAAGCTAGGCTTCATCGGAATCATCATCATCATCCACACCATCATCTCCACCAGCACCCTCATAGCCACTCTGTCCCGATGTAACAATTGTGTTGGATATTGCTTTAGTTCTTAGGGGAAACTTTCCCAGTGTTGATTACTATTGTAGTTGATGCTTGTGAGTGGAACTATTGGATTATTGTTTATGTTCAGATTGTTATCCATTATCATATAATCTTTGATCTTGATCCATATGATGTCTTGTGAGTAGTTCGTTTAGTTCTTGAGGACATGGGAAAAGTCATGTTGTTAGTAGTGAATCTGTGATGAGTTATTATTCAATGGTTTAGTATTTAAGTTGTGGTTCTATTCTTCTAGTGGTGTCATGTGAACGTCGACTACATGACACTTCACCATTTATGGGCCTAGGGGAATGCATTATGTATTTGGCTACTAATCGTGGGGTTGCCGGAGTGACAGAAACCTGAACCCCCGTTAGGACACCTTTGCACAAGGGAGTGTAAGATCTCAGAGTTTAAGGCTGTGGTTAGATTTATATCTTAATTACTTTCCTGTAGTTATGGATGTTTGCAGGGGGTTTAATCACAAGTATGTATTAGTCCTAGGAAGTGCGGTATGTTAGCACAGGTTCACCCACACAACACTTACAAACACCAGAGAAGAGTACTCAGCTATTTGAAGCGAAAGCACTTGACATAATTCCCATGTGTCCTCGAGAATGTTTGGTCCTTATAAGTATTTCCACCGGCTTGTCCTTTGCTAAGAAAGGATTGGGCCACTTGCTCCGTTTATTTGTTACTTCTGTTACTTGCTCTTTATTTTGTTGCCTTGTCAGAAAACCACTAATAATCCGTTTGCTAAGTATTCACAGGGACTTCCTGCTCCATACCACTATTCAGCACCTTCTGCTCCTCGTTGGGATCACCACTCCTATTTATCAAAAGTACTACGATACACCCCCTATACTTGTGGGTCATCAAGACTATTTTCTGGCGCCGTTGCCGGGGAGTGAAGCGCTATTGAAGAGTGGAACTGGTAAGGGAATCTTTCACTGTGAGTATTGCTTTTGTTACTGCTTGTACTTTGTTTCCAATATGGATAACCCACTTTGTTTTCTGTTTGGAAAAACTAATACCACTGCTAGGGTAGTAGATGAACCACCTCCTGTTGAGATAGATCATTTTAAGATACCTACAAGTATTGTTAATCGTGTTATGGATAATTATTATTTTGGGGATATAACTGTCCATCCTGGTGATCACTTGCTTTTTATCCATGAATTATGCGGGTTGTTTAAGTGTGCAGGTATCACAACTGAATAGGTGAAGAAGTTACTCTCCATATCCTTGAAAGGGAGAGCTGAAGAATGGTATAAGCCGCTGAAGAATGGACAATCCATGGAATGGGAGGAGATGTCATCTCTCTTTTACTCTAAATTTTATCCTATCAGTGAGATTCATAAGGATAGAAATCTTATATATAACTTTTGGCCTCTTGATGGAGAGAGTACAACTCAAGCTTGGGGGAGATTGAAGTTACTAATGCTTAAATGTCCTATTCATGAACTCCCTAACAATATTATTCTCAATAACTTTTATGCTAGGCTTCCTCTTCATGATAAATATTTACTAGATGCTTCTTGTGCTGGATCATTCACACGTATGAAGGAAGAAGCTAAATGGGATTTACTAGACCGTATTCAAGAGAACATTGAAGCTTGGGAGAATGACAAAGGAAGAAAGTCAGGTATAAACTATGATTATGAAGGCATTAAATCCTTTATGGGAACTGATAGCTTCCGTGATATTAGCAATGAGTTTGGTCTTGATTCCCAAAGTATTGCCAGCTATTTTAAGGCCTTTGCCTCTTACATTGAAATTCCCAAGAAGAAGTAGAATAAGTATCATGCTCCTTATAAAGATGTTGTTAGTCATGTTCCCGTTAGAAGTACTCAAGTTTATACTACTAATCATATTGTGCTTGAACCCCATGTTGAGAAAATGCCTTTCCCAGCTAAGGTAAAGGAGTATTTGTAACTTCCCAGCATTTAGGAACTAACGAAGGGTAGATTTAGGAATATGGATTGATGCATGCATTCATTTGTGAAAATGTGAGTAAAATTTCGCCAAATAAAACCTTGAGTGATCAATTTTCTTTTTTACTTTGAGATTAGGTTTAGTCTTAAAGGAGGATTATAACTTTGATATGATCTTTAAGGAATTATGTGTGTTTTGAAATGAGTTTGAATTTTAAAAACTTGAGTGTTTGAATAATAATTTAAATGAATTAGTTATAAGTTTGAATCTTAATTTAATTAAGAAATAAATATTACCACTTAAATTCTATCCAAAGAAAAACAATAATGAATATGAAACGTATCTCATATTATCAATATATAAACAAGTTACAAAGAATGTAACTTACTGAAACTATTTTCAAACTTCACAATTTACAAAAGAATAAAGAATAAAAATATTCTTTATTAATAATAATATAATCTTCATTACAATTGAAGAAAATGAAAATTATAAAATAATAAAATGAAAAGTTACAAAAGAATAAGAAAATTAAATTGGAACATTCTATAACTAGTCTATATCTAAATCTAAACTACATCTTCATCCATATATCTGTACCTGCAAAACAAAGACTAAAATAAAAATAAAAGAGGGTTAGTGTTAGTAATATTTCTCTCAGACATGTCAGTGAAATGCAATTGACAAATTCATCATTGTGAAATTTATAAAAGGGGCAAGTTTCACCAATATGAAAGAATCCATATTTCATAAATTCAAAGCCAGAAGTCAAATGACAGCCAAGAGGGACAAATTCACCAGCCAGGTGAAAGTAATCTGGTAAGAGTAAGTTCAAAAATTCTGAACATATCCACAAGTGCATAGAAAGCACACAGGCAGGACACACACCAACATGCATGTGGTGTGTTGTCAAGCTCACAAAGCAGCCCAATCTCACAAAACCACAAGCACAGCCGTGGAGGAGCACACTAGTGCATCTCTCCACTACACAACACACAAGAACAGTCAGTCTAGACAGCAGCTTACCAAGAACAGCAGCCAAACTAAACCACCCCAGATCAACCAAACATCACCAGGATGGTGACATAAGGAGGGGAATAGATTAGGTGGACAACAAGGCCAAGCCCAGGAGCTAGGAGGAGCAGGCTAGCTCAAGAGCAAGCACAGGGGTCCAGCAAAATCAGATCAAGATCATCATCACCAACTTACTACACCATCATCATATTCTATGGTGAGTTTCATAAAACCTTCACATAATCTAATCATCTTATTCAGAGAAAAGCATGTGTTGTTTTATAAAACAAACCCTCAGAAAGCACCCAAATGAGGTGAATCCATCATAGGGATTTCTGAAACTCTAAAGGCAAACAACAAAGTACTAAGATCCAACCAGAGCTCAGAGCAACATCCTTGCTCTGGTTGTCCAACAATATTTTTCAATTCAATCATACATATACCTATGATTTATTCTAGGCACATCCCTAAAGGAAGGGTAGCACCTTAGAAACAAATCTTTAGGATCCATAGATTGAGCAAGCTCATTATCATTTTTCCAAGCTTTGATCCAATAGAGAATAGCTGGTACCACTACCAAGACTATCTAGATGAACCAATTAGATAAGATCTGAATCCCTAAGCCTCAGACCAACATCACTGGTCTTAGGGAATTCAGATAAGAGCATTTCTATTTATCTTTCAAAGCCAAGATTGTCTTAAGCATAAACTAACCAAATCCATGGTTCAAAATCAAACTTGTGTGCCATACATGATGGTGTCACAAGAGCAATTCAATATGAATCAGGAAAGACAGTAAATCATCATAGATTCAGACAATCAACTAACTAATCATTTCCCTGATTAACACATGAATCATAACTAGGATATTCCTATGTTACACTTCACTGTTTGAGATGATCTCAAACTACATGTTAATTCCCAAGCTAACAGCACTAAGACAGTAGTTGTATCTTATCATAATAATGACCATGAATCAAATAAACAGTGGAAATTTATCAAGTCATTGGCTTTACCAAGCATATTTCCCAAACAACTACATCATCTGAATCAGATGCAATCCAAGCATCAAATCATCTAAGAAGCCACCAGAAACAGTATATAATATCTTAAGCACTAAGCCTCAGACCAATAATCATTTAGCATGTGTACAGACCATCCAAACATGAATAAATTCGTCCAGTACATGATCAAGCACATAACAGGAACCCTAACTGGATAATAATTCCAATCTGAATCAGACAGTAGCTAGAGAGGACACTGCCAGAGTCTAGCATCGAACTAGCAAGCACAGAGAGCACCAGGGAAGGGGAATCAAACTCACCGTAGGTCCTCGCTGAAGAATAGAAGAGAAAGTAGAGGGGCCGACGACCATGGCGGCACGGGGAGCACCCCAGAGGGGGCGCTGCAACCCGCATGGCGCCACGGCAGTGACCCTGATCACACCTGGAGGTGCAGAGCATAACCTCGACACACGACGACCACGGAAGCACTTGAATCCATGCCAACCCCCAAACCCTAGGGTTCAGGACGGCATCGATCCATCGCAGGAGAGCACTAGGCTCGAATCCAATTGGATAGAACGAACGAGCATCATCGACAACCCCCTTTTGCACCACGGTGGCGGCCAGAATGACCGACGGCGGCGGGAATCGACGGTGGCGGCATCGCCGGCCATAGGGCCGGGGTCAGAGGAGGAAGATGAACTCGAGAGAGAGAGAGAGAGAGAGAGAGAGGTAGTGAGGAGTGGGCCGAGCTGGGCCAGACCCTTCGGGGTGGCTCTTTTGACCAGGACTAATGGGCCACTAGGGCCCAATAAGAATAACCAGCCCAGAAACATTTCTAGGCCCGTTTTAATAAAAAGGAAAAGACCAAAATACCCCTGGACTTAATAAAATTCTAGAAAATAAAATAAAAGTCCAAAAAATTATAAATAAAATATTTTTGGATTCACAAAAAAATCCAAATTACCCAAATAAACTAAAATATAAAATTTTAGACATTTAAATTTTATTAGGAATTTTTTAAATTATATATTCCTTATTGAATTTTACAAAATTATTGAAAGGTGATAAAATTAATTAAAACTCACTTTCATTATGTATTAATATTGAAGTATTTTAGAAAAATACTAAATAAATATTTAATCACCATTTTTAATGTATAATTGATAATTCCTAAAAGAATTATTAACTCAATAAAGTCAAATAAAAGGTAAATGAAATAAAATAAAATTCAAAATATGTTATAAATATTAAAAAAAAAATATTTATAAATCCTTTGTACTAAAAAGGAACTTTTTGGGATAAATGCATATATATTTAAATAATGCATTACAGTACTTGCATAATCATTTTGCTTCTTTAAATATTGTCCTTACCGGGCAATAATGATGTTTTTGTAGAACTAGAAGCTCAAGGTCCAGTGCAAGCATCAGACTTCACTACCTTGCAATCACAAGGCAAGTTCATCACTTGCTCATGTCCTTTGAAGAGTCTTCATCAAAGTATTTGCAAATTGCGTGTTATCATATATGCTATAAAAGAAAGAAAATATTATTTTCACAAATAAATAAATCATAGATATCATCCTAAGTGATGATATAATAGAGCAATATAACTTAGAGTTCTAATTGCAACAATGATGATCAAGTAGGGACTTAATAACCCCTGACATCAGTGATTCGAGCGTCGTATATTACACGTTAGCCATAAAATTTGGAATGGGACACAGAAGTCAGATGTATCTTCTTCCTCTCGCATGAAGCCGGATGTGCAGGTCGTGGCTATTATCCTCGTAGCGTGCATATTAATTGGTAATTCGTAGAGGATATGCACCATATGGGTGGGAACCCTCATCGTCCCACGATAGTTCTGGCATCTAACGGTTTGTACAGACCATTGCCGTAATTCATTATGTGGGCATGGTGTACACCAAGAAGGCATCTTGAGTTCGCGAAGGGGGCAGTGATTGGCTTGGACCAACTACTGGGCCCCACATCATGGAATTGTGGACGGGAAAGTACGCCAGGTTGTGCAACAAGGAGTTGATCTCTCATGGGTAAAGTAACGCACCTTTGCAGAGTGTAAGAACTGTAACTTGTTACTCCCTGTTCCGGGAAGGAGATACGAACGCGGCAGGAAAGGAACTCCATGAAAGTTCTGGTCAACCTGTGAAGGCTGATTGTCATAGTTTTTCAGAATAAAATCAATTTTGAAGAAAGATTTACGAAAAACTGCATAGTGCCAAGGATTTATAATCCGAGGTGGTAGTTAGAGCATCAAACTTCCCACCTTGCATATAATGAACTTGTTGGGTAACGCTGTTACTCATTCTTTCCTTTGATCCCTTGCTTAGACTCTGAGGATCTCGAAGACGTGCCAATGTATGCAGCCGAATGTCAAGAAGATGTGTTCTACGAGGAACCTAATCTGTCCGGAGGAGTTTAAGGAGTGGATTACGAAATCCGCTACAGTGTCGATGAGAACTCGAGTCCAACTAAGTACTTAGTTAGTAGTAACTAACGGAGCCTAGCAGCATGAACTCTATAGAATAAGCTACTGAGCTCAACTCCTAGTCGAAGTTGCTACTTTTAAATTCCGCTGAACACTTAAATTTTGGTTTGTAAGTTGGATCTTTTGGAAGTCTTGAACCTCCGGTATTGTAATAATAATGTGTGTATTTTTGTAATATGGACCCGCAATTTTTCTGTTGTACCACTCTGAGGGATGTGATATTTACGAAACGGTGTTCTCTGAATGTCATGTCAACGACTATAGTGTACTACACATGCAGTGGTATGCTGGGTCACCGCAATATTCTATGATTATTAGTGCAAATAGCAAAGGTACAATGAAAATTGTGGAGTGTCAACACCCGGATTTTTAATCCCAGATGCCTGTTATGCCATACATCGCAATCCCAGGATTACCATTTTTGCGAGACATGACAGATTTGGATATCACAGTACATCATCCATTATAAACCATACATAAGGTCTTACATAAATAAGGATCTCATGATCCAGTTCTTAATACAACTCAAGCAGCGGAATACCGTAATAATAAAGGTAGCGTAGGCGAAGCTCCATCTTCGGGGTCACAGGCAATGCTGACGATGGGAGGTGATCCTAGTTGTCGTAACCTTCCTAGGGTTCATCCTCCTGGTACTCCTCTTCATAGTCTGGCCACAGGAATAGCCAGGGACAAAGCCATGAGTACTCTTTAAGTACTCGCAAACTAATACTAACAAGTGAAGGGGTTTTTTGTAGTAGGACACTAAGCTCTAGGGTTGTTTTGCAAAAAGCCAGATTTACCACTACTAAGTTCAGAAGCAAAGAAAACTAGTTCAAGTTTTATAACACCTAAGTGAGAACTTGAATTTCATATCACAACTCTGTTGTGGTCCAGTCAAAGTCTCAGTTCATTTCACAAGTCATTTTGAAAACATCTGACGGGGGAACAGTATGGCCACTCAATCGTCCATAATCATGACGCGGCTATTCGAATAGTTTGACACTCTGCAGAGATTGTACACTCTCACCACAACATTCAATACATCCGTCAGGAACAAATCCTGAATTCACCATACTCAGTATGCGGATAATCAATCCTAACCTTTCAATTACACGCCATAGTATATGCACCTCTCCTGTGAGTTTGGCCTCCCAACCATGACCAACTATCATCTTGGGTACTGCACAGGTGGACAATCTTCACAAGGCAGCCTCAGCTTAGACCTTGGCTGTTTATATAAGTTTCCAGGCAAGCCTTACCCAATTTTCGGGTATTGTGGTTGTACGGTAAAATTGGAATGGTATCACATCCATACAACCATTAGTTTTATAAAGGGCTATGGCTCATGCCTCAACATTTTCATCACCATAATAATCTGGTGTTCAGAAACACATGTCAAAACATCTCAGTAGAATGACTCATCATTCCAAGGTTTTCATAACCATTTTCACCAAGTATTCCCATCTAAAGTTGATCAAGTTTTATGCTTAGCACTAGCATCTACAAGTGGGGTAAGTACTAATGAGGGGTGGTAATTAAGTGGAGATTAAGTTCAATCTTATGCCTTAGGATGACATCAAGATTATCTAGCTTTGGCCAAATTTAATAATCTTTATGCAACCTTCAATTATCTTTCTAGTATCTATAATTCACTATGTAAACTCTAAGAGAAAGCTTTGATAAAGAAATAAAGTATAAAGCTTGCAACTATAACTAGGATTGGGTTATCATCAAATGTGTCTAACCAAAGCATGCTTAGTGCATTGCATAGGTTATCTAACTTTCATAATTGTAAGTGTTTAGCTTGAAAGATTTCAAGCATTGACTTGCATAAGTATCAGTATATGCCTGCTATATTGCAAGTGTTAGCTTGCTTTGTGCCGAGCAGTGGTTGAAGTTCTCCTCGGCTTCTTCCTCGTAGTATCCTCCTTCCTCCTCATATCCTTGGTCGTTACTAGCGTCTATGAATAAATACGAGGTACACAATCACCAAAAAATACTTAACTATTTTCAATCATCACACAAAGGTGTTCTATAGATGATCTAGCATCATCACTTATCATTACAAGATTAAGGCACTTGTCTTATTTATTTATTTTTAGAAAAGTAATTTCTACTCATTGAAAAACTACTTAAGATTTAATATTCTCCAACTCAAACATGGGATCATGTTGACACATGTCATCACCACATATTTCAGTCCATGGGAATGTGATTTAAAGTGGTGTCACAATTTAATAAGGTTTAACCTTTTATTTTAAATAAATAAAGTGACTAGAAATTCCTATGTGGCATTCTTTTATTACTTGAACATTATTTTTGTAAGTAAACTCAAATGTTTTTATATATTCTGAAAGGTATGATCAAATGTGATTTTTGAGTGTTGGAATCAACTCAAAAGCTATTATGGTTGAAATTTGAAAAATGTTTGAATACCGAAAAGATTCTGACTTGTTATTTTTACCAAGGTTGATCTACATATCCAAATGGTTTGAATCCAACGGGCTTGGATTAAGAATTTCAGTACCTTTCTAACAAAATTGGTTTCATGCAATTTGGTTCACTAAATCGAGCTGGGTTTATTTTTGAATATAGGTATAGAACTATGTGTGAATTAAAATGGAAAAAAGCTAAATTCAAATGGTTGGGCTGCGGGAAAGGTTAACAGGCCGGCCTAGTGTCACTCCACAGAGCGGGGCAGCTGACAGGGAGGTTCCACCTGTCAGTGGCTCACAAGATGCGAAGTAGTAGGGGGCGATCTCGGCCGCACGATCTAAATAAAATCGAACGACTATGGCTCATCGTCCACGTCGGGCAGCGCCGGCGAGACAGAACCCTAACGCGACATGTGGGGGTCGTGGGAGGCTCACCGGGGCTCAGGCGAGGGTCGGCGGTTTGGGCGAACGACGAAGTCGACGACGGCGGTCCTCCTGGCACCGGTAGCTCCTCCTGGGGCGGCTCCAATCGATGGCTCCCTTCTTCTCCAGCAGCGGCAGGCTCCGGCCAAATTATGGTTATGCGCTGCTCGCCTTGCTCCGGGAAGAAGTGGGAAGTCTCAGTGAGAGGTGGGGAGTGAGATGGTGTGAAGAAATTGAGTGGGGGTGGCCTCCTTTTATAGGCTTGATGGCGAGACCGAGAGGGATGGGCAGGCGATGGTGGCGACACGGCTACGGGCGGCTAGAGGCATGTCTGCAGTTGGGGATCGACGGGCAGTCTCCTGGCGATGCTCTAGAACTTGAATGCGTGTGTAGGGGCGGTGGCAATTGGTCGGGAACGCGTGGTGCTCTACGAGGCAGAGGCGGCGAACTCCGCGGCGTGTAGTGGCTACGGGGTACGGGCGATGAAACAAACATGTCTGGTGGTCTCCTGGGACGACAGGGTGCATGCTGGCGGGCGACGAGGGCTCGAGGTGGTCGGGTTGCGTGGGAATGGTGCGTGCTCTGCGGTCTGGCATGGTCGGCATGGTCGGCTGGCGCCGGGCGTTCTGGTTCTGGTCTCTGTCCTTGAGCTAGGGCTGGTAGAGAGGGGGCGGTGAAGCATGGGCTGCATGCTATACAAGGTGGGCACGGCTAGTTCTTCTCCTAGCTTGCTGTCCACACAGGGGTGGCATGGTGAGGCTCGGCCTGCTCACCATTGATGGCATTGGCAAGCTCACAGTGGTGCTAGAGGTTAGTTAAAGGTGATAGATGATCTACTAAGGCTAGTTGCAACCAGAGAGGGAACAAGGTTAGCCAAATCACTGCTCAAAATAGTGTTTGTGATTTTGTTGATTTGAATCTGCAAGCCGTTTGATGAAATGGCCTTAAGAACTTGAGTTTTGAATTTTGAAAAGATTTTTGGTGGGTGTGCTAGGCATGTGTTGAGGATTCTGTGGGTGATTGGGTTTTGAAAATTGAACTTGTTTGAGTGGTTTTTGAAATAATGGGATCTTCTCCTATGAGATAGATTCAATTTTAAACTATCATTTAAACTTAGCATTTGAATGTTTCTGTATGATCACAAAGTGGCCCTTGGTACCTTGTTATGAGTACTAACAAGGGGTGCAAAGATCCATACATGTTTCTGTTGAGTTTTGAAAATTAGAGATAGCCAAAGTAGGCATGGGAGTTAATTTGGCCAAAGTGACCATTCACTTAATTTATTCATTTTGAGTTGTTTGTCTTTGGGAAAAGTTTGGGGATTGTTTAGATGATGTTTATTTCACCTAAGAATCATTTTACAAGCAAAGAAACACAGAATCATGGCAATTCAAAAGAATCCAAATTTTAATACACACACATATGAATGCTTTCATATTTTTAGTTGGAAAAGTTTTTGTTAACCCTAATTTTGATGATTAGAGTTTGATGATCCAAGTTTAATATTTTTGGGATGTTAAAAACCTTTCCCCTTAAACAAAATCTCGTCCTGAGATTTGAAAAAGGACGAAAAAGATTACCTAGGATTTGAAGAGATCGGGAAACTCTGTCCTGATGTGATCTTCGCGCTCCCAGGTAGCTTCTTCTTCTGTGTGGTTGCTCCATTGAATCTTGAGAAACTTGATGCTTCGGGTTCTGGTAGTTCTAAAAGCTTCTTCCAAAATACGGATGGGTACTTCGGGATAGGTCAGGTCATCGTTGATTTCTATGGTCCGATGATCAATGTTCTTGAACACTTCAGTATTCTCCGGAACTTCGAGGCACTTGCAAAGTAATGAGATATGGAACACATTGTGCACGGCTCACATTTCTTCGAGTAGTTCCAATTGATACGACACTTCTCCTCGATGGTTCAGAATCTTGAAGGGGCCGATATATCTGGGGGCTAACTTTCCTTTCAGTTGGAAACGCTGCATTCCCTTCAATGGCGACACTTTCAGATACACAAAATCTCCTATGTTGAAGGTGAGGTCTCGATGTCTCTTGTATGCGTAACTCTTCTGTTTGGACTGGGCGGTCTTGAGGTGCTCACGAATCTTATGAACCTTCTCTTCTGCTTCTCGTAGGATGTCGGGTCCGAAAATCTGACTCTCTCCTACTTCCGACCAGTTCAAAGGGGTGTGACACTTCCTTCCGTACATGAATTCAAATGGGGCCATTTGCAAACTAGCTTGGTAACTGTTGTTGTATGAAAATTCTGCGAAAGGCAGACAATCTTCCCATTTAGATCCATATTCTAACACACATGCTCTCAACATATCTTCGAGTATTTGATTTACTCGCTCCGTTTGTCCGTCGGTCTGAGGGTGATAAGCGATGCTGAAATCTAGTCGGGTTCCTAAACCTTCTTGGACTTTCTTCTAGAATCTTGAGGTAAATCGAGCTCCTCGATCAGATACGATGTTCTTGGGGACTCCATGCAAACTGACGATTCTAGCGATGTATAACTCTGCTAGCTTCGAACTCTGATATGTGGTATTGACGGGTAAGAAATGGGAGACTTTGGACAATCTGTCCGCTATGACCCATATAGAGTCATTTCCCCTACTAGAAGTAGGCAATCCGGTGATAAAGTCCATTCCAACGGAATCCCATTTCCATTCTGGAATCTGCAAGGGTTGCAACAATCCAGCGGGTCTTTGATGTCCCGCCTTGACTCGCTGACATATATCACACTTGGCGATATAGCTTCCGATTTCTCTCTTCATCTTATGCCACCAAAATTGTTCTTTCAAATCTTGATACATCTTCGTTCCTCTGGGATGGATAGAATAAAGAGTATCATGAGCTTCCTTCAAAATTACTTCTTGCAACTCAGAATCTGCTGGTACACAAAGGCGTCCTTTGTTCCATAGAACTCCTTCTCCGTCTTCGGTGAATCCGGGTACTTTGCCTATACCGATACGACGCTTGATTCCGTCGATACTAGCATTTCCTTTCTGCGCCTCCTTGATCTGGCTGATCAAATTGGGTTGAAGTTCTATGCTATCCAAAAATCCTTCACTCACTCATTCCATTCGGAAATCTTCCATCTCTTTGTGCATACTTGGTTGCTCTTTCAAAATCATGGAGTTCAAGCGGCACGGCAATCTGCTAAGGGCATCTGCTACCACGTTGGATTTATCGGGGTGATAGTGAATGTCTAGGTCGTAATCCTTGATTAGCTCAATCCATCTTCTCTGTCTCATATTCAGCTCCTTCTGAGTGAATATATACTTCGGGCTCTTGTGATCCGAATAAATCTCACAACGATTTCCCATCAGGTAATGCCTCCATGTCTTCAGGGCTAGAACTACGGTTGCGAGCTCGAGGTCATGGGTTGGGTAATTTTGCTCATGTTGTTTCATTTGTCGAGATAGATAAGATATAACTTTGCCTTCTTGCATTAGCACACATCCGAGACCGATCTTGGATGCGTCACAATACACGTCAAAGGGCTTAGTGATATCCGGCATGATTAAGATTGGGGATGAAATCAATCTTCTCTTGAGTTCTTGAAAACTCACTTCACATTTGTCCGTCCATTCAAACTTCTTGTCCTTCTTCAACAATTGGGTCATGGGTCTGGCAATACTCGAGAATCCTTCTACGAATTTGCGGTAGTATCCCGCCAATCCGAGAAATGCACGAACTTGGGTTTGGGTGGTTGGGGCTTACCAATCTTTGACATATTTCATCTTTGCAGGGTCAACGGCAATTCCTCCGGCTGATACAATGTGGCCGAGGAATCCTACCTCCTGTAACCAGAATTCACATTTGCTAAACTTGGCATACAACTGATTCTCTCTAAGGGTTCCAAGAATGGTCCTTAGGTGTAGCTCATGTTCTTTTTCTGATTTGGAATAAATTAGAATGTCGTCGATCAAAACAACGACAAACTTATCCAGGAAGTCCATAAAAATCTTATTCATGAGATTCATGAAATAAGCGGGGGCATTGGTTAGTCCAAAAGACATGACAGTATACTCGTATAATCCATATCTGGTGGTAAAGGCAGTCTTTGGAATATCCTCTGCGCGAATCTTGAGTTGATGATAGCCAGTTCTAAGATCAATATTAGAAAACACTTTGGCACCGGTCGACTGATCAAACAAATCTTCTATCTTGGGCAATGGGTACTTGTTCTTGATAGTGACATCATTCAACTTCCGATGATCCGTACACAAACGGTTACCTCCATCTTTCTTGTCCACAAACAAGACACGTGATCTCCAAGGTGACACACTTGGTTGAATCAATCCAATTTACAACATGGCATCTAGTTGCTTCTTCAGTTCTGCTAGTTCAGACGGGTTCATACTATATGGTCTCTGGGCTATGGGTCCTGTTCCGGGGATTAGTTCAATGATAAACTCGATATCCCGATCTGGGGGCATACCAGGCAAAACATCTGGAAATACATCGGGGTATTCACAGACTATCCGGACTTGGTCAATGGTAGGTTGGGCTATACTCTTGTTGCACTTGAATTGACGAGGTAAGGTTTCAGATACATGCTCGACTGATATTCCGGCTGTACTGGTCATGGTTATGGCTTTCTTGGCACAGTCAATTAATCCTTTATGTTTGGACATCCAATCCATTCCTAGTACTACTTCCAAACCTTTAGTTCCGAGTACTATCAGATTAGCATAAAAATCTATGCCATGGATTCGGATAGGGACGGCTTTACAGATTTGCCTAGCTTTGGTGGTTGAACCGGGGATTTGAACAATCATAACATGCTTCAGTTTGGTTGGTTGAATCTTACTAGTGCATGCAAATTCTTCAGTGACAAATGAATGCGATGCACCAGAATCAAACAACACTCTAGCAAGTACTGAATTAACAGAAAACATACCCAGCACGACGTCTGGAGCTTCCTGAGCTTCTTCAGCATGCATGAGAAAAAGACGGCCGTTGCGATTGAGCGAATTCCCTGAAGGGTTTCACAGCATAGTAAATTAAAAAAATTCTACGGATGCGAACGGGAAAGCCAAGATCTAATCTAGGAGATGCAAACAACGAGGGTGAATAGATGAGATCTTCATACCCTTGAAGATTCACATAGCGGAACGTTCGACGGAACGTGGGTGATGTAGTCGTACTCGCTTCTCCTCCTCGCGATCCGATCCGATCTAAATCCGCAAGTGGCGATGCCTCCAGGAGATGCACACGTGCGGCACCTCGACGTCTCCTCCTTCCTCGGTCCAGCAAGTGGGGTGGAGAGATGGATTGGATCTACACCACGACGGCGCGGTGCAAGCGGTGGAGAGTTTTCGGCAGGCTTCGCCTCTGCAAGAGGGAGGGAGAGAGAGAGGAGGGGCAGCAGGGCGGCTAGGGTTGAGGAGGAGGTGTAGGGGAGGGGTGCGCCCCCAACCCTCTTTATATATAGGGGTGGGCGGCCAGCCCTAGCCCCTCCCCCAAGCCCTAGGCCGGCGGCCAAGGAGGGAGGAGTGGGGGGCAAGTTTCCCCCTCCCTTCTAGAAGCTCCCCTAGGGTTTCCTAGGTGCTTGGCCGGCTGGGCCCTATGGGGCCTTGTGCCCAATGACCAGGGCACTCCCTCATAGGCCCATGACCCCTCCCGGCAGGTGGGGCCACGTTGGTCCCCCTCCGGAAGGTTCTAGAAGCTTCCGGTACAATACTGATTAACCCGAAACAATTCTGAACTCCAAAAACTGCATTGCCTTATATGAATCTTATTCTCCAGACCATTCCGGAACCTCTCGTGATGTATCGGATCTCGAGAATATGCAGACATGATCTTATATCAATAATCAACAGCGGGGTCTGGAAACCCATATTGACTCCCACACATTCATCGATGATCATATCGGATGAACCACGATGCCAGGATTCAATCAATCCCATATATATATTCCCTTTGTCTCGTGATATTTTACTTGCCCGAGATTTGATCGTCGGTACCGTCATACCTTGTTCAATCTCGTTCACAGCAAGTACTTTACTCGTTCTGTAATCCGATATCACTTTGTGATTAACTCCTTAACCACATGCTTGCAAGCGGTGTTGATATCGATTACCGGGCCCGAAGTATATCTCTCCGACTTGGGAGGGACAAATCCCATCTCGATACATACAACCCAACAGGTACTTTCCGATCACCTGAGAGACACCTTTATGATCACCCTCTCATAGGATGACGTTTGATGACCTCAAAGCTTTCTTCCGATACCAGGGAGTTGTATTATCTCATGGTCTAAGGAATACAATATTTGACATAAGAAAAGCTTCGCAAAGATGAACACGATGACCCGATCTAATTGCTCCGCTTAGTTTGGGTCTGTCCATCATACCATTCTCCCAATGATATGATCTCATTATTAATCGACAACTCATGTCCATGGTTAGGAAACCTTAACCATCATTAATCAATGAGCTAGTCCATAGAGGCGTACTAGGGACACGGTGTTGTTCACAAACCACACAAGTATTAAAGTTTCCGCTTAATACAATTCTAGCATGGAATATAAACTTTATCATGAACAAGAATTATAATAATAACATCTTTATTATTGCCTCTAGGGCATAATTCCAACATTCCCTGGGGCAAACCTTCTTCTAGGCTGAACACGACGCTGCTGCTGAGATGGGGCATTTGCATTGGGGGCTGCGACATTCTTATTTGGGCACTCATTGGAGTAGTGACCCTTATTCCACAGTCATAACAAGTCCCTTGCGACTTGTCCTTTCTTCTTGAGCACAACATTGCTTCCGATCCTCGGGGCAGTGTTGGTGTTAAGGTAACATTGTTGTTGAACTTGGGTGGGGCACGGTTGTAATTGTTAGAGTTGCTGGGGTTGTTGTGATTTCCTCCGGGCCTTGGGTTCCCACGGTTGGGATAGGTCGGACGGTTCATTGGGGGTCTGTTAGTTCTCGGGGCAAATCCTGGAGGTGGGTTAGGGCGGTACTTTGGGGTCTGATGGGTTCCTGGTTGATGCATCATGCGACGCTCTCGGTTCTCATTGGCTTGGTTGATCTTTCCTTCCATCTGGATGGCAGAGTCGACAAGGGCTTCAATATCAGCAAAAGGGATATTGACTAACATTGTCTGCATCTCATCGTGCAGGCCATTCAAGAATCTTTCTTTCTTCTTGGCTTCAGTGTCGATCTCATCCGGGGCATACCTAGCTAATGACAAGAATTTGTCACGGTATTCCACTACGATCATCCTTCCTTGCTTCAGTTCTCTGAACTCATCTCTCATTCTCTTGATCAAACCCGGTGGCACATGGGTTTGGCTGAACTTGACTTTGAATTCCTCCTAGGTCATCATCTGTCCTCCGGTCATTGCACGAACGCTGTTCCACCATGCTCTGGCATCTCCGGCTAGATAGTGGGTGGCGAACAGAACTTTCTCATTAGCTTCCACTCTGGATACTTCTAGGTTGTTTTCCATGGTTTGTAGCCAATCGTCTGCATCTAAGGGCTCTTCCGACCTAGTGAAAACAAGTGGGTTGGTGTTCTGGAAATTTTTGAGCTTAGATCCATGGTTGTCCTGATTTTCTTGGCCTTGATTATTGTTGGCCATCTGAGCTATGTGCTGAAGGGTGGCTAAGTTGGCTTGACGTTCGGCTCTTTCAGCCTCGCGGTCAGAAACCAACATTTGCAAGATCTGCAACATCGGGTCCGGGGATGAACCACTTCCTCCTAGAGGCATCTGAAGATTGAGATAGATCATGAGAAAAGAGGGAATTTTCTAAGGTTTAGGGACTTTGAAAAGTTTTTAAAGTTGGGCTCAGGTTTTCTAGCAACAGGCTTTTCATTCATTTACTCATAGCACACGATACAACACACACCACAACAAGGAAAACAAATGGTTTTAAGAACCATTCTGGAAACTACGATACAGTGGGACCGAATACAACTCACTACGCTAGTGCTCAAGTGCTACTACTCCTCAGAGTCGGTGTAATCGTCATCCTCATCATCCTCATTGTCATCGATGAAGGCGAAATCATCCTCATCAGTGAAGAAGTCCATGGCCTGATCTTCTAGAAAATCATCATCATCGCTGAGATAGGAGTAGGGGTCTCCACGAAGATCTTCTCCGGCATTCTCCCTTTCCTATAACTGCATGTCTCTCTCGTGAACGGTCTCCTCCAAATCTGAGATACGGTGGCGAAGACGTGCAATGATGCGCTCCTTCTTGTCAAGATGACGGCGGCGAGACTTGCGGTCCTTCGCTAGCATGGCGATGGTCTGATCCTTCATCCTGATGATGGCGGACTTGAGGTTGGAGTAGTCACGGGCATTGTCCAGTTCTTGTTGACGATCATACATCATGAAGCTAAGGTGGTCCAACTGAGTCCTTAGCTCGGGGTGGTATGGGGCTTCCAGTGGCTGTCCCATAGCATCACGCCTTGGACAAAACTCAAAGCGGGTACCCTTGATCTGGTTGATACTCTGCCCACACAGACGGGCAAGAGCTTCCTGCATGGCCCTGGCAAGTCCATCGAGCCAGTTGTTCTCTCTTAAGGTGAACTGAATTCCCTCGGCAGTGGGAGGTTCAATCTTTCCTCGGAGACCTATAACAACTAGCCATTGCTGATCTTCTCCTTCCTGATCATTGAGCTGAGCTCCGAAGAACTCGGGGTGCGGACGCTCCAGAAGTTCCAAAAGCTGGTCCAAATCCCGCTCAAAGATAAGGTCTCCTCCATTCCCTAACTGATAAAACTTGCTTTACCTCACGTCCATCTATAAGAATATAGGATGAGTAAGTTAGTAGAGTGATCAAGTGTGTCAAATTTTATGTCTTTTGCAAGAGTTTTTGAGAAACATGAATTTTCATGAAAGAATCAAGGTGATAAGAATGGGAATAAGTTTTTGTAATTTTCTTCTTCTTTTGGTTTTGAAACTAAGTTTTTGATTCAAACGTCCATTCTAACTAGGGTCTCCTATGGTCAGGATGGCTCTGATACCAACTTGTCAACACCCAGATTTTTAATCCCAGATGCCTGTTATGCCATACATCGCAATCCCAGGATTGCCATTTTTGTGAGACATAACAGATTTGGATATCACAGTACATTATCCATTACAAACCATACATAAGGTCTTACACAAATAAGGATCTCATGATCCAGTTATTAATACAACTCAAGCAGCGGAATAACGTAATAATAAATGTAGCGTAGGCGAAGCTCCATCTTCGAGGTAACAGGCAATGCTGACGATGGGAGATGATCCTAGTTGTCATAACCTTCCTGGGGTTCATCCTCCTGGTACTCCTCTTCATAGTCTAGCCACGGGAATAGCCAGGGACAAAGCCATGAGTACTCTTTAAGTACTCGCAAACTAATACTAACAAGTGGAGGGGTTTTTTGTAGTAGGACACTGAGCTCTAGGGTTGTTTTGCAAAAAGCCAGATTTACCTCTACTAAGTTCAGAAGCAAATAAAACTAGTTGAAGTTTTATAACACCTAAGTGGGAACTTGAATTTCATATCACAACTTTGTTGTGGTCCAGTCAAAGTCTCAGTTCATTTCACAAGTCATTTTGAAAACATCTGACGGGGGAACAGTATGGCCACTCAATCGTCCATAATCATGACGGCTATTCGAATAGTTTGACACTCTGCAGAGATTGTACACTTTCACCACAACATTCGATACATCAGTCAGGAACAAATCCTGAATTCACCATACTCAGTATGCGGATAATTAATCCTAACCTTTCAATTACACGCCATAGTATAGGCACCTCTCTTGTGAGTTTGGCCTCCCAACCATGACCAACTGTCATCTTGGGTACTGCACAGGTGGACAATCTTCACAAGGTAGCCTCAACTCAGACCTTGGTCGTGAGGGAAACATACTAAGGTATATAAGTTTCTAGTCAAGCCCTACCCAATTTTCGGGTATTGTGGTTGTACGGTAAAATTGGAATGGTATCACATCCAGACAACCATCAGTTTTATAAAGGGCTAAGGCTCATGCCTCCACATTTTCACCACCATAATCATCTGGTGTTCGGAAACACATGTCAAAACATCTCAGTAGAATGACTCATCATTCTAAGGTTTTCATAACCATTTTCACCAAGTATTCCCATCTAAAGTTGATCAAGTTTTATGCTTAGCACTAGCATCTACAAGTGGGGTAAGTACTAATGAGGGGTGGTAATTGAGTGGAGATTAAGTTCAATCTTATTCCTTAGGATGACATCAAGATTATCTAGCTTAGGCCAAATTTAATGCTCTTTATGCAACCTTCAATTATCTTTCTAGTATCTATAATTCACTATGTAAACTCTAAGAGAAAGCTCTGATAAAGAAATAAAGTATAAATATTGCAAGTAAAACTAGGATTGGGTTATCATCAAATGTGTCTAACCAAGCATGCTTAGTGCATTTCATAGGTTATCTAACTTTCATAATTGCAAGTGTTTAGCTTGCAAGGTTTCAAGCATTGACTTGCATAAGTATCAGTATAAGCCTGCTATATTGCAAGTGTTAGCTTGCCTTGTGTAGAGTAGTGGTTGAAGTTCTCCTCGGCTTCTTCCTCGTAGTATCCTCCTTCCTCCTCGTATCCTTGGTCGGTACTAGCGTCTATGAATAAATACGAGGTACAGAATCACCAAGCAATACTTAACTATTTTCAATCATCACACAAAGGTGTTCTATAGATGATCTAGCATCATCACTTATCATTACAAGATTAAGGCACTTGTCTTATTTATTTATTTTTAGAAAAGTAATTTCTACTCATTGAAAAACTACTTAAGATTTAATATTCTCCAACTCAAACATGGGATCATGTTGACACATGTCATCACCACATATTTCAGTCCATGGGAATGTGATTTAAAGTGGTGTCACAATTTAATAAGGTTTAACCTTTTATTTTAAATAAATAAAGTGACTAGAAATGCCTATGTGGCATTCTTTTATTACTTGAACATTATTTCTGTAAGTAAACTCAAATGTTTTTTATATATTCTGAAAGGTATGATCAAATGTGATTTTTGAGAGTTGGAATCAACTCAAAAGCTATTATGGTTGAAATTTGAAAAATGTTTGAATGCCGAGAAGCTTCTAAATTTTTATTTTTACCAAGGTTGATCTACAGATCCAAGTGGTTTGAATCCAACGGGCTTGAATTAAGCATTTCAGTACCTTTCTAACAAAATTGGTTTCATGCAATTTGGTTCACCAAATCGAGCTGGGTTGATTTTTGAATATAGGTACAGAACTATGTTTGAATTAAAATGGAAAAAGCTAAATTCAAACGGTTGGGCTGCGCGGGAAAGGTTAACGGGCCGGCCCAGTGTCACTCCGCAGCGCGGGGCTCAGCTGACAGGTGGTTCCACCCGTTAGTGGCTCATAACACGCGAAGCGGTACGGGGCGATCTCGACCGCACGATCTAAATCTAATTGAACGGCTACGGCTCATCGTCCACGTCGGGCAGCGCCGGCGAAAAGAACCCTAACGCGGCAGGTGGGGGTCGTGGGAGGCTCACTGGGGCTCAGGCGAGGGTCGGCGGTGGGGGCGAACGATGAAGTCGACGACGGCGATCCTCCTGGCACCGACAGCTCCTCCTGGGGTGGCTCCAATTGATGGCTCCCTTCTTCTCCAGCAGCGGCGGGCTCTGGCCAAATTCCGGCGATGCGCTGCTCGCCTTGCTCCGGGAAGAAGTGGGAAGTCTCAGTGAGAGGTAGGGAGTGAGATGGTGTGAAGAAATCGAGCGGGGTGGCCTCCTTTTATAGGCTCGACAGCGAGACTGAGAGGGATGGGCAGGCGACGGTGGCGACACGGCTACGGGCGGCTAGGGGCATGGCTGCGGTTGGCGATCGACGGGCGGTCTCCTGGCGATGCATTAGAACTTGAATGCGTGTGTAGGGGCGGTGGAAATTGGTCGGGAACATGTGGTGCTCTGCGAGGCAGAGGCGGCGAACTCCACGGTGAGCGATGGCTACGGGGTACGGGCGATGAAACGAACATGTCTGGTGGTCTCCTGGGACGGTGGGGTGCATGCTGGCGGGCGGCAAGGGCTCGAGGTGGTCGGGTTGCGTGGGGACGGCGTGTGCTCTGCGGTGCGCGTCGGCATGGTCGACAGCAGCGCGTGCGCGGCGTTCCTGGCAGTTCTGGTCTCTGTCCTTGAGCTAGGGCTGGTCGAGAGGGGGCGGTGAAGCATGGGCTGCATGCTAGACAAGGTGGGCACGGCTAGTTCTTCTCCTAGTTTGTTGTCCACACAGGGGTGACATGGTGAGGCTCGGCCTGCTCACCATTGATGGCATTGGCAAGCTCACAGTGGTGCTAGAGGTTAGTTAAAGGTGCTAGATGATCTACTAAGGCTAGTTGCAACCAGAGAGGGAACAAGGTTGGCCAAATCACTGCTCAAAATAGTGTTTGTAATTTTGTTGATTTGAATCTGCAAGATGTTTGATGAAATGGCCGCAAGAACTTGAGTTTTGAATTTTGAAAAGATTTTTGATGGGTGTGCTAGGCATGTGTTGAGGATTCTGTGGGTGCTTGGGTTTTGAAACTTGAACTTGTTTAAGTGGTTTTTGAAATAATGGGATCTTCTCCTATGAGATAGATTCAATTTTAAACTATCATTTAAACTTAGCATTTGAATGTTTCTGTATGATCACAAAGTGGCCCTTGGTACCTTGTTATGAGTACTAACAAGGGGTGCAAAGATCCATACATGTTTCTGTTGAGTTTTGAAAATTAGAGATAGCCAAAGTAGGCATGGGAGTTAATTTGGCCAAAGTGACCATTCACTTAATTTATTCATTTTGAGTTGTTTGTCTTTGGGAAAAGTTTGGGGATTGTTTAGATGATGTTTATTTCACCTAAGAATCATTTTACAAGCAAAGAAGTAGAGAATCATGACAATTCAAAAGAATCCAAATTTTAATACACACACATATGAATGCTTTCATATTTTTAGTTGGAAAAGTTTTTGTTAACCCTAATTTGATGATTAGAGTTTGATGATCCAAGTTTAATATTTTTGGGATGTTACATGGAGCCTGGTAAGCATTTGAGTGATGAACCTGTGGTAGCTATTGCGAAAGACACTGTCACTAGAAATATAGAGGATGAGCACATTGTTTTCTGTGAAGACGCTTCTAATATTATTTCTCATCCTGGTAAGACTTGAAAAGCTAGTGTCCCTGTGCTTTCTGCTAAAATTGGTGATAATTGCTACTATGGTTTATGTGATATTGGTGCTAGTTATAGTGTTATTCCTTATGAGCTTTACTGGGAAATTATGCATGAGATTGGCCCTTGTGAGCTTGAGGACGTTGATGTGGTTATTCACCTTGCTAACAAGGAGACCATTTCCCCATTGGCATTGTAAGAGATGTAGAGGTTCTCTGTGGTAAGATTAAATATCCTGCTGATTTTCTAGTGCTTAATTCAACAACTAGCAAAACTTGTCCTATCATTTTTGGTAGACCTTTCTTGAACACTTGTGGAGCTATTATTGATTGTAAGAAGGAAAAGTTTTAACTAAGTTTGATGGAGATTCTTATGAGTTTAACTTTTCCAAATTTGCTAAAGCTCCTTATGAAAATAGCTTGCCTAATAAAGATTTCAGGATGGAATAAATTGCTTCTATTGATCCAGTCTATGACGTTGGACCTATTTTTGATGACTGTAAGTATACTTATTCTAATGATAAAGTTGTTTCCAGTAACAGTTATATTGTCAACTTTATTCAAAGTGCTACTGAAAGTTATTTTGAGAGAGGGAAACACGGTTTTATGCATCTCAATGATGTTAAGTTTCCCCGTTTTATGTTGAAATCTTTAAAGTTGCATTTGTTTTGTCTTCCTATGCTTGTGGCTTTTTGTTTCAACAGTTCGTTTTCTCATGATACTCCCATGCATAGGAAGTGGGTTAGACTCAAGTGTGTTGGTTATTTGCTTCTTGATGATCTCTTTCATTTCAAATATATAAATCCTATGTGAGCATCTTTGGAAGTTTCGAGCCTAACTTAAGGGCATTAAAGAAAAGTACTTGTTGGGAGATAACCCAAGAGTTTTGTCGAGTCTTGGAAGTTATTACCTCAGTAATAACCGCTTCTTGTCCTTTTTGTTTTGGTTTTTGTGTCAAGTTCAACTACTTATGTGAAGTAGAGGAGTTGTGAAAAGTGGTTGTCCTGGGACAATTTTTTTGTGCTATATTGTAAAAATTCGTGAGGAAGCTCAGTGCTTCATATGGAGCTGCATTTCTCTGAGCTTGTTCTCCAAGTTGTTACCCAACTTTCATTAGTTCTGCACTTTTTGATTTGAGCAATAGAAGGTCTTTGGAAAAATCAATCTTTACCTATTGGTCTATTTTGACAGATTTCTGCCATCATTTGCATTTGCCTCTTATAGAAGCTTTTGTTTTGATGGGTTTTCAGTTGAAGTGTTTACCAAAGGTTTATTGTTTTTGTTTACACTAATGTTGTGTTTGAGTTTGTGCAAAGGTTTTGTAAGAAGGAAATTCTCAGGAGAAAGAGAAAAGGAATCTGCAGAGTTCGTCTTTGAATAGGTAAAAGTGGTGAAAACAGAAGGTTCGTGAAACTCCAATCTTTTTATATTTTTGATGTTTTTAATACATAAGGGAAGTTACGAGACGAAACTGAAGAGGAAACGGAGCACGGGGTGGAAAAACCCACCCTAGGCGCTGGCCTAGCCTGGCCGTGCCTGAGGGGCGTGTTCCACCCTCGAACTCCGTCTCCGCCTCGTTTCCATGTCAGTACCTTCCTTATGCCTTGAAACTTTGTAATATATAACCCCCGGATACACCGAGGTTTCATGCATTGTGTTCTCGTCGTGTTTTCGTTCCAATCTATTTTTGTCAGGAAATCTTCTCAAGTTTAGAGCACCATAGCCTCCGCCAACGACAAAGGCAAGAAGCCCGAGGAAGAAGAACCTCAAGTCCCCAAGGAAGAGGAGATTTTGGTAGGGTATGAAGGTGACATGGAGGAGGACAAGCATCCGGACACCCGTGCTACCGTCTCAAGCATTGGTTTGGTGGCACGACCTACCAAGCTTAGGAGGACAGCACGGATGTCTACTGGAGGGAGAACTCCGCGTCATATCCTTGCTCCACGCACACTTCCTCCTAGTACCCCTTGTTCTAACCGTGCAGGGAAGAAACACTCTAATATGGAAGAATGGAGAAAGAATAACAAGGACTGGGACCCTCGGTCCGAGTTGATCATGAGCTGCATTGAGCATAATTCGGAGTTAATTCGTACTCTAACCTTTGATATAGAGGATTTGAAGAAACTTATTGAAGAGCTTATCAAGAGAACACCACCACCACCAAAGGTGTAATCCGTCAACGGTGTGAAATAAAGAGGGAACTTGTAAGTCCATGGAGTTTGTATTCGGTGTTAGAGAAACGCCTAGGCCGCTAGCCTAAGCCATGCTTAATCATGGTGGAAACTTGCAGCATCACCATAGTGAGCTATCTATGAAGCATCCTCAATAAAAAGCTATGCACATAGTAAATAAAAAGATTGCTGAGATGCTCATTGTCTGCTTGCCTTGTCATTTTGGTTATGGGAAAGCTCCTGTACCATGTGCAAGGGGTGCCCCGTTGGCGGTTCTCAATGATACGCAAATACTTACAATGACAAGAACTTACCTGTGACCAAAGTTGAGTAGCATTAGGAGTGGCCCTCATATTCAAGGGGCATGAGATTGCCAACTTATATTTTGTCAAGCATATACTCCATCTTTGTGCACTTTAACCTTAATCATCTCAAGATGCCTATGATAGGGGCAATGAGGGCTCAAAGCTAGTAAGTACCATAATATTTTGGAATCTCTTTATGACTTGTAATCCCTGCTTCCCTCTAATAAGGGACCTTTCTCCCACTTCCAAGTTGAGTCAGTAAACCTACTTCCTCTCTATCTCTAGCAAGCATTTGAGTTGTTGTGTTTCAAGCATTCATATGGTGATTTATTCAATCATTTTTTTTATCTTCCTTGTTTGCATAAAACTCTTATCTATTGAGTATTACTTTGAAAGCCTTCACTTGTGAAAAACCTTTTTGAGCAAAGAGTGCTCCTGTTTTGAAACTTCTACAAAAAAAGCTTTTTGTGAAACTGTTTGCCAGGTGTTCTCTGACCAAGAACAAGTTTGCCAATTCCAATTATGATTTATCTTTATGCATCTCTATTGTGACTGCTGTACTTGGTTGTAAGCTAAGTTATATAATGGTGAGTTGCTTTCTTCTATGAGTTGTGCAACGGTAAGTGTGGTGCTTCTTGTTCGTATTCTTTTATCGACACTTCACTCCATAAACCTGTGGAAATGTTTACTGAGCTCAGTTTTTGCTCGGGGACAAGCGAAGTATAAGCTTGGGGGAGTTAATACGCCCAATTTGCATCACCATTCTATATCATAATTTACCTCTATTCATTGATATTTGTCTTATTATGAGGTATTACTTATGGCTTTTCATCTGTTTATGCATGTTGGATGATTCCTGGAGGATGGACTGCCGGAGTCTGGATTCTGATGGAAAAGAAGGCGTTTCGGTGCAATTTCGCGAAGATCAGAAAAATACCAGAAAAATATGAAAACATATTATTTTACCCGAGGACGAAGGAAGCCAGAAGGAGGATCGAAGGGGGGGCACAGGGGGACCACACCCCCTAGGTGCAGGCCCACCTAAGGCCGCGCCTAGGGCAGGTGTGGCCCACCTGCCCGGCCTCCGACTATCCCCCTTCGCCTATATCTTACCTTCAGAACCCTAACCCTCGGGGAGCGACCACAGATAGATTTCCTCTGCCTCTAGGGGGCGGAAAACACCGAGAGAGAAAGATCTCTCTGGCAGACAGATTTCTGCCGGGGGAATTCCTTCCCGGAGAGGGGAGACCGTCGCCATCAACACCACCATCAATATAGGCTTCATCAGGATCATCATCATCATCATCCACACCATCATCTCCACCATCACCATCATCACCACTTCGTCCTGCTATAACAATTGTGTTGGATATTGCTTTAGTTCTTAGGGGAAACTTTCCTGGTGTTGATTACTGTTATAGTTAATGCTTGTGAGTGGAACCATTGGATTATTGTTTATGTTCAGATTGTTATCCATTATCATATCATATTTCATCCCTATCCATATGATGTCTTGTGAGTAGTTCGTTTTGTTCTTGAGGACATGAGAGAAGTCATGTTGTTAGTAGTGAATCTGTGATGAGTTATTATTCAATGGTTTAATATTTAAGTTGTGGTGCTATTCTTCTAGTGGTGTCATGTGAACGTCGACTACATGACACTTCACCATTTACGGGCCTAGGGGAATGCATTGTGTATTTGGCTACTAATCATGGGGTTGCTGAGTGATGTAAACCTGAACCCCCGTTAGGACACCTTTGCACAAGGGAGTGTAGGATCTCAGAGTTTAAGGTTGTGGTTAGATTTATATCTTAATTACTTTCCTGTAGTTACGGATGTTTGCAAGGGGTTTAATCACAAGTATGTATTAGTACTAGGAAGGGCGGTATGTTAGCATAGGTTCACCCACACAACACTTACAAACACCAAAGAAGAGTACTCAACTATTTGAAGCGAAAGCACTTGACAGAATTCCCATGTGTCCTTGAGAACGTTTGGTTCTTATAAATATTTCCACCGGCTCGTCCTTTGCTAAGAAAGGATTGGTCCACTTGCTCTGTTTGTTCGTTACTTCTGTTACTTGCTCTTTGTTTTGTTGCCTTGTCAGAAAACCACTAAAAATCTGTTTGCTAAGTATTCACAGGGATTTCCTGCTCCATACCACTGTTCAACACCTTCTGCTCCTTGTTGGGATCGACACTCCTATTTATCGAAAGTACTATGATACACCCCTATACTTGTGGGTCATCACTACCGCTCCTCGTTCTCGGCTGCCTCCTCTTGGTCTTACAGGCATCACGATTGTCTTTGTTATGGAAACAGCAGTGCCTTAGCAGGAAAGATAGAGGTGTGGGAGCGAGCAGAGTAGTGAGCAATGGCGTCCGCAGGAGGGATTGGGCACAAGCATACGTCGGGGACGCAAGAAGTATCTAGGTTCGGGGCCCTCGTGGTGAGGTAACACCCCTACTCCTGCCGATCTGACTATCTGGATGAACAAATAGAACTACAAGTGCTCCTTGAGCTGTATCGATGGTCTAGCTAGAAGAAAGAGGAATCAACCCTTACTATGATGCCCCTGCCGCCCCTTATATAGGCCGAGGTGGCATGGGCAAAGACTCTGCCGACTGACGGGTCCCATAGGAGGGCACGACCGACTAATTTGATAGAGTGTGTAGCCTCCCTGACGTCTTGCATAGTGTCGCGCCCCCGGCCATCACGGAAACAGTGGAGGCCGCCCCGGCAGACACGGGCGGCGGCTCCTGTTTTCGCCCGACACAGGGACGGGCCGTCTTCTCCGGTGTCCGTGCCGCTGCCTCTGTCCTCATGTCTGGCCTCTGTCTGCTAGGGCTGTGGGGTGTTGTGCCCCACGTCGTCCGTCTGTCCTGCCTATCCGGCTAGGTGGCCCTAGCCGGCTATCCATATCGTCTGTCTTGGGTTTTCCGGATGGTATGTTCCTGCCGGCTACCTTGCCCAGCTAGTAAGATCCATCCAGCTAGGTGTCTTGCCTGCATCTTCTTATCCGACTGATTGGTTCACTGGCTTGCTTTGCGTCTTGCCTTCTTCCTAACCTTCTCTTGAATTTTTACATCCGGCTGGGTCAGCCGGCTGGCAGTTACGTTGCCCGTGCATCTTGTCTGGTTAGGCTACCCGGGGTGATGCCCCCGACACTATCCCCCGATCACGCGTAGATTCCACCCTTAGGCGAAATGTGCGTGGGCTCCAAAGCTAGTTTGAATTCCTGCCCGGCTAAGTTCTGGCGGTTGAGTTACTCGGCTACGTCATCACGAACGTTAGCCACAAGCGTGATGATGACTTTATTGAGACGTGCGGCGACGCGTCGTATCAAGCGCCACCTCGGGAACCGTCGCCTGCTGCGTCCTGGATATTCTACGCATTCCGCGCCTGCACAAATGATCCGGCTGCCGCTGGGGGTGTGCGGTAGCGCCACGTGGCCAGCCGGCGGTTGCCCTGCCCGGTCCTTAAATACCATGCATGCCGCACAGTCGCCCCCACTCGCCATTTGCCCCTTTTCTCACCGCCCCTCTACACCTTGCTGCCTTTCCACGCCCACGCCGCCAACGAGCTCACTCCGCCTCCGTCTCGCCGGCGCCGCCCGTTCTTTGCTTGCCGGAGCGATGGGCCACCATTTTTCCTCCGCCGCTCACTCTTCTCCTCCTTTTCCTCCCGCTTCTCTGCCACACGCCGTCGACGAAGAGATGACCGAGAGCCGCGGTGCTTGGTGCGGGTCCTCCGTCATGGAGGAGCAAATCGAGAAGTACCGACGTGCCCGCCTGCTGCCGACCGCCGGAGAGGTAGGGGTGCGCCTTGCACCGGCCGACGACATTTTGCCCCACCCGCAAGCCGACGAGCGCGTCGTTTTCCTCGCGCAACTTGCGCGTGTCCTGGACTCCCCGGCCAGCGCCTTCTTCCTCACCTTCCTGGCCCATTTTGACCTTCGCCTCCGCCATCTCGGCCCCAACGCCATCAGCATTCTAGCGCACTTCGTAGCTTTCTACGAGTGCTACCTCGAGATCCAGCTGGATCTCGGGCTCTTCTACCGACTCTTCCTCATCCGGCCCAAAGTTCAATACGCCAAAGGCCCACTCATGCCTTGCAGCGGCGCCTCCATTTACTCCCGTGCGCAGAACGGCTACCCGAAGTTCCGGTTGCACGATACGGTCAAGTTGTGGCAACAAACGTACTTCTATGTATGTAACCTATCCGCAGACGACCAGCTCAACCTGCCGGCCTTCCAGGATGTCGAGTCCACCCGGGTGAACTTGGAGCAGAAGCATTACGGCTCCAAGACCGAGGCGGAGGAGCTTCTGCACCGGATGAGGGCGCTGGTCACAGCCGGCCTGACTGGCGTCGATGTGATGCTCAGCTGGTCCTCCCGGCTTATGATGCCCCTCCAGCAGCAAGCACACAAGATGTGCTACTACTGAGGCCGCCTGGACCCGACCTAGCTCTCCCGCCATGATCCTCCATTCGCCAACCTCTAAGAGTGGGTCTGGATGATCACGAAGGAGAAGATCAAGGCCAGATGGTCCTTTCGCCTTTCTCCCTACCACTGTGAGAACCGCACTCCCCGGGTAAGTTCCCTTGCTGCCTCTCCTTTGCCTTTCTCTTGCTTTTTCCTCGCCCGGAATCACCGCTTGATCTGGCTTGACTTGCTTTTATCTTTTTGCAGACCTTCCCATGCATCGTCTGAGAGGAGGGCGAAGAGCCCTTCCAGGTCTTCACCGCCAACCTCACTAAGCCACGCCCACGCTGATCCAGCGAGGGTCCGAATAGCAAGGAGGGGTTCTTCCCTAGCCGGACCGATGAGGCGACGGAGGACCCGCACGGCCCCGTGTCGGAGGAGAGCGATGACACCGCGCCGCTCGAGCTGATGAGGAAGCGATCCAGCGAGGGTAGCTCGATCCAGGCTGCTGCTCCCGAGGATCTGGCTGCAAAAACGCAGCCGGATAGGCGTCCCTCCATGCCCTGGCCAGGCCGGAGGCGCTCGGAAGAGGACCGGCACACCAGTGGTGCAGGGATGAGACCATTTTGCACTTCTACTTTTCTCGTTCTTGCCTTAACTTGCCTTTTTTCCTTCGCAGTTCTCTCCTCTCCTTTGTCGTGAGCCCGGCTCGCAATGTCTCCATGTCCCGCCTCGCGACCCCCCTGTCCAGCCGGATGCGCTGTCGAAAACTGCTCCCCCGCCCCGCCTGAAATCATGCCCCCGCCTAAGCCGAAGACCGTGATCCAGCCGGCCCACCGCGCCCCTGAGCGTGTCGGGTCAGCCGGCTACAACCTCCAGCTTGGGTGGGGGTTCTTTAGCTGGCACAGGGAGCTCTCATACTGGAAGGGATGTCGTGGTGGTGGAGGACGTCGACTCTGATGAGGAGGCGATGGTGCAGTGGGTGATTGCCGCCCGCGACGCCCCGGATGCTCTAGCTAGTCCTTTGACGCTGCTCCCTGTGGAGACGGGGCCTGCGCTGCAAACCCTCGAGGGCAACCTCGAGGTCGGGCTCAAGGAGTGTCGGAAGCTCCGAGCGATGTTCGCCAGTGCCAACCAGGCTGCATCACAACAGCTGGCTACAGCGTAGGGTACTGCGCGGAGTAAGTTCTCCATCCTTTTTTCGACTGTCTTCTCACTTGTCTTTCTTTTTGTTTGTCTTACCGCAACCATCCTTGTCTGTGCGCAGCGCGAGATTGACCGGCTGATGCACTCCAACGCGCGTCTCAGCCGGGCTAACTCTGCGCTCCGCGTGCAGAATAAGGAGTGGCACTCCAAGGTCGATCAGGTTGAGGCCGCGGTGAAAGAGCACGACGAAGCCCTCGCCAGCCGGGCCACCGCCTTTGATCCCCTGTATAAGGAGGTCATCCGGCTGAAGGAGCACACTGCCTTCCTCGAGGACGAGCTGATGAAGATCGGCCACGTCGCCAAGGGTAACTCTGGCTGCCTCTTCCTTTCACCTTTGTTCGATTGCTTTTGCCAGGTTTTCTTTTTGACTGTCGTTCCTGATCAAAAGGCTTATATCCGCAAGTAGATGCCCTCGCCTACGACCGGGTGCAGCAGGTCGCGCCGGGCGAGAAGGCATGTGCCCGGGATCTTGTGGCGCGGCTCGGGGAGGACTCCGCCAACCTGTGCAAGGCTGGCGCCGCCATCCACGACCTCGTCTAGTCGGGTGAGATCCTGCTAGAGACCATGGGGCCCCTTGCCATCATGCTCAGCGACGTGCCGAATGCCATCGACTAGCTTCGCGGGCTCGCCGCTTGTGCCGGCTCCGAGATGGATCTGGCGCTAATGCTGAGCTGGTACAAGGACGCGCGCATGGAGAAGCTGAAGGAGGGCTTCCGAGCTAGTGCGGAGCTCCCCATCAAGCACCGGGCCAATCCGGGACTCCACTCTGCCGCCATCACGATTGCCAGCTATGCCGACATCAACGAGGTGTTGACGAAGATGGAGGCAAGCATCGAGCCAGAAGGCGAGGCGGAGACGTCCTCCCAGTCGGCTGGGTCCGACTTAGCTCCTCCTCACGGCAAGGGGCCGACGGCTGAAGAAGAAGAATGAATCCCCGGGATGCCGAGCGTAACTGTACATAACTTTTGGTCTTGTGAACTCGTGCCTCAAAACCTTGGATCTGCGGGGGCTTCGTCTGCCGTCCTTTAATCATTATCTGGATGCCTTTCACCTTCGTGCATATGTTTTTGCTGGGTCTTGTCTCATTAGTTCCTTCTGGCTGGTCCTTCCAGCTGGCTTCATCTTGTTTTTGACTTGAGTAGCTTACTGCCTCTGACTTACTCGGCCGTGGGATTTTTTCCTTGTGTTTTCTTTCTTATGACCTTGCGCTTCTGACTTGGTAGGAATCTGCCACCTTACTCTAACCGGCTGGCATGACTTCCAGCTGGGAACTACGTACTTCTAGTGGGGGCGCGCTGGGTGTAGCCCCCGAGATTAGGAATAACTGGGATAGCCAGGTGTTTCGAATCTTCAAAAAATTCTTGCTTCTCACCTTATCTCTTAGACTCCGACTTGCTTGGCCGAACGGGAGGAACTGCATCCCAGTCTGGCTACTCTATCCGGACGTACTTTGGGCCTTTTATCTATTACTTTCCTTATTACGTGTGTCTTTCTCTCTCTCTTTCTTTCCTCTTTCTATCTTTCTTTCTTTCATCTTTTATATCTTTCTTTCTATCCTCTTTCTATCTATCTTTCTTTCGTCTTTCTATCTTTCTTTCTTTCATCTTTCTTGCCTTGATCGGCTAAGACATCTCTTAGTTGGGAATTTTGTTCTTCCAGTGGGGGCGCGCCAGCGCACCCACTAGGTATAGCCCCTGAGATTCGGAGTGGCTACCGCAGATAGGTACTTCGAATCTTCCAAAAAATCTTGCTTCTCTGACTGGCTTTGCCTTGCATGTCCGACTGATGGTTTAGCCGGACGGGAGAAACTGCATCCCAGCCCGGGCGATCTTGCTACCTTGCTTTTTGTCTGGCTCTGTCTTTCTCCGACTGGCTGGAACATCTTCTAGCCGGGAGCTACATACTTCCAGTGGGGGCGCGCCAGCGCATCCACTGGGCATAGCCCTCGAGATTCGGAGCGGCTACCATAGGTAGGTACTTCGAATCTTCTCCGCCTTTGAGATCTGGCTTGGTGCCGTTTGTGCAAAACAAAACACACGAAAATGACTTCTTATCAATACATTATTATGGGGTGTGTCTTTCACTGTCCGACTGAAATTTCATTTTTCGAAAACTAGCTCGTGCTTTTCTGAACACTTAGTCGCTTTCTCGTGCATGATGCTATTTACGCTGCACCTTGCCGGGCAGCCGGGTTGCGGTCTAGATCCAGAGCCGAAGGGAGCTGACAATCACGCACGGTACTAAAGGCTTAGTAGCTGGAAAATACCAACTAGGCACATGGCCGGACTGTCTGATCTGTCACATCTTTCATCGTTTTCATGTGGGACGCCTCGGGCTTTTGCTCTTGCTAGCCGGGCAGCCGAGTTGCAGTCTGTAGCTGAGACGAAGAGTGGGCCTTCGGCATCAGCGCATACTACTCAGTCGGCTTATAGAATTAGCAGGCCGGGCCAACCGGCGAGCCCCCGCGTTTAGGGGTCGACAGAAGCCAGAAAAAACATTGCAGAACTTAATCAAAAATGGACAACAACGAAATGCCTAGCAAGGAGCCCCAGAGCGTCAGCCAGGGTTCCACATCTTTCATTCATTCAGCATTTCGGATACATACACTGATTTGCGACTAAGTGTAAAATGGTCGGAGCAGGTCTGTGTTACACGGCCACTCCGTCTCCTCGTCCGACTTGTCCATCTTGTTCTTGCGTGGCTGCTCTCCGTTGATGAGGTAGTAGGAGTTGTTGTGCAGCGCCTTGCTGATGATGAAGGGGCCCTCCCATGGAGGGGACAGCTTGTGCATGCCCTTCGTATCTTGTATCAGCCGGAGCACCAGGTCACCTTCGCAGAACGCGATGGGTCGGATGCGGTTGGAGTGATACCGGCGCAGCCCTTGCTGATAAATGGCTGATATGGACAAGGCCATCTCGCGGGCCTCCTCGAGGAGGTCAACGCTATCCTCCATCGCCTCCTGGTTCTCCTTCTCCATGTAGAGGAGCTTGCAGGGTGAGTCGAACTCGATGTCCTCCATGAGGACCGCTTCCGAGCCATAGGTGAGGAAGAACGGAGTGAATTCGGTTGATCGATTTGGGGTGGTGCATAGGCTCCACAGCACATCCGGGAGTTCCTCGATCCAGCAGTGGGTGAGCGCTCTAGTGGCTCGATCAGCCGAGGCTTGATTCCGGCTAGCACCAAGCCGTTTTCTCTTTCCACCTACCTGTTGGACTGTGGGTGCGCGACGGATGCGACGTCCAGTCGAATCCCCTTGTTATGGCAGAACCAGGCGAAGGCTCCCATGGCGAAGTTTGTGACGTTATCGGTGATGATGTTGTGGGGATACCCGAACCGGATGATGATGTCCTGGAAGAAGGTGACAACGGTGGCACCTTCCAGCTTCTGGATCGGCTTCGCCTCGATCCACTTTGTGAACTTGTCCACCGCCACCAGCAGGTGGGTCATGCCGGCTTGGGCTCGCTTGAAGGGGCCGACCATGTACAACCCCCAAACAGCAAAGGGACATGTGATTGGTATGGTCTTGAGTGCTGAGGTCGGCATGTGCCTTAGCCGACCGAACTACTGGCACCCGTTGCATGCACGAACCAGCTGGTCCGCGTCCTACGAGGTGGTGGGCCAGTAGAACCCGTGGCGCATTGTCTTCGCCACCAGGGCGTGAGAAGAGGCGTGGTGGCTGCACTCACCCTGGTAGATCTCCTTCAGCAGTCGGTAGCTGGTATTTGCATCAACACAGCGCTGAAAGACGCTTGCGGCGCTATGCTTGTACAACGCAGCGTTGATGATGGTGTACGTGTGTGCGCGACGCTGGATCTGCCTTGCCTCCACCTCGTCAGCCCGAAGCTCGTCCTTGAGGAGGTAGTTCATGAAGGGTTAGGCCTAGGATGGCACTTCTTGGATAGCGAAGACACTAGCCGACATGATCTGGAGCTCGTCTGGGGGTCGGCCGGGTGGGATGCCTGAGTCGGCATCCCCCGAGCCTTTTGACTTGCTCGACGATGCCTCGCTTGACGACGAGGCAGCCCCCAGGTATTTTGAGCCGGAGGGCACAACAGCAAGGCCCGACTCGTTCGATCCAGCAGCCCCCGGGTCTGCTACCCAGTTGATGGACTCGGATTTTGAAGAGGGGGTGATGCTGGGCTTGTAGAGGTGCTCCAAGGAAACTCCGGGCGGGATGGCTGCGGTGACCAACATACCACAACATGATGTAGTACACTATATGTTGGAAATATGCCCTAGAGGCAATGATAAATATAGTTATTATTATATCTTTGTGTTTATGATAAATGTTTACATTCATGCTATAATAGTATTAACCAGGAAACATTAATACCTGTGTGATTTGTAAACTAAATAAGAGTCCATAGTAAAGCCTCTTCATAATACTAGCTTGTTGGTTAATAAATGATTGTGGTTTCCCTATCATGAACATTGAGATGTTATTAACAACAAGATCATATCGTTAGGAGAATGGTATGATGGACATACTCCTATAGATAAGCGTAGCATAAAGATCAAGTCATTTTAATAGTTCAATTGCTATAAGCTTTCTGATACATAGTAACCTAATTCCTTCGACCATGAGATCATGCTTATCACCATCACCGGAAGGATGCTTTGATGACATCAAACACCACACCGTAACTGGGTAGGTATAAAGGTGGCATTGAGTGTTCGGAAAGTATGGGTTGAGACACATGGATCAAGAGTGGGATTTGTCCATCCATATGACGGATAGATATACTCTAGGCCCTCTCGGTGGAATGTCATCCAATTAGCTTGCAAGCATGTGACTGGCTCACAAGGGATCACATATCACAGGAACGAGAAAAGAGTACTTATCGGTAACGAGGTTGAACTAGGTATGCAGAGATACCGATGATCAAAACCTCGGATAAGTAAACTATCGTGAGACAAAGGGAAATTGGTATCGTATGTAAGTGGTTCATTTGATCGCAAATTAATCGTAGAAATATGTGGGAACCATATGAATTTCCAGATTCCTCTATTGGTTATTGTTCGGAGAAGTGTCTCGATCATGTCGGCATAATTCACGAACCGTAGGGAGACACACTTAAGGATTCGATGTTGTTGAGTAGTTATGGAATGATGAGTAAGAGACTGAATGTTGTTCGGAGTCTTGGATGGGATCCGGGATATCACGAGGAGATCCGGAATGGTCCGGAGAATAAGATTCATATAAGGAAAGTCCTGTTTCGGAGTTGGGGAATGATTCCGGTGATTTCATCGGGATAGTTCTAGAAGGTTCCGGAAGGTACGACACTCCGGAGGGGAAGGGTACATGAATGTGTCATAACAAGTTGGAATGGTTGCATCATGTACTAGGTGTCATCACTGAGCAAAATAAAGGGATAAATCAAATCCTAGTTTGAAAAGTCAAACGCCAATTTGAAAAGTCAAACGACAAGTTTGCTTGGTGGAGGGAGAGTAGGAAACCTACCCTCGGAGGAAGTCCTCCTCCCTCCACCACCAGCCAAGGAGGCCGACTTGGGGGAGGACTCCCTCCCCCTTGGCCACGCCCTCTCACCTATAAAAGGAGGGGTAGGGCTGCCCCTCTAGACCTACACCTTGCCCCACCAAACCCTAACCCTAGCCGCCGGCCACCAAGTCGCCGCTGCCGCCCTAGGGTTTCCTCGTAGCCGCCGAGTTGGGGCTTCCCCTTGCCCTAGCCGTCAGCATAGCCCTCTCTCCTTGGTGCCTCTAAACCCTAGATCGCCAAGGCCTCTCTCATAGTCCACCATACTCGCTCCGGCTTAAGGTGAAGCCTCATGAGATCTCCCTGCATTTCCTGCACCACGCCGTCTTTCACGGAATCGCGAGGAGAGTGCTACAACCTCCGCTGCCTGCTGGAACAAGGGAGAGGAAGGTCTTCATCGAGTACCGAACGTGTGACCGACTGCGGGAGCGCTGCCGGAACACGGCGCCAGAAGGATCGTCTACACGATCTTGAGATCGACAAGAGTACGACTACATCACCCACGAGAATCTGCTCTCGTTAAACACTTTGGAATCTTCGAGGGTGAGTTATTCTATCGACTCGTTGCTACAATCTAGTAGATAGATCTTGGCTTGTTTGTTTGTATGCGGTAGAAATTTTTTGTTTTCCATGCTACGAACCCCTATAGTGGCATCAGAGCCGTATCTATATGTAGATCTGTTGCACGAGTAGAACACAATGGTCATTGTGGGCGGTGATGCTTTTATTATCAATCGCTTCTTGTGTACTTTGCATCTTGCGGTATGATGGGATGAAGCGGCCCGGGCTAACCTTACATGACATCGTTCATGAGACTTGCTCCACGCTCAACATGCAACTTGTATTGCATAAGTGGCTTTGCGGGTGTCTGTCTCTCCCATTATAGTATAGATCCAATTTACAACGAGCACTTGATAGTTCAAACATCAACGTTGTGGTTCTTGTTCGTAAGTTAGAGCGACACTTATTGAAAGCCCCAAACCACGTAAAATATGCAAAGAAAATTAGAGGCATCTAACTTTGTTTTGCAGGGGTGTGCTGTGATGTGATATGGCCATGATTGTGATTATATTTGATATATGCAATGGTCCTTATTGTAAGTTGGCAACCGGCAGGAGCCATATGGTTGTCTTTAATTTCTGTTAAGAGCCGCGTGTCTATTCAAAGTAGTTGTAATAGTTGAAGCTGGTGGACGACAACCATGAAGCAGCGTCATTGACCTTGATGCAATGCCGGTGATGATGGAGATCATGTTTGTGCTTGAAGATGGAGATCGGAAGCACAAAGAAGAAAGGTATATCCGATATACATGTTATTGATGTATATCTCACTAGTACTCATAGTAGTGCCTGGGTATTTGATAATGGTTCGATTGCTCATATTTGTAACTCGAAACAGGTACTGCAGAATAAATAGAAGCTAGCGAAGAACGAGGTGACGATGCGCGTTGGAAATGGATCAAAGGTTGATGTGATCGCGGTCGGCACGCTACCTCTTCATCTACCATCAGGATTAGTTTTATACTTAAATAATTGTTATTTGGTGCCTGCGTTAAGCATGAACATTATATCGGGATCTTGTTTATTGCGAGACAGTTACTTGTTTAAGTCCGAGAATAATGGTTGTTCAATTTATATGAGTAATATGTTTTATGCACATGCACCTTTGATAGATGGTCTATTCTTATTGAATCTCGATAGTGGAAATACACATATTAATAACATTGAAGCTAAACGTTTGAAATTGAGCGATAACTCGACCTATATATGGCACTGTCGTCTTGGTCATATTGGAGTGAAGCATATAAAGAAACTCCATTCCGATGGACTTCTTGAATCACTTGATTTCGAATTACTTAAAAGATGCGAAGCATGTCTGATGGGTAAAATGACTAAGACTCCATTTTCTGGTATGATGGAGCGAGCTACGGACTTATTGGAATTATACATACCGATGTGTGTGGTCCAATGAGTGTAGCATCGCGCGGTGGTTATCGTTATGTTCTTACCTTCATAGATGACTTGAGTAGATTGGGTATATCTATTTCATGAAACATAAGTCCGAAACTTTCGAGAAGTTTAAGGAATTTCAAAGTGAGGTAGAGAATCAACATAACAAGAAGATTAAATTTCTACGTTCTGATCGTGGAGGTGAATATCTAAGTTACGAGTTTGGCGAGCATTTGAAGAACTGCGGAATACTTTCACAATTGACACCGCCGGGAACACCACAGCGTAATGGTGTGTCCGAACGTCATAATCAAACTCTCTTAGATATGGTTCGTTCTATGATGTCACTTACATATTTACCGCTATCATTTTGGGGTTATGCATTAGAAACAGCCGCATTCACTTTAAATAGGGCACCATCTAAATCTGTTGAAACGACACCGTATGAATTATGGCTTGGGAAGAAACCTAAATTGTCGTTCCTTAAAGTTTGGGGTTGCGAAGCCTATGTAAAGAAGTTACAGCTGGACAAGCTTGAACCCAAAGCGGAAAAGTGCGTCTTCATAGGATACCCAAAGGAAACTATTGGGTATACCTTCTATCATAGATCCGAAGGCAAAATTTTCGTTGCCAAGAATGGATCCTTTCTAGAGAAGGAATTTCTCTCGAAAGAAGTGACTGGAAGGAAAGTAGAACTCGACGAGGTTGTTGAACCTTCTCTCAAACTTGCGAGTAGCACAGCACCAGAAGAAGTTCATGTGGTGCCTGCACCAATAACAGAGAAAGCTAATGATGATGATCATGAAACTTCGGTTGAAGTTGCTACAGAGCCTCGTAGGTCGACGAGAACTCGTACCACTCCTGATTGGTATGATCCCGTTATGAGTGTCATGTTGGTGGACAACACCGATGACCCTGCGACATATGAGGAAGCGATGATGAGCCCAGATTCCAATAAATGGCAAGACGCCATGAAATCCGAGATTGGATCCATGTACGAAAATCAAGTATGGACTTTGGTGGACTTACAGGATGGCCGAAAGGCTGTCGAGAACAAATGGATTTTCAAGAAGAAAACAGATGTTGATGGTAATGTTACTGTCTATAAAGCTCGACTTGTCGCAAAAGGGTTTCGACAAATTCAAGGAGTTGACTATGATGAGACTTTCTCACCGATGAAGCTAAAGTCTGTGAGGATTTTGTTAGCAATCGCTGCATATTATGATTATGAGATATGGCAGATGGATGTCAAAACATCGTTCCTCAATGGAGACATTGATGAAGAGTTGTATATGATGCAACCCAAAGGTTTTGTTGATCCTAAAGATGCTAACAAGGTATGCAAACTTCAACGGTCCATATATGGATTGAAGCAAGCGTCCCGAAGTTGGAATCAACGTTTTGATAAGGTAATCAAAAGTTCTGGTTTTATACAAACTTATGGAGAAGCTTGTATTTACAAGAAAGTTAGTGGGAGCTCTGTAGCATTCTTAATACTATATGTAGATGACATATTGTTGATTGTGAATGATGTAGACCTTCTTAATAGTGTCAAGGAATATTTGAATAATAGTTTTTCAATGAAGGATCTTGGCGAAGCAGCTTACATATTAGGCATAAAGATTTATAGAGATAAATCGAGACGCCTAATATCATTATCACAAAGTACATATTTGGACAAAGTTCTAAAGAGATTTGGAATGGAAGATAGCAAGAAAGGGTTCTTGCCCATGTTTCCCATTACAACCTTGAGTAAAACTCAAAGTCCAACAACGGCAGAAGATAGAGAAAGGGTGAGTAAGACTCCCTGTGCCTCAGCCATAGGATCTCTAATGTATGCCATGCTATGTACTAGACCCGATATTGCATATGTTGTTAGTTTAACTAGCAGATATCAAAGTGATACAGGAGTGGATCATTGGACAGCGGTCAAAAACATCCTTAAGTACTTGAGAAGAACTAAGGATATGGTTCTTTCTTATGGAGGTGATGAACAACTCATTGTTAATGGTTACACCGATGCTAGTTGGAACACCGATCCAGATGATTCTAAATCTCAATCTGGATACGTATTTACTTTGAATGGTGCAGCAGTTAGCTGGAGGAGTGCAAAGCAAAGCGTTGTGGCAATATCTTTAACTGAATCGGAATACATAGCTGCTTCGAAGGCTTCACAAGAAGCGATATGTATGAAGGAGTTCATTACAGAGCTCGGTGTGGTTCCAAGTGCGCTGGACCCAATGTCTATCTACTGTGATAACATGGGCGCCATAGCCAATGCGCAAGAACCGAGGTCACACAAGAAGCTGAAGCACATCAAGCTACGTTTTCACGCTATTCGAGAACATGTCCAAGATGGTGACATAAAGAATTACAAAGTACACACAAATCTGAATGTGGCGGATCCATTGACTAAACCTCTCCCGAGGGCAAAACATGACCAACACCAAACTGCCATGGGTGTTCGGTATATTACCATGTAATCTAGATTAGTTGACTCAAGCGCAAGTGGGAGACTGTTGGAGATATGCCCTAGAGGCAATAATAAATATATTTATTATTATATCTTTGTTTTTATGATAAATGTTTACATTCATGCTATAATAGTATTAACCAGGAAACATTAATACTTGTGTGATTTGTAAACTAAATAAGAGTCCCTAGTAAAGCCTCTTCATAATACTAGCTTGTTGGTTAATAAATGATTGTGGTTTCCCTATCATGAACATTGAGATGTTATTAACAACAAGATCATATCGTTAGGAGAATGGTATGATGGACATACTCCTATAGATAAGCGTAGCATAAAGATCAAGTCATTTTAATAGTTCAATTGCTATAAGCTTTCTGATACATAGTAACCTAATTCCTTCGACCATGAGATCATGCTTATCACCATCACCAGAAGGATGCTTTGATGACATCAAACACCACACCGTAACTGGGTGGCTATAAAGGTGGCATTGAGTGTTCGGAAAGTATGGGTTGAGACACATGGATCAAGAGTGGGATTTGTCCATCCATATGACAGATAGATATACTCTAGGCCCTCTCGGTGGAATGTCATCCAATTAGCTTGCAAGCATGTGACTGGCTCACAAGGGATCACATATCACGGGAACGAGAAAAGAGTACTTATCGGTAACGAGGTTGAACTAGGTATGCAGAGATACCGACGATCAAAACCTCGAATAAGTAAACTATCGTGAGACAAAGGGAAATTGGTATCGTATGTAAGTGGTTCATTCAATCGCAAAGTAATCGTAGAAATATGTGGGAACCATATGAATTTCTAGATTCCTCTATTGGTTATTGTTCGGAGAAGTGTCTCGATCATGTCCACATAATTCACGAACCGTAGGGAGACACACTTAAGGATTCGATGTTGTTGAGTAGTTATGGAATGATGAGTAAGATACCGAATGTTGTTCGGAGTCTCGGATGGGATCCGGGATATCACGAGGAGATCCGGAATGGCCCGGAGAATAAGATTCATATAAGGAAAGTCCCGTTTCGGAGTTGGGGAATGATTCCGGTGATTTCATCAGGAATGTTCTAGAAGGTTCCGGAAGGTCCGACACTCCGGAGGGGAAGGGTACATGAATGTGTCATAACAAGTTGGAATGCTTGCATCATGTACTAGGTGTCATCGCTGAGCAAAATAAAGGGATAAATCAAATCCTAGTTTGAAAAGTCAAACGCCAATTTGAAAAGTCAAACGGCAAGTTTGCTTGGTGGAGGGAGAGTAGGAAACCTACTTGGGGAGGAAGTCCTCCTCCCTCCAACGCCGTCCAAGGAGGCCGACTTGGGGGAGGACTCCCTCCCCCTTGGCCGCGCCCTCCCACCTATAAAAGGAGGGGCAAGGCTGCCCCTCTAGACCTACACCTTGCCCCACCAAACCCTAACCCTAGCCACCGGCCACCAAGTCGCCGCCGCCCTAGGGTTTCCTCCTAGCCGCCGAGTTGGGGCTTCCCCTTTCCCTAGCCGCCGGCCTATCCCTCTCTCCTTGGTGCCTCTAAACCCTAGATCGCCAAGGCCTCTCTCATAGTCCACCATACTCGCTCCATTAAAGTGAAGCCTCGAGATCTCCCTCTACTTGGGTACGCTGTGTCGCCGGAATCGCGAGGAGAGTGCTACAACCTCCGCTGCCTGCTGGAACAAGGGAGATGAAGGTCTTCATCGAGTACCGAACGTGTGACCGACTACGGGAGCGCTGCCGGAACGCGGCGTCGGAAGGATCGTCTACACGATCTTGAGATCGGCAAGAGTACGACTACATCACCCACGAGAATCTGCTCTCGTTAAACACTTTGGAATCTTCGAGGGTGAGTTATTCTATCGACTCGTTGCTACAATCTAGTAGATAGATCTTGGCTTGTTTGTTTGTATGCAGTAGAATTTTTTTGTTTTCCATGCTACGAACCCCTACACTATAGTCGTTGACATAACACTAATGAAACACCGTTCACTAGTATTACATCCCTCGAATAGTAAGGAATTTTATACAGAAAGAACCAGAAAGATCCACTCGGAGTTTACTTTAAGACTACTAATTATTAGTATATATATAAGGATTGAAAGTGCTACTATAGTATTGTTCTACAGAAGTAGGTTCTAGATTCTAGGAGTTTTATTTATACTCTACACTTCGGATTGACTTCCTTAGCTTCTGGTAAGGACTTCGACTCTATTGATCTCCATCAGATATCTTCAGCTCTTCAAGTACTTATTTCCTGGAAATGCTATTGGTTTCTTTGAGATCTAGCAAGGGTTAAAAAGATACGGTTGAGTACGAGCGTACTCAGCAAGTTCACTAAAGAGGAGTGTATGATGCACTAGCTACAGCCACAGACCATAAGTCATAGGCAATGCAAGTTTTCGAAAACATTTCTTCAAAGGTTGCTTTTATTCTAAAAAGCTATGTCCGTCAGCCATCATATGTTTACTAGAACTTTTATGGAGTTCCTTTCCTGCTGCGTTTGTAGCTCCTTACCGGAACACGGAGTAACAAGTTACAGTTCTTACACTATGCAGAGGTGTGTTGCTTTACCCATGAGAGATCTTAGCTTTGTTGCACATCTGAGTTATAGGCTCGTTCACACTTCCTTGGTATGAGGCCCAAACTAAGATCCAAGACAATCATTGTCCTTCTCCACGACCCCGCATACACCGCAATTGTTGTATACCCAAACTCAAGGTAGACTATTCCCCGTATAAAAGGCTATACCTTAGTTGGATACACACAACAACCATTAACACTAGAAATCTATCTTTTGTAAGCCCAGATCCACGGTAGACTTTTCCCCATATAAAATGGCTATATCCACGATCTACAACTTACAACTACCCAGAACAGTGTCCAATGCATGCGAAAGGGAGCCGATCCAGCTGACTTCTCCGTCCCGTTCCAAATCTCATGGTTAATGCGTAATATACGACGCAAGAATCGCTAGCGATATTGGTTGTTAAGTCCTAGATGATATAATCCTGAGTAGTAGTATTCCAACTACCAGGTTTAATAGATTAGCTGATCACCCTGGATCAGTAACTAATAGTTCACATTATTATCAAAAATAGTATTTTCTGACCTTTTTGAAATGCAGGTGATGACAACACTGGATTTGCAAAATACTTTACAGAAAATAATCAAAGGACGTGAGCAAGTGTGAATTTGCCTTTTGTGATTGCAAGATTATGCACTCACGGTCTTCGAGAAAATAGAAGATCCAATATCCGAAATCAGCATCATTGGTCCGGTAAGGACTAATGTTTAAAGAAGCAAGATGCCATTATGCATAAATAATGCTATGCAATTTTATAATTCCAAAGTGAAACCCTCAGCATTATAAATGAGTTGATCTAAGGTATCTTCTTTAAGATTGGGTTTATTTTTTAAGTTTATTTCATAAGTAATGGCATTGATATGGAACTTAAGTTTTAACAATCCAAAATATACAAGTAAGGATAAAGTAATGTGATTATGATTAGTGGTTATCTGTTGACTAGGATAAAAGTCCTTGGGTTGAGTTTCTTAAGAGTTGAAGGAACTATTATAGACTTGTTGTTTGAAGTGGCAAAAAGAATATCATTTGAAGAAACTAGTGTTTAGTTAAGGTTAATCAGTCTTGAGGTTTATTAGGTTTTACATTAGGGTTTGAGATGGTTACGAATGAGGTTGAGTTATCATATTTTAGTTGATGGTACAAGTGACCAAAGTTAACTTTAAGAACATGAATAAACTTCAAATGAGATGTTTATGATTGTTTAGACCAAAGTTAACTATAAAAATAGAAGTGAATTTAAAGATATAGTGAGTTTTAGAATATCATCTAGTTTTAGGGTATTGAAAAATATGATTATGGATGATCCCATTTAATTTAACTGAAAGATGAATTTAATAACATGCAACTTATTAATGGGAGCAGAATTAGATGATCTTATAAATTTATTAGAGTTTAGAGTCATTTTTAAAAGTGGTTAAGAGATGGAGATTATTCACCATCTTATACATGAGTGATATATAATATTTATTTAAAAGGAGTTTAATTTGAATTTAAGATTTAAAAACATTTAAAGGCTAATAGTTATTTTTAAGTTTTATTTTGATTATGGATTTAGACTTAGTAATTAAACTTTAAAAGTTTTAGTGTTTTATTAAAAAATGTGATTATTTCTTTTTTAGTAAATAAATTTTTAAGAATTAACAAAGTGGTTATTTCATTTTAGTGAAATAAGTAAATGAATTTTATTATCTAAGGTTATTAAAATGTTGTTGAATAATATACAGAGTATTTTTCTGGTAAAATATACTTATTAGAGATCTTAAAAATGAATTTTATTTCTTTTAAGTATTATCTTGATTTTTATAAAATTCTTCAAAGAATTAAGTGTCCTTAAATATTTGATTTATATTTTATATGTAAAACTCTAAGTTAGTATATTTTATAAAATAGTAGAGTTATTTTTATACACAAAAGTGATTTTTATTCATTTTTTTGGGATTTTTCCTTATTTTATGAAATTTCACTAAGGATTTAATGATGTTAATATTTATTTGTATTTTATTTAACTTAAATAAGTAAGATTATATTTTTATTCGGTAGAGATTATTTTTGTGAATACTTTGATGTATCATCTGTAATTTTTAAGATTTTATATGCTTTTTATATGCTTTTGTTTTGTTTGGAAATACTTTATAGATTTATTAAATTGAAAATAAAATGGTTTGATAATGGATAATTAATTGGGTGGTGGCCCAATTGGTGAAAAATGGATTTGGTCCAACTAAACCGAATTGGTTTGGCCCATTAGGTTGGCCCAGTTTGGGGTTGGGTCCAACCATCTCATCCCTGGCCCTTCTCCCTTCCTCCTCGCACCCAGGGCACTCCACGCACGCCCCTAACCTTGACCCCGGTTCCTCTCATGCGATGCAACAAGGAGCCGCCGTCTCCGGCTCGATTCCGGCAAAGGCAGGACGTTGTGGTTGCCTCCGTTGATTGCCGGAGCTCCGCCACCTCCTGGCCGGCTAGACCATCTGATTCGATTGGTCAACCGGGCTCTCTGGACCTCGCCCCCAACCCTACTCTCGCGATGCAGCGTGGCATCTCCATCGCTGGCCTGGTTGGCCCAGCCCTGGTCTACTGCTGCTGGCGGACACACGTTGCGCTACAGATGTTGCTGGGACGTCTCGGCACGGTGTAGGTGCTTCGGTGACCACCGTGCCGCCGTACTGCTACACTCGCGGCCTCTGCCTCCTCTTCGGCGAGCTAGGACTCGCCCTAGGTAGGTGCTCCTTCTACTCTCTCTATATCCGGTACTGTTACCCTTTCTACTGAAGATTCTAGATCCCTAGTATCATCTGCTGAAGATTTATGTGGTGACAACCCCCTTATCTTTGATCTGTAAGATCCTTTAGAGTGTGTCAACAATGATTAACTATTGTCAAATGCTTGTGTTTAGATTTCTGGTATTGCTTATGAGACAGAGATCATGTGAAAATCAAAGGGTTCTCTTTGAATGCTCTCTTCTGACTAGTAGATAAACCAAGCATATATAATTGTGCCTGGCTGTCACTGTTGTGCTCAGCTATGTGATAAATATGATTAGTTGGATAATACTCTGTCTTCCTGTTATTTTGGGCATTGAGTACATATGTGCTTAATTCCTGAATTTGCAGTTAGGTAGATGATGTTTGGCTATCATGTGTCAGCATTTTATTTGCTGGAATTATATGATTTCTAGTTGTTTAGCTAGAAAAATGACTTGAACTTGTTTGGTGTGCCCTATTTGTACTGTCAATATGATAGAATCCATTGGAATTGTTATTAGGTGTCTATATGGTGGCTTCTCTAACAAAAGGTGTGGACCATTGGGTTCTGGTGCTAAGAATATTCTGAATCTACTAGGTACAGAGGTGCTACCCTCTGGGAATGTGCCATGTAACCTAGAAGTTGTGGTAATGCTTGTCTAGTAAAAACTAGAGAATAAAATGATGATGATATATCATGCAAGGCATGATCTTGGATTAATAACTTATGGCTGGCTGTAATTGGTAGTGATCCATAGCTTAGTTTACTGAATCTTTGATTCAATGACATAGCTAGACTGGTTTCAGTCAATCTTGACAAGATAAAAGTGGTCAAATATGATTCCTAAATTCTTTACTAGGAAAATGATATGGACACATGTTCTACTTGCTAGCAGATGGTTACTTGTTTTACTGCTCCACTAACCTACTGGGATCTTGCTTAGAAAGTTTCTTTCTATTGTCAACAGTATAGTGGCTTCTACTACTTGTTGGGGTTACTACTGTGGTTTCTCCCTCTAGGAGTGTGCACAGTGGCATATCCCGAAGTAGTATGACTTGCTACTGTGAGATGCTCTGAATATAGATTCATCCATCTTTATGACTTTAAAGTTTAAGGTGGATTTGTCCCTAACCTATGATGCTCAGTCTCAGGTGTATATTTATTAAGAACAGATGCTAAGATAGATTGGGAACTTCTCGATGATGATCTTGCATAGCATCTCTATGCAAGACTGAGAGAATTATTCTTCATTACTACTTCTATTTGTTGTCTAAAACAAATAAAAGTATATAAGATGCTTGAATCTTAGTGCTGCAACCTACTCTGGAAAGGTAGCTGATGTTGCTGCTGTGGATGATGATTTCTTGGTATTTGTGTGGTTGATCTTGCTCCCAGACTTGTTCAGACTTTTCCTTAGTTTTGCTCCATTCCAAAACCTCCTTATCCTCATGAATCCATAGTTGCTTTGGTATCTGGTAGATTGATCTATAGCTTGGTGAGTACCAGGCTGAATTGGTATGGTAGTTATGTATATTTTCTGTTGTTTTGAACTGGTACAAACTAGGACTACTTGTGGTGTTCTTGAGGCAGAGAAATGTGGCTATGGGAAGAGGATGCGACTATGGCGTGTCTAGACAGTGATGGTGGTTATGCTTCCCTTTTTCTAGCTCTGGTGATGTCTTGCTGTGTTGACAGCACATGTCCTGCATGCAATGACTATGCTGCTTACTTGGTTGTTGTGACGTGTGGATGAGATCAAGTGGATGCCTGATATTTCCTGGTCTTATACTGTAGCGTTCCTTATTTCATCTTGATGGAGGCAATAGTCATTTGGTTCAGTTAAATGGGATCTTTACCATGACTAGATATTTGTGTTTTTTACATAGCAATTGAGCTATTGCATAATTGCCATGTGACTTTAAGTATTTGGTAAAAATCAAATCAACTACTAATATTCTTAGCTGATTAGTGCTAAGACAGATTACTTGTTGTTTTACTTTGATTTTATTTTCTTGAACTTAGCTAGGCTTAGGAGGGTGCCATAGCATGCTTATTTTTGTCTTCAATTAATGGATCAGATATGTACTGGTTTCTTGGATTTACACAATTGCCTCTCATTACTCAAGTGTTTAGTTCCCAGATCCATATCCTAATTGTTGCCTAGATTTGGTGGTACCCTCCTAGGTTGTTAGTGGATTTTGCTAGTTCTTATCAAAACCCCTAAGCTATTTTCATATATTAAATTGCCTCACCTATGTTGGGGCAAATATTTTAATATTAAAACAATGTTTATTCTCTATTGTTTATTTTACAGGAATGAAGATCAAGGAGAAGAAAAGAAGCTTAGTTAGATTTTATTTTATGAATCTTATTGTAATTACTTTTTATTCAAATGTGTAAATATTTTGTATTATTATTGTGATTGTAATAAATGAAATATTTATTTATTAATTCTTCCTTTGTAAATAAATGTTGTATTGTTTGTTTTAAATAATAAATTTTACTTATTTCCTTTTTCTTTTACAATCCAGCTGTAAAGACACTGTCATATATATTTTCTAGTAATAAGGAATTCTTTTATTTATTTCAGCATTGTCTTTCCTTTTTTTACATATTTGTTTCCTGATACTTTTCTTTTATTTATTTATTGTAAAAGATCAATGTAATACTATATGTATATATATTTATATTAATAAAGAATCCTTTTATATTATTTCTATAATCATTTTATTTCAAGTTATTAAATATTTCCAATTCCTATTTGTGAATTTTATAAATTCATTTGAATTTCATATTTGAAATTCAAATACATGTTTGAACAAATTTTCCCCGAAACAAAGAATTCTACAAAGGTCATTTCGAAATCTATTGCACTTGCTCCAATGTTTCCTTCAGTACAAGAGAGATCCCGATCCCTCTATAGATCTTTTAGTTTTGCGCGAAAATTTCCCGGATTTTCTTATGCATGAATGCAATGCACAAACCTGTGTTCTCTCTATTTCAAGGTGCTAATCCTGGGATGTTACAATGGCCGCTCTGGTGGATCTGACTCGCGTGAGCGCGTAGGCTGCCTCGTTGTTGGCGCGGGGAACATGATGGAATTCACATCCCTCGAAGCCGGCACTGAGTAGCTGGATGCGGAACCGTAAGAGGGTTGGCGTCCCGAGCGTCCCACTCGCCGGATACCTGTTGCACCACCAGATCCGAATCGCCGAAGCAAAGGATCCGACGGATGCCAATGTCTTTTGCGAGCCAAAGCCCGTGCGTGAGAGCTTCGTACTCGGCGATGTTGTTCGAAGCGATGAAGTGGATCTACAACACGTACTCCAGCTGGTCCCCCTTGGGCGAGGTGAGCACAATGCCATCTCCCAAGCCCCGCGCATCTTCGATCCATCGAAGTGCAGCTTCTAGTAGTCGGAATTAGGGATAGGTGGCAAGTACTGGTTCTCCGCCCAGTCGATAAAGAAATATGCCACCGCATGAGACTTGATGGTGATCCTAGGATCGTACCGGATGCAGTAGGCGGCCAGCTCGATGGACCACTTGGCTACCCGGCCCGTGGCATCCTTGTTGCCAAAGATCTCTCCCAACGGCGCGGTGGACACCACGGTGAGCGGATGCTCCTGAAAGTAGTGCTTGAGCTTCTTGCAGGCTAGGTAGACGCGTAGCACATCTTCTGGTAGTGGGGGTAGTTCTGCTTGGAGAGGGAAAGCACTTTGCTGAGGTAGTAGATGGGTTGCTGAACCGACTGGGCCTTGCCTTCCTCGTGACGCTCCACCAACAGGACAACGCTGATGACCCGGCTTGTGGCGGCTATATAGAGCAACATCGGCTCCTTCTCAGCCGGCGTGGCGAGAACCGGCCGTGGATAGCATGTGCTTGAGGTGGTTGAATGCGGCATCCGGCTACGCAGTCCAAGTGAACTTGTCCGTCTTCTTCATCATCTAGTACAGCGGCAGTGCTTTCTCCCCAAGCCGGCTAATGAATCGGTTGAGGGAGGCCAGGCATCAGGTGAACTTCTGGACGCTGAGCAAGCTCTTAGGCGGCTACGTCGTCTCGATGGCCGTGATCTTCTTCGGATTGGCCTCGATCCCTTGGCCTGACACGAGGAAACCGAGGACCTGTCCGGCTGGCATGCTGAACACGCACTTCTATGGGTTCAGCTTCATCTGGTACCGGCAAAGATTTGCGAACGTCTCGCCTAGATCCTTCAGCAGAGTCTGCTTCTCCTTCGTCTTGATGATGACATCATCCACGTAAGCGTGCACATTCTGGCCGATCTGCGAGTGCAAGCATTTCTGCATGCAACGCTGGTAGGTAGCACCTGCATTCTTCAGGCCGAATGGCATGGTTACATAGCAGTAAGCCCCATACGTGGTGATGAACGATGTTTTCAATTGGTCAGTCGGGTTTAGCCATATCTGATTGTAATCCGAATAAAATCAAGGAAGGAAAGCAGATCGCAGCCGGCTATAGTGTCAATGAGGCAAAGAGAAAGGGTCTTTCGGGCAGACCTTGTTTAGGCTTGTGTAGTCGATACACATGTGACAAGTCTTGTTCTTCTTCAGCACTAGGACTGGGTTGGCCAGCCAATCCTGGTGGTACACTTCCATGATGAAGCCGGGAACAAGTAGTCGGGCGATCTCGTCGCCGATGACCTTCCTCTTGTCCCTCGCGAAGCGATGAAGGGGCTGCTTGATAGGATTGGCGTCAGGCCGCACATGGAGCGAGAGCTCGGCAAACTCCCTTGGCACACCCGACATGTCTTTGGGGGACCATGCGAAGATGTCTCGATTCTCACAGAGGAAGTCGACAAGTGCTCTTTACTATTTGTTGTCCAAGCCGGCACCAATGGTGACACACTTGGAGGGGTCAGCCGGGTCGAGAGGGATCTTCCTGGTGTCCTTGGACAGCTGGAATGCCATGTCCCCAGCCGGCTTCAAGCTAGCCGACACTTCTTGCTGCAGCATGGCGACGTTGTGCATCATATCGCGGTTCTCTTTGGCAATGAGCAGGGCCTCAGCTGTCTTCGTGTCTTCCTTTGTGCACGCCATGGACCGATTATAGCAACCGGCCACAGTGATCACGTCATTCGGCCCCGGCAACTTCATCTTGAGGTATGCATAGTGGGGGACCGCCATGAACTTTGCGAGGACAGGGCGCCCAAGAAGAACGTGGTAGGTGTTGGCGAGGTTCGCCACCTCAAACCAGATTGGCTTGCACCGGAAGTTCTCCTCTGATCCGAATATGACATCCAGTCGGATCTTGCCCAACGGGACAAGGTGGCCTAGGCACGACGCCGTCGAACACAGTGGTCGAGGGCTGCAGGTCGCACTCCCGGATGCCCAACTTCTCCATGGAAGACCGGTAGAGCAGGTTGAGGCTGATCCCACCGTCTACCAGTACACGCTAGAATCGACAGGTGCGCACGTCGGAGATGAGAAGAGGGTCTAGTAGCATCGCTTAGCCCCCGGGATTCGGGAGCAGATCCGACTGATCCTTTCGGCTCCAGGTGATGGGAGTCTCGGACCAGTTGAGGCGCAGGGGGACCAGAGGAACAACGTCGATCACCTCCTGGGTGTGCTGCTTCTGGCTATGACTATTTGCCTGCTCGGCCTCAAAGATGTGGTAGTTCTCATGCTATTGAGGGTAGGCCCCATTGATGTTGTTGTTGTTGTTGCCGGATGCCCTAGCCGGTGGTGGGGGTCCGCCAGGAGGGAGTGGGAGGAGAGGGGTAGACCAGCCTGCTCCTTGATCTATCGGGTCCAGTTGCACTACCGAGTGGTGTGCGTAGCCGGATTGAAGGCACCTATTTGGTACTTGCACGACCCGTCAAACATTTGCTCGAAGGTGAAGGTGTTCCTCTGCCTCTTGTCGTTGTCGGCCGGTGCGCCTTGCACCACGTTGACTTGCCTCTGGTGGTAGCGGGGGTTTTGCTGCTCACCCGGACGCTTGCCCTAGTAGCGGTTGTCTCCCCGAGGCCGCCTGGACGATCCGACATCTCTGCCTTGTCCGGCTTGCTTCTCTCGAGCGAGCTCGATGGGAACCGGTCGGCCTTCCGCATTCACCCAGAGGGGCTTCATCATTGACGCGTCCGGGGTGGCGTACTGGTCAGCAACGGTCATCAGCTCTGACATGGTCTTGGACTCATCGCACAATAGCCGGTGATGTAGCATCGTGCCCTCTCGACACCCTTCGATGAAGAAACCAATTGCTTGATTCTCCACTCGCGGTCCGCTTGGATGCACAAAGAGATATCGCGAGATCTACCCGAACGCTTGTTGCCATTGAAGTTCCGGATGAAGACCTTCTCAAAGTCTAGCCAAGCGTTGATTTTGTTGGGCGCGAGGCTGTTGACCCAGGTTCTCACCGAGTGATACGTCGGAAATGTATCAATAATTTTTTATGTTCCATGCTTGTTAGTATATACTTTGCTTTGTCTACACTTTGAGGTGCTTTCTACAAGTTTTCTGGTACTAACCTATTAACAAGTTGTCATAGTGCCAGTTGCCTGTTTTCTGCTGTTTTTGGTTTCAGAAAAGCTAGTAAGGAAATATTCTCGAAATTGGACGGGACAAACGTCAAAGTCAGTAACTTTTCATGGGGAACAAGAAGTCTAGAGGGGAGACGGAGAGGCGTGCCAGGGCAGCCAAACCCCCCTAGGCGCGGCCAGGGATGGGCCCGCGCCTAGGAGGGGTGTGGCCCCTCTGGCCGCCTCCTCGGCCTCCCCCTTTGCCTATAAGAAGCCCCCGATGCAGAAACCCTAAGCACCTGATCAAATCTCCACGAAACCGTCTGTAGCCGCCGCCACCATCGTCGCTAGATCAGGGGGGATATGAAGTTCTTCCCGGCACCCTGTTGGAGGGGAGATCATCTCGGAGGTCTTCTCTTCGGTATGATGCGTGAGTAGTTCCACCTTGGACTATGGGTCCATGTAGTAGCTAGATGGTTGTATCTCCTCCTTTGTGCTTTCATGTAATGATCTTGTGAGCTCCGTTCATGATCAAGATCTAATCTATTTGTAATCATGCATGTTGTGTTTGCGGGGATCCGATGGATATTGAGATTATTATGTTGGTTTGATTAATGGTTTTGTCTTTATGATTCTATCATGTCTGTGTTGTTTGTGATCTTGCATGCTCTCCGTTGTTAGTAGCTATCTTGTCCGAGTAGTTGCTAGTGACTCCAAGAGGGGGTATTTATGCTCGATAGTGGGTTCGTGCCTCTAGTTTCCAAGGGAAGTGACAGAAATCTCTTCGGTTGTATATGTGATGTTGCTACTAGCGAGAAAACAACAGTCTCTTGTTCATGGAACATGTGGACTATTTACCTTATACACTTTTATTAAAGCAGTTGTCTGTTGCTTGCAACTTAATACTGGAGGAGGTTCTGATGATAACCTGAAGGTGGACTTCTAGTCATAGATGCAGTTGGATGGCGGTCTATGTAGCTTGTTGTATTTCCCAATCGAATCTCATAGGATCTTTATAACTAGTAATTGCATTGTTATGCCTTGCTCAGTTCCTATCAATTGCCCTGCTGTAATTTGTTTACCCTTCATGCCATGTTGTTTATCTAAGGAGAGCACCTCTAGTGAACTATGGACCACGGTCCAATCTTTTCCATTGATACATCTTCCACTGTTACTTGTTTATTTGTCGCAAACCATTACCTTCCACACCATACGTTTAATCCTTTGTTACGGCAAACCGGTGAGCTTGACATCCTCACTTATTCGTTGGGGCAAAGTCTTGAGTTTGTGTTGTGCAGGTCTCCGCGTTGCTTGCAACACCTGTGTGACGTTTCCTTCCTCCTTCTGGTTCGATAATCTCGGTCTCTACCGAGGGAAGACTTGCTGATGTGCTCATCACACATTGCTCTTGGGGTTTCCAACGAAGTGCTCCACATCAAGCACCATCAACAAGTTTTCTGGCACCGTTGCCAGGGAAAGAAAATAAGAAACTCCCACATCAACCACGCGCCAGCCAACACCGAGCCGGTCAACATGAGGGGCACGTAGCGAACCGCCACACGCTTGTTACCGTGGGCGATTCCAACTGCCGTGGCATAGTCGGTCAGCCAGTCTTCCGGCTTCATGCTGCTATCGTACTTGGGGGTGTCCTGTGGCAGGGAGAACTTGTCGAGGAATGGATCCTTCCGGATGCGTGGCTTAAAGCACACTGGTCCGGTTGCATCTTCCTCCTCTGTGATACGAGCTTGTGCCAGGAGGTCGATTCTGTCGCGCATGTCCCGCTCAACCGGATTGGGCGCTCCCACTCGGCCAGTGAGACGGGACGGGGGAGGGGGTGGAGGGTGGTTCTGATTAGCCGGATGCGGTGGTGGGTTACTCGTGGCACCTTGGTTGCCACGGGGTTGGCTGCTGCCGGATTGGCGACGCTTGGAGCGCGGGTGCGCACAGGGATGGCCCGGAGATGTGGAGTACTCGGTCCGGCGAGGGCCTCCCTGGCTACCTCCACCCGGATGGTTCCCTCTAGATCCGGCTCCTGCCTCATACGCGATCGAAGTGGCCTCAGCCTTCTTGTCAGCCACTCACAGCAGATGCTGCACCCGCTGAAACTGCCGCATCTTTTGCTCCCCCTCTAGATGGGGTAGGTCCTCCACGACGGCTCGCGCTGCTCGAACATTCTTGACCGCGGTGTCATACACAGGCGGTGGGAAGTGCGTGTGAGGGCCCGACTCAATGTCTTGCTCGAAACGGGCGCCCATCTCTCCTCCGTGAAGCTGCACGGAACCCAGCCGGCTAGGATCTTGATTAGCCGAGGTGAGGCCGTGGGCGCGGTGGTACTCGCGTATGTTGCTCTCCATCTGGTACTTGTTAGAGGACAGACCCTGAGCCTGGAGAAGCAAATGCTCTCGCGCTGCCTCGATCTTGGCAACCGCCTCATCTGACTTTTCTCCCAGATCAATCGGAGCGAGGAGTTCCTTGATGACTTCTTCTACCACTCCCTTTCCATTATGGGGAGTGGACGTGCCGGCTACATCACTGGTGCGCTCAAGAGCGGGACGACGGCCGTGGCCGGAGCCATCCATCATCGCTTCCATGCTGCGAGGCACGACGAGCACGCTGCCGGATGTGGGCAGTGATTCGGCGAAGGAGATGATCTACCGAGGGAAATCCTCCGCCACACTGGCGGCGTAGACTAGTAGGTCGTCGAACAGCAAAACGGAGCCGCCTGCTGGGAAACTGGAGCCGGCGAAGTAGCAGGCGTTATCGATGACGAAGTCAAACTTGCCCAAGGTGAGAACAAGGGCGGAGGCCACGCGCTCGCCGGACGAGCTACGAGGTCCCGTGCGGAACGTCACTCCGGTCGCCGCCATCTTTGGCCCACGGTGGGCGCCAACTGTCGTTGTTATGGAAACGGCAGTGCCTTATCAGGCAAGATAGAGGTGTGGGAGCAAGCAGGGAAGCGAGCGAAGGCGTCCGCAGGCGGGATTGGGGCACAAGCATATGTCGGGGACACAAGAAGTACCCAGGTTCAGTGCCCTCGTGGTGAGGTAACACCCCTACTCCGGCCGATCTGACTATCTGGATGAACACAGAGGACTACAAGTGCTCCCTGAGCTGTATCGGTGGTCTAGCTAGAAGAAAGAGGAACCAACCCATGCTACGATGCCCCTGCCGCCCCTTATATAGGCCGAGGAGGCATGGGCAAAGACTCTACCAACTAACGGGTCCCATAGGCGGGCCCGACCGACTATTCCGATAGAGTGTGTAGCCTCCCTCACGTCTTGCATAGTGCCGCGCCCCCCGGACAACACAGAAACAGTGGAGGCCGCCCCGGCCGACACGGGCGGCGGCTCCTGTTCCCACCCGACACAGTGTCGGGCCGTCTTCTCTGACGTCCGTGTCGCTGCCTCTGTCCTCCTGTCTGGCCTCTATCTTCTAGGGCTGCGGGGTGCTGTGCCCCGCGTCATCCATATGTCGTGCCTATCCGGCTAGGTGGCTCTAGCCGGCTAGCCGACTCGTCTGTCTTGGGTTTTCCGGATGGTTTGATCCTGCCGTCTACCTTGCTCGGCTAGTAAGATCCATCTGGCTAGGTGTCTTGCCTGCGTCTTCTTATCCGGCTGATTGGTTCACTGGCTTGCTTTGCGTCTTGCCTTCTTCCTGACCTGTTCTTGAGTTTTTACATCCGGTTGGCAGTTACGTTGCCCCTGCATCTTGTCCGGTTAGCCTACCCGTGGGTGATCCCCCCAACAACGATGTTGGTCACGGTGAGACGGCAATGGTGTCTGCGAGATCGTGGTGGCGCATGTTGATGGACGACACATTTGGTGGAGCACGATGGATCGTCTGGGGTTGTGGTTTTTTGGGGGTCGGGAGAAATCCCTGTCGGCGTGGTCGGCACCGACGCGGTGATGCCCGCGGGCACCGATGGTCCTTCTTGAAAGGCGTCGGGTGTATCCCTTCCCCACTCCCCCATGCACAGGAGGAAATCCCAAGACTAGTCTGGGCAGCAGCGTCATCGTCGTATTCCTTCTTGAAGGTGTTGCTTGGTGCTTCTTGAAGGTGGGAATCCTCTAGAGAGCATAGCGATTTCGAGTCATCATTGTTTTTGTCAATTTTTCCATTGTCGGTATGTTTTCTATTTTTTTATTTCTTTTGGGCATGAGTGTGTTGCTTGCCCCAGCAATGTTCTTGAATTTTTATTGGGTGGTTGCTATATTAATATAGTGGCGCGAAAACCTATTTCGAGGAGTTGCAACATGTTGCTCCATCACCTGATTGGATATGACCATAGCAAATACAGGGTATAAGAGGGGGGAAACTCCCCTCTCCCTCTCTCCCACCCCTTCTCCTTGAGAGTCGTTCCAATGCGCCCGGGCCGATCCCGAGTTGTCTCCACCGGCGTTGTCGGCCGGAGACAGCAGAGGAGAGGCGCCGGTGTAGTTTGTAGGATTAGGTGTAATTTTCCCGGCATTTTTCCGTGTAGTTGGAGTAGGGCATGGGGATTTCTTGGTTGGTCCCTCTGTAGTTCAGTTCGTCCATCGCCGACGGCGCTCTGGCGGTCAGAGCCATCAGCGGCACCGTCCACTCGAAGATCTCCGCAATAAGGCCTTCCTATGTGGCCTCGGGTTCAGATTTGCTGCGCCGCTACTCCTCTTCCTGGCCGGCCATGGCGGTGAGGGGTGGGGATAAGTAGCCTGCCGGTGCCCGAATCTGGCGGTTCGCGAAGCTCTTGGTTTAGTTCGGCTTCTGGATGCGGTGCCGACTGGAGTTCTTCTCCGCTTCTGCTCCAGTCTCCATGGTGATTATCGATGCGTGCGGAGGATACATAGCTTCTCAATAAGCACTCTTGCCTGTGCTGCTTCAACGTCTTCAACCTGAGCATCATCCTAGATGGCCAAGGTGGCGAGGGGGGCGGCGTGAAGGTTGGTGGTGTTATCGATCTGCACAGGTTGCTGCCAACTCGAGCTCATCGCCGTGTGGCCATGTTTGCCACAAGCATCCTTTGCCGCATGTGCGGCGACTATACACGCCTCGTTGGCGTGTCTCATTGTTGGGGATATGCTATATGGGTATCCTCATAGCATGTCTATTATCCGACTAACCCGGGTGGCCCATAGTCGGTAGCATGGCCTGTGGCCTGCTGGGCAGCCCAGTTAGATGGATCCAGAAGGGAGGCCCATGCCGGATAAAGGAAGGCTACGGTGGAGTCACCAGCGTATCCGGAGCCTTGGAGTACAAGATACACAAGACTAGTGATAGACGGTGTAGGACTCTACAACCTGTCCGGCTAGGACTTTTCCCTGTAACCCTAGGACCTGGCGGCTATATAAGTTGGGCCTATGGGAGCCTTTAGGGCATCGTTTTTTACACACACCTTGCACAGCGAACCTATCTCTGTAACTCGGTGTATTGCCATTATAGTGATTTATAGCAGGAGTAGGGTTCCGCCACCGTCGTGGGATCTGAACCTGGGTAAGTTGTGTTACCTCGTACCCGTCAACCGTCCGCCTTATCCCACGTCTCTAAACACGCACTGTGAGGACCCCTCCATGGCGTACTCGTCGGCAATACCACGACACTCATACCTCCATGATGGAGGCCCTTGGGGAGCCCTGCGCCGACACCCCTTGTCTTCTTCAAGCCAAGTGGTGAGTCCCCGGCGGGAGGAAGATGGCCGGCGGAAAGACTCCAGCGTCGGTGGTTCGGTCGGAGGACCTGATCGCGTTTTCCACAAACATATCTGGGTCTTGTGTGCATATTTTCAGGACTGCTTTCATTTCCTTGTTCTTTCGAGGTCCTGTTTGTAAATGTACCGACCGACAGTTTCTTTAATGGCAGCTTCGAGGTCTAAGGACCCCTCCTTGTTCAAAAAAAATTACAGGGTATAAGTTGTTGGTCTAGTTATCCGCCACGCCATATATACCATAACCTTTGGGTGAAAAAATGTCAAAATAAAAACCGAGCATCCAAAATGTGCACCCATGCACAGGGGCATAGCCAGGATTTCAACTTGAGGGGGCGAAGATTATTTTCCAGAAAAAACGTAATACCTAAACGACTAGTCAATATATCGACATCTCGGCATACCAATATAAAAGTTTGGTACTACGAAATTAAACCAATTATATGTATTAGAAATTTAGGGTGCAATCTTAAAACCAATTTATTTATGTTTTTTTACTTGGAATAATAGGTGCATCACAGATTAGAGAAACACGTCCAACTAGCACATCAATTCATTTTTATATGCTAGTATATATATTAACACAACTAGATTGTAATCTGTATAAAATAAGGGACAAAACCTACTACGAAAACGGAATAGTACTAATCTGTCTATACATACGTAGATTCAAAGTGTGAATATATAATACTCGATGGATTTTGATAAAACCACACCACGATAGAATTAAGTAAGAGAGCACCCAGCAGGCCAGCACGAGGGAACACCGCTCATGGGCGCTCGCTGTCTCAGCGCCTCACGGACTGCGATGGACATAGCTCGCGAGCCAATGACAGCAACCTAGACAATTAAATCAATGGCAGCGGCCCGAGGACGCTCTGCTAGGTAAACTAACACACGAAACCAATCGACAATCCAGATTTTTTTCAGTTTCTTTAACCCTCCACCATGGCTTAGAGGGCTAGTTTCTATTGGGCTTTGGTGAATACTTAGCTAGCTATAGATATTAGACTTGAACTACTAAGACTAATTACATGATTAGCTGCTGTAAATAGTCGTACATGCATTGGGTGTCTGTGTGTTGGTTGGGGGGGATCATTAGGGAGGTCTAGCCCTGCTAGCCCCCCTTTCTCCGTCCCTGCCCATGCAAATACATGGACTGTTCTCACATGAGTTAAAAAAAACAAAAAGGTAAAAGTAATCTAAACTTCTCACTAAACGTGGTCCATGCCATGTTCCATTGTTCGTTTGGCGAAAAGACGGTGAGCTTTCGAAGGTGCTAGCTAGTAGGTGGAGGAAAGCAACACCCCAAGAAAAATGCCTCCCCAACACCATAACCAAAAGAGATGCGCACTTGAGCACTTCATTGCTTCGAATCCATCTACGAATCGCTGATTCGGGCTGCTTCCTTTAATCGCCTCGTGTTTCAGCCACAGAATCCGAGTTATTCCCGACACCGACACCATCACGCAAAGAGAAGCGGTGCCCACCTAGGAATAAAATAGAGGTGGCACTTTGAAAAAAAATGAAAAAACAAAAAACTTGGATGGCCAAGTGAAATTAGAGACCGTTTTCTCGTTGTATGGCTTTATTCGGTCCTTGACTTGCAAGTCTAGATCTTGTCCAGGGGATGCTTCAGGCTATACACCTGTCCGGTTTGTGTTAATTCATTGGTGCTCCGATCGATGTTGATTAGTATGATTTCCCACTTGTCACTTGAAAATGCACGCTGGCATCCTGCCCTCTTCAAGTAACGATTCCGGAATGCACTAGTAAGAAATTAGGGGGCTCCGTTTCGAGTGACCCCACAGGTTGGTGTAAAGAACATTTTATGTTCCAAGACCGAATGACTTATAAGCATTTGCTACTTATAATTTAGGCCGCGCTACGCATCCTCCGGAGATAACTCCCACAATGTCCTGGTCTCCAGACTGCCATGTGTCTTAAAAAAATACCTATAATCCTGTTTTTGCTATAAAATATTTTAATTTTGCTACATGTAGCAGAAAATGGTTCGTTTACGAGACAAAAAATAAAAAGGCAAATCTCACTGGAGATCTTGCCGGAGTTTCGTCCGAGACTATGTAGCAATTTTTTTTGCTAATATAGCAAAACCAACTTTGCCGGAAGACCTCGTCGGAGACCGGGTAGCAAAAATTTTACGCTATTATAGCAAAATCACAAAACGTATGTAGCAAATAAAAGATCCTATTATAACAAATCCGACCTCGCCGGAGATCACGCCAAAAATCTTGTAGCAAACCATAAATACTATTGTAGCAAAACAAGAAAGCCTTTGTAGCAAAAAATTATAGCAAAATTCGACGCTGCGGATAGCACCGCCGGAGGTCTCGTAGCTCCACAGCCGGCCGTATGTAGCAAAACCAACGCTCGCTTGTAGCACTGCCACTGACCGCATGTAGCATGCGTAGTCGACCTTGGAAGCGGCGGTGATGGCCAGGGGAATCCGGCAAGGTGATGGGAGGCGTCGACTCTGACAAGGTGGCGAGGGCGGAGGCAGCGCGAGCAGCAGGGCGCGATGGCGGGAGGTGCAGGCGGCGGCACGGCGACGCGACCAGCAGAACGCGGCGGCGGGAGGTGCATGCGGTGGCACCGCGACGCGACCAGCAGAACGCGGCGGCGAGAGGTGCATGCGGTGGCGGCTCGGCGGCTTGAGAAGCAGAGCACGACGGCGGCGCGAAGGCGAGACGGCGCTAGGAGAAAGAAACGGGAGAAAGAGGCGGGAGGAGATAAAGATGTGGTACCGAGACCCACCCACAAAGCTACGAGTTGGGTGCAGTTCGTGACGCACATCCGAGGGATCCATGCGTGGTATCCCCTAAGGAAGCCAATCTTTTTCCTTATAATTTTTGAATTGTTCTGCTGGAATAGTAAGATTTTAAGTGGATACCTAAAGTGAGACTTACTATAACACTTGTAGGGCCTTTTTTTTTTGCTAGTATGTTGATTGGTCAAATTGGTGTGGTAAGATGGATTTATCAGCTGTTAAGACGTGCACCTCAGCTCAGCTGTTTGTTGATAAGTCGGCCCCGCTACCATATGTGATAAGTGATAAGGGAGCTGCACCGCTTGCCGTATTATTTGCCCTTGGTGTGAAACAGCAACTCACCGAACCTTCGGATCGTAGTTATATAATGGACGCCTTCCGGTTTCAGGGCAGAAGAACCCAGCGCGACCAAGGTGTCGAGGAATTGGCTCTAGCGATATGCAGGTGATCCACGGCAGGAGCAGGGCCAATCAGCGATCCTTTTAGCCAGGCAAAACGTCACCTCGGCTAATGCATGTGTTTCAAAAAACTCGCTCGTGTTCACATATGCATGCTGGGGAGTTGCTCACATATCCATGCTCGTGTTCATATTAATTAATACATCTAATATGTTAGAGGCTCACGTGATTGTAGCTGGTGCTGTCATGATTTATATTCTGCAACTAATCGTAAAAATTATGCCTAATATTCTAACAATAAGTGTTTTTAGGAGCAGATTAACGCGGCCAATTAATTCTTTCTAGCCTTTCTGGCAACACAATTCAGAACAACGCCCCGCTTGCTAGCGGCCCTTTAATCCGGAGCGGGGGAAGCTGGGAAGCACATGCACGCGTCCATTAACTAGCAACTACTCCCTCTCTTTTATACTCCCTCCATCCCATAATTTCATACTTCCTCCATTCCATAATATGTCGTATAATTTTGCGTGCAAGTTAAATTTTGCAAAATTTGATAAAAAATATACAAAATAATATGAATATGTATGATACGAACTACAGATAATATGAAAAGTTTGACTTTGATAAAACCTTGGTTGAACTCTAACAATATAAATTTAGTGTTGTATAAGTTCATATTTGTATCAACTATTCGGTCATACATTGTAAAGTTTGATTTTGATAAAACTTTATAAGCAACATAAATTGGAACGGAGCGAGAAATATGAGATGTTTTAGCTTTTATAAAGTGGAGGTATCTAGACGACTTTTGTGTGTGATTTAATTCAAACCTATGCACTAAAAAATGTTTAAATATATTTGTTCTGTAAAAACTAAAACACCATACTACCTCTATCCCATAATAGATGTCTTATATTCGTCAAAATTTGGATGAACCTATATACTAAATAGTGTCTAGATTCATCCAAATTTTATCAAATCTAAGACATCTATTTTAGAAGGAATGGAGTAGTATATTTTAAAATCAAGAAAGTAGGTAGCTTAGAGATGCAGAACCCTCGAGTTGAGATCAGCGGCGGCAGGTGGCAGGCGGCTTTCGGTTACATTACAGAAGATGCAAACGGAGGGGGCAACGACCTAACTTGGTGGACAATCCGGGGGCATCGATCGACGCAAAGATGGACAAGAAAAGAAGAGCTGGACTTTGCTTGTCCCACATGTACTCTATTGCTTTGTTTCTTCGGTTTCCTGCCCAGCTCTCGGTATTTTCCTACTACTACCATGCCTTGAATAAAATGGCTGCATTTACAATGCGAAGTATTCTCGACGATTGTCTCGCCCCGTGCCACCTTTTTTGCGTTCATTTCTTTCTGCTCAAGCTAGCTAGCTACGCGTCAGAAAATGCAGGCAGCAAAAGTCGTACTCCCTCAGTTCTAAAAAAGATGTCTCAAGTTTATTTGAATTTGAATATATTTATATACTAAATAGTGGCTAGATATATTTAAATTTAGACAAACTTGAGACATCCCTTTTAGAAACGGAGGGAGTAGTAGTACCAATTGGCCGCAATCACTACTAGTAGATTGCTGAAAAAGACAGAGTGTTTTGTTGGCAAAAGCAGTCTGGCTAGCTAGGGGGAGCGCATCTGGTAAATCCGTGTTGGGGAATGATTTGCCCACATAACCAGCCAATGCAAAACAGTATGTAAACCTTACTATGTGTTGTCTAGCGTTCTCAAAACTGTGGACGAGTCTTTACTCATCTTGCCTTGCTTTTCTTTGACAACTAAATTATACATTACACCACTCGTTTTTTTTCTACTCCATTCGGTCCATATTAATAGACACAACTTGGTGTAGATTTGTATATACTGTACCTAATTATAAGTAGTATTTTAGATGCATTTATTTATAGTATCTAAAGTTGAGTTCATATGGACCAAAGGGAGTAGGAGATTCGAGCAAGCAAAGAGACGAGATTCTCTCGCGCGCTTTTGTTTACAGCTCGGACGACCTCTTCATCCTTTGGAGGCAGCCAAGGGTCCAACTGGGCAGCAAAGCAAGAGTAAATATTTGCAAGATACTTCCCAATTAAAAAAACACAGCCATCAGATATCATGTGATATCATAGCAGACCCAGAAGGCCAGAACGATTGACTTGAAAAGAGAAAGAAAAAAAACGCCGAAAGAGAAAAGGACAGCCCATGAGCTCACGACCACCCCATGCATGTCGGCCGATCTCCATTTTACAATAATAATAAAGGAAAGACAAGTCAGACTTATCATGCAAATATGCAGTGCAAATGTAGCCCACTCTTCCATCTCTGTCTGTCTCTCTCTGTTTTCCTGATGAGCAAACAACAAGTCCACGTTCTCCTGGTGCTCTGCTTTCATTATCCCTTTCTTGGTTCGGACTCGATCACCCCCTGTAGAACTAGAAGATCCAAATGATCGACCAACCGACTAACTGAAAACCGCCAATCATACAACGGATCTTTGCAGCTGGGTTTCGAGCTAGCTGGCTGGCTGGACCCACATGTTTCAGCTCCCTTTGCTTGTACAAATACTCATGTCACGTCACATGCGTGACATGGGAAATGGGAAAGCACTTGGGGTTGCCTTGCCATTTTTCTACTGGTCAAGAGCCAAGACTCTGGACTACATGCGCATGCAGGATGGAGGATATACAGTGTGTCAAACAGGGTTCCATCTAAATCCCGTCTCTAGTTTATTTTTTTAAAAATAGTATAACATTTTAATAAAATTTTAAACTACAAAATTTAAAATAAATTAAAAAAATTTGTAGGTGGGATCCCACTTAACACCCTAATCAAGAAGGCGTCAGGCTTTTTTTTCCTTTGTCGTTCCGCCGCGTCCACGTCGTTGGCTTGCCTCATCTCGTCGCATCTGCTCGCGTCGTTCCACGGTACAAAAAGTTCTCCAGGAAGTCGTCTCGGACCATTATGTTATGGGAGCGAGAAGAAATCATGGCTTCTGCTGCCTTTCGTGTCCTTCGTGTCGTGGGATTCTGATCACCATAGCAGCACACAGGAATGTTCCCAGCCTTGTGCTTCAGAAGGCGATACGGTGTGCTACCTGAAACCAAAAGAGGCGGAGGCAACGGGAGCTGGGCGCGTGAGCATGTACGCGCGCGGGGGTCACGTCATCACGTGCTAGGACAGGAATGTCTAGCAGGGACGCTTTGTCGCCGTAGGGAGACGGAAAATCTTGACTTGGTCATGTGATTATGCACTACACCAAGTAGGGCAATTAGAGGCACTAGTCAAATTAATGTCACAAATAATTTTTTGTAAAATTATATAAAATACCCGCCGCGGTCGTGTAGGGAAAAGTTTTTAGTAGTACTTTAAAAAAATGTCTTTTCATACTGTCTCTAAAAATTAACCATTTGATGCACTCTTCATAGTGCCTCTAAAGCTAACCATTTGAGGCACTCTCCATAATATCTCTAAAGCCAACCATTTGAGGCACTATTGAGAGTGCCTAGGGTTAAAAATGGAACGAAAATGGACGGAAACATATGTTATCGTTTTCGTTTCTCTTGTGTCGCCAGAATCGGAAATGAAATAGAAAACTTCAAAAATGAACATGGAATCGAAAACGGGTCGGATATAGAAAGGATACCGAACGGATACGATACGAAAACGGACATTTGTTAGAAAATAATAGTGGTATAATATCATGGTCTCTACACTAAAAGAAACATATAATAGATAAAGAATAGCTCACAACTTTGATAAACGACAATTAAACATAAAGTAACACACATAATTCAACACTTCGATAAGCACATAAATTCACAAAATAGTTCTACATAAATACTAAGACACTCACTTGATTAGTATGTAGCCTGGACCGATTGCATGCATTACATAGATCTTGCATATATTCTATGGCCCGACAAGAGCAAGGGAAATAACTGATGCAAAGTACTTTTTTGTATAACTGATTATTTTGGAAAGTTTTCGTATTTGTTTATCTGGAATTTCCTTATAGTTTTCATTTTTGTCGGAAATGGCTCCCTCATTTCCTTTTTTGTTTCCATTTAAAATATTCCGTTTTCGTTTCTTTTTCGCAAAATGTCGTTTCCTTTTCCTTTTTAGCTCTCTGTTTTCTTTTCTCCGAAAACAAACGGAAAGTTTTCTTACCATTTTCAACCCTAGTGCCTCTAAAACTAAAGTGCCTCTAAAATCCAACCATTTGAGGCATTATTGAGAGTGCCTCTAAAAGCTAATCATTTGAAGCACTATAGATAATGCCTCTAAAAGTCAACCATTTAAGGCACTCCCCATCGTGCCTCTAAAGTCTAAAAGTCCACCTTTTGAGGCATTATTGAGAGTGTCTCTAAAGCTAACCATTTGAGGCACTATCTATAGTGCCTCTAAAAGCCAACCATTTGAGGCACTATTGAGAGTGCCTATCAAAGATAATAGCAGTAAAATTACAGTAGCCATTTGGCTGTCAGGAGTCGAATTACAACAATCAAATTACATCAGTAAAAGTTTCAAAATGGCTCACAACAGTCAAATTACAGTAGGTATTGCACTCAAATCACATCAATACAAACCTCTACATAGCTCGCATCAATACAAATCATAGTAATACAAACCAGTACAAAGATCACTCAAATTATAGTGCAGAGGGGTTCAAATTTCAGTCAAATTACAATAGCCACACATAGCTTCAGACCAGTATATTGCATTTAACACCCTTGAATCGGCCCTATGCAGATTTCAGCGATTCCGCCAAACCTGCATAGAAACGATTTGATGATGCCCACCAGGCACTTGTGTGCAGGCCGAAAATGAAGTAATACCATTACACAATAGTTCACGATAGAACCCACAAGAACATATATATATATATACAACAACAACTCCATGAGTCAAGAATACAGATATACAGTACAAAGATCCAAATCACCTTGAAAACAATACATATCTGAGTACGGATAAGATGCAAATTAGACTAAGAGTCCTGAAGAATAACTAATAACGTCCATAACCCTGCCCAGGCCAAGTTGAAAGGGTAACATTGCTAACATTGCCAAACTCAAACCTCTCAAAACAAAAGGGGTGCCAACAAAGAGCAAAGAAAAAGGGAGCGGTCAGTACTAAGGCAAATACACGGCGACTCTTAGAATTCGGCGGCTGTCTCCTTGATACGCCCAATTTGCATCACATTTCTCTATCATAATTTACCTCTATTCATTGATATTTGTCTTATTATGAGGTATTACTTATGGCTTTTCATATGTTTATGCATGTTGGATGATTCTTGGAGGATGGACTGCCGGAGTCTGGATTCTGATGGAAAAGAAGGCATTTCGGTGCAATTTATCGAAGATTAGAAAAATACCAAAAAAATATGGAAAGATATTATTTTCCAAGATGACGAAGGAAGCCAGAAGGAGGAGCGAAGAGGGGCCATAGGGGGCCCACACCCCCTAGGCGTGGGCCCCACAGGGCGCCTAGGCAGTGTGGCCCACCCCTGACCTCGACTCCATGCCTATATCTTCCCTATGGAACCCTAAGCCTAGGGGAGCGACCATAGATAGATTTCCACCGCCTCTGGGGGCGGAAAACACCGAGAGAGAAAGATCTCTCCGCAGACAGATTTCTGCAGGGGGAATTCCTTCCTGGAGAGGGAAGACCGTTGCCATCAACACCATCGTCAAGCTAGGCTTCATCGGGATCATCATCATCATCCACACCATAATCTCCACCAGCACCTGTTGGAATTATGCCCTAGAGGCAATAATAAAGATGTTATTATTATAATTCTTGTTCATGATAATGTTTATATTCCATGCTAGAATTGTATTAAGCGGAAACTTTAATACTTCTGTGGTTTGTGAACAACACCGTGTCCCTAGTACGCCTCTATGAACTAGCTCATTGATCAATGATGGTTAAGGTTTCCTAACCATAGACATGAGTTGTCAATTGATAATGAGATCATATCATTGGGAGAATGATATGATGGACAGACCCAAACTAAGCGAAGCAATTAGATCGTGTCATCGTGTTCGTCTTTGCGAAGCTTTTCTTATGTCAAATATTGTATTCCTTAGACCATGAGATAATACAACTCCCTGGTATCGGAAGAAAGCTTTGAGGTCATCAAACGTCATCCTATGAGAGGGTGATCATAAAGGTGTCTCTCAGGTGATCGGAAAATATCTATTGGGTTGTATGTATCGAGATGGGATTTGTCCCTCCCAAGTCGGAGAGATATACTTCGGGCCCACTCAGTAATCGATATCAACACCGCTTGCAAGCATGTGGTTAAGGAGTTAATCACAAAGTGATATCGGATTCTGAACGAGTAAAGTACTTGCTAAGCGAGATTGAACTAGGTATGCGATCGACGATCGAATCTCGGGCAAGTAAAATATCGCGAGGCAAGGAATATATATATGGGATTGATTGAATCCTGGCATCGTGGTTCATCCGATATGATCATCGATGAATGTGTGGGAGTCAATATGGGTTTCCAGACCCCGCTGTTGATTATTGATAGAAGATCATGTCTGCATATTCTCGAACCCGCAGGTCACACATAACGTGTCTCGGCTAGGATAGATTGGATAATTGGTTTATGAGTTTTTGTTGAGTCTCGGATGGGATCCGGGATATCACGAGAGGTTCGGAGTGGTCCGAATAAGATTCATATAAAGGCGGTGCAGTTTTGGAGTTGAATTGTTGGGTTAATCGGTATTGTACCATAAGCTTCTAGAACCTTCGGAAGGGACCAACGTGGCCACACCTTCCGGGAGGGGCATGGGCCTATGAGGGAGTGCCTGGCATTGGGCCAGGGGCACAAGGCCCCATAGGGCCCATCCGGCCAAGGGGGTTTTAAACTCGAGATAGACCTTCTAGAAGGGGGGGGGTTTCCTTGCCCCCCACTCCTTCTCCTTGGGGCCGCCGGCCTTAGCTTGGGGGAGGGGCTAGGGCTGCGCCCACCCCTCTATATATAGAGGGCTGGGGGTGCACCACCCCCCCACACCTTCCCCTCCAACCCTAGCTGCCCTGCTGCCCTCCTCTCTCCCTCCCGACTGTTTGTAGGCGAAGCCTGCAGAAATTCTCCACCATATACACCACGCGTCGTGTTGTAGATCCAATCTCTCCACCATACTTGCTGGTCTGAGGAAGGAGGAGGCGTCGAGGTGCTGCGTGTGCATCTCACGGAGGCACCGCCACTTGTGGTGCTAGATCGGATCGGATCGCGAGGAGGAGAAGCGAAATCGACTACATCACCCACGTTAACGCCGAGCGTTCATTGTCGAATCTTCAAGGGTATGAAGATCTAATACAATCTCTCTCGTTGTTTGCATCTCCTAGATTAGATCTTGGCTTTCCTTCTGTTCACATTCGTAGAAAATTTTGATTTACTATGCCGCGAAACCCTTCAGTGGTATCAGAGCTAGATCTATGCGTAGATGTGTTTCACGAGTAGAACGCAACATGGTTGTTCTTGAGCGTTGATGTTTTCTGTTGCAAGCCTCTTGTTTGTGTTCTTCTTATGACGCGGGATAGTGAGATTGAAGCGGTCCAGGCCAACCTTACGCGACGTCGTTCGCGAGACCGGCTCCGCACTTGACGTGTGGCTTGTTCCACACATGCGGCTGGTGGATGTCAGTTTCTCTCACTATAGTTGTCATAGGATTAACACCGGAGTTTGGCAACCATAATATCACCGTTGTGGCTTTTCGTAGGTAAGAATCGTTCTTAGCATCTACTCCCATAAGCCACGTAAAACATGCAACAACAAAGTAGAGGCGTCTAACTTGTTTTTGCGAGTGTTTCCGTGATATGGTATGGCCCAAGATGTGATGTGTATAATGTATGCGATGATCATGTTTTGTAATGTTTCACGACTTGCATGTCGATGAGTACACAACCGGCAGGAGCCATATGGTTGTCTTTATAATTGTGTATGACCTGTGTGTCAACTTCTTATGCGCCATGTAATAGTTTCACTTTATCGCTAAGTAGTTAGCAATAGTTGTAGTTGCTATTCGTGGTGGAGGCAATCATGGTGGAGTGATGAAGATCATGACGGAACGCACAAGATGGAGATCATTGAGCGAAGATTGGCTATACCATGTCACATAAAGTTATATGCATGTGATGTTTACCCTTTTATGTATCTTATTATGCTTAGATCGCGACGGTAGCATTATAAGATGATTCCTCACTTAAAGATCAAGATAAAAACTGTGTTCTCCCCAAGTATGAACCGTTGCGAAAGTTAACGTGTCCAAGCATCACGTGATGATCGGGTGCTATAGACTCTACGCTCACATACAACGGGTGCAAGCCAGTTTTGCACACGCGGAAATACTTGGGTCTAACTTGACGAGCCTAGCATGTACAGACATGGCCTCGGAACACATGAACCGAAAGGTTAAGCATGAGTCATATGAATGATATGATCGACACTTCGTTGTCCACCATTGAAACCACATCTCTTCTCGTGAAGATCGGATTAGGTGTGGTGAATTTGGATCGTGTTCACTAAACAACTTGAGGGATGTTGAATTTAGTGGGAGTTCATCTAGTAATTTGATTAAAAGTTGAACTAGTTATCATGAACATAGTCTAATTTGTACTTGCAAATAGTGTAGATCAAATGGCTAAGTCCAACTTCAACTTCAACGTTTTTGCTAAGAAGGAAAAGCTTAAAAACAATGGGTCTAACTTCACCAACTGGTTCCGCAATCTGAGAATCATTCTCTCTGGCGGTCAAAAGGACTATGTCCTTGGGAAAGCGTTAGGTGACCCCCCTGCAAGCTACTGCGCTGATGAGAAACTGTCTATCGATCGGCGCAAAGATGATTATGGTGTGATTAAGAGCACCATATTGTTTTCTATGGAACCGAACTTCAAAATCGTTTTGAAGACTATTCCGGGCCCTTTGAGATTCTCGAAGAGCTGAAAACCATGTTTCAGACTCAGGCCCGTTCTGAGAGATATGAGATCTCTGAGAAGTTCTTTAACTGCAAGATGGAGGAAGGGAGTTCCGTTAGTGAGCACGCCATTAAGATGACGGGCTACACTCAACGGCTTGAGCAACTGGAATGCACAATTCGGAGGAGCTCAAGATTGACGGTTCTGCAATCACTCCTCCCAGCTACAAAAGTTTTATAGTGACTCATAATCATATTGGTTCCACGATCGATCACCGAGCTCTTCATAAAGCTGAAGGCCGCGGAGGTGGACATCAAAAAGGATAATCATGTGTTGATGGCCAACAAGCCCACCTTCAAGAAAGGTAAGGGTGCAAGGAAGCCCTTCAAGAAAGGCGGCGGCAAGCGCGTTGCCCTGGCGAGAAGAAGCTCAGTCTGGTCCTAAGCGGACCTTTGAGTGCTTCTATTGCAAGGACAAGGGTCCTTTGGGCGCAACTGTCCAAGTACTTAGCGGACAAGAAGGCTGGCACCATCAAAGGTATATTTGATATACATGTTATTGATGTTTTCCTTACTAGCCCTCGTTGTAGTGCACAGGTATTTGATCTGGTTCAGTTGCTAATATTTGTAACTTCGAAGCAGAGCTACGGAATGAGCGACGGCTTGCGAGGGATGAGGTGACGATGCGCGTTGGCAGCAGATCAAGAGTTGATGTGATGGCCGTCGACGCTCTCCTTAGTTTTACCTTGGGATTAGTTTTAAACCTCAATAAATGTTATTATGTGCTGCGTTGAGCATGAACATTATTTCGGATCGTGTTTATTGCAAGGCGGTTATTCATTTAAATCAGAGAATAATGGTTGTTCTATTTATATGAGTAACATCTTTTATGGTCATGCACCTATTGTGAATGGTTTATTTCTTCTAAATCTCGAAGGGATGAAACACACATCCATAACATTGAGGCTAAGAGATGCAAAGTAGATAGTGATAATACTACTTATTTGTGGCCTTGTCGTCTAGGTCATATTGGTGTAAAGCGCATGAAGAAACTCCATTCGATGGACTTTTGGATTCTCTTGATTTTGAATCATTTGACACATGCGAACCATGCCTCATGGGCAAGATGATCAAAACCCGTTCTCGGTATGATGGAGCAAACAACAGACTTGTTGGAAATCATACATACCGATGTATGCGACCGATGAGTATTTCGGCCATGTGGATATCGCTATTTTCTCACTTTTACCTATGACTTAAGTAGATATGGGTATATCTATTTAATGAAACATAAATCTGAAACATTTGAAAAGTTCAAGGAATTTCAGAATGAAGTGGAGAACCATCGTAATGAAGATTAAGTTTCTATGATCCGATCGTGGGCGAATATTTGAGTTATGATTTTCTCACGCATCTTAAAACAAGCGGAATTGTTTAGCAACTCCATACCGGAACACCACAGTAGCAATGGTGTGTACGAGCGGAATCGAACCCTATTAGATATGGTCCGATCAATGATGTCTCTTACTGATTTGCCGTTATCATTTTGGGGTTATGCATTAGAAACCGCTGCATTCACTTTAAATAGGGCTCCATCTAAATCCGTTGAGACGACACCGTATGAACTATGGTTTGGTGCTAAACCTAAGTTGTCGTTTCTTAAAGTTTGGGAATGCGAAGATTACGTCAAGAAATTGATGTCGGACAAGCTCGAACCCAAAGCGGAGAAATGCGTCTTCATAGGATACCCTAAGGAAACTATTGGGTATACCTTCTATCACAGAACCGAAGGCAAAGTGTTTGTCGCAAAGAACGGTTCCTTTATTGAGAAGGAGTTTCTCTTGAAAGAAGTGAGTGGGAGGAAAGTAGAGCTAGACGAGGTTGTTGAACCTTCTCTTGAGTTGGAGAGTAGCACAGCACCTGAAATTGTTCCAGTGCCGCCTGCACCAACAATAGAGGAAGCTAATGACAAGGATCATGAAGCTTCGGACGATCTTGCTCTTGAGCGTCGCGGTCGACAAGGTCGCGTGCCCCTCCCGAGTGGTGAATGCAGCAACCTGTCTTGTTGTCTTGTTAGTAGAAGACGGTGAACCTCGAACTATGAGGAAGCGATGATGAGCCCAGACTCTGAGAAATGGCTAGAAGCCATGAAATCCGAATTGGGATCCATGAGCGAAAACCAAGTATGGACTTTGGTGGACCCTCCTAGCGACCGAAAGGCCGTTGAGTGCAAGTGGATCTTCAAGAAGAAAACGGACGCGGATGGTAATGTTACCGTCTATAAAGCACGACTTGTCGCGAAAGGTTTTCGACAAGTTCAAGGTGTTGACTACGATGAGACTCTCCCGTAGCGATGTTTAAGTCCATTCGGATTTTATTAGCAATTGCTGCGTTTCATGATTATGAAATATGGCAGATGGATGTCAAGACTGCGTTCCTCAATGGCAACATTGATGAAGAGTTGTATATGATGCAACCCGAAGGTTTTGTCGATCCTAAGGATGCTGATAAAGTATGCAAACTTCAGCGTTCCATTTATGGACTGAAGCAAGCATCTCGGAGTTGGAACCTTCATTTTGATCAAGTGATCAAGAGCTTTGGATTTGTTCCAAATTGCTACGAAGCTTGCATCTACAAGAAAGTGAGTGGGAGCTCGGTGACGTTTCTGGTACTATATGTGGATGACATATTGATTATCGGAAATGACATCAACATGCTTAACGATGTGAAGAGTTACTTGAACAAGTGTTTTTCAATGAAAGACCTAGGTGAAGCTGCTTATATATTGGGCATCAAAATCTATAGAGATAGACAAAAGGCGCTGATAACTTTAAGCGGTACATACCTAGACAAAGTTCTGAAAAGGTTCAGAATGGATAAGGCAAAGAAAGGTTCAGTGCCTATGTTGTCAGGTAAGATATTGAGCAAGGCTCAGTGTCCAGCTACGGTAAATGATAGGGAAGCTATGAGCAAAGTGCCTTATGCCTCGGCCATAGGTTCTATCATGTATGCCATACTGTGTACTAGACCGGATGTGTCCAATGCTCTTAGTTTGACGAGCAGATATCAAAGTGATCCAGGAGTGGAACACTGGACAGCCGTGAAGAACATCCTAAAGTACCTAAATAGAACTAAAGAAATGTTCTTAGTCTATGGGGGTGATGAACAGCTCGTCGTAAAAGGTTACGTCGACGCTAGTTTCGACACCGACAAGGATGATTCTAAATCTCAGACAGGATACGTGTATATTTTGAATGGAGGAGCTGTGAGCTAGAGAAGCTGCAAGCAAAGCGTGATCGCGGGATCTACAGTAGAAGTGGAATACATGGCTGCTGCAGAAGCGTCAAGTGAAGGAGTTTGGATCAGGAACTTCATCACTGAGCTTGGCGTGGTTCCAAGTTCATTGGACCCACTGGAGATATTGTGTGACAACACTGGCGCCATAGCACTCGCTAAGGAACCAAGATATCATCCAAAGACCAAGCATATCAACCGCAAGTTTCATATAATCCGAGATTATATAGCAGATGGAGATCTGAAGATTAGCAAAGTACATACAGATATGAATGTGGCAGATCCATTGAATAAACCTCTTCCACGTGTAAAACATGATCAGCACCTCAGTGCCATGGGTGTGAGATTGTTGCCAGATGTAAACTAGATTATTGACTCTAGTGCAAGTGGGAGACTGTTGGAATTATGCCCTAGAGGCAATAATAAAGATGTTATTATTATAATTCTTGTTCATGATAATGTTTATATTCCATGCTAGAATTGTATTAAGCGGAAACTTTAATACTTCTGTGGTTTGTGAACAACACCGTGTCCCTAGTACGCCTCTATGGACTAGCTCATTGATCAATGATGGTTAAGGTTTCCTAACCATAGACATGAGTTGTCAATTGATAATGAGATCATATCATTGGGAGAATGATATGATGGATGACCAAACTAAGCGAAGCAATTAGATCGTGTCATCGTGTTCGTCTTTGCGAAGCTTTTCTTATGTCAAATATTGTATTCCTTAGACCATGAGATAATACAACTCAGTATCGGAAGAAAGCTTTGAGGTCATCAAACGTCATCCTATGAGAGGGTGATCATAAAGGTGTCTCTCAGGTGATCGGAAAATATCTGTTGGGTTGTATGTATCGAGATGGGATTTGTCCCTCCCAAGTCAGAGAGATATACTTTGGGCCCACTCGGTAATCGATATCAACACCGCTTGCAAGCATGTGGTTAAGGAGTTAATCACAAAGTGATATCGGATTACGGAACGAGTAAAGTACTTGCTGTAAACGAGATTGAACTAGGTATGCCGATCGACGATCATCGAATCTCGCAAGTAAAATATCGCGAGACGAAGGGAATATATATATGGGATTGATTGAATCCGGCATCGTGGTTCATCCGATATGATTATCGATGAATGTGTAGAGTCAATATGGGTTTCAGACACTGTTGATTATTGATAGAAGATCATGTCTGCATATTCTCGAACCCGCAGGGTCACACACTTAACGTGTCTCGACGCTAGGATAGATTGGATAATTGGTTTATGAGTTTTTGTTCGGAGTCTCGGATGGGATCCGGGATATCACGAGAGGTTCCGGAGTGGTCCGGAGAATAAGATTCATATAAGGCAGTGCAGTTTTTGGAGTTCGGAATTGTTCTGGGTTAATCAGTATTGTACCATAAGCTTCTAGAACCTTCCGGAAGGGGACCAACGTGGCCACACCTTCCGGGAGGGGGCATGGGCCTATGAGGGAGTGCCCTGGCCGCATTGGGCCAGGGGCACAAGGCCCCATAGGGCCCATCCGGCCAAGGGGGTTTTAAACTCGAGATAGACCTTCTAGAAGGGGGTTTCTTGCCCCACTCCTTCTCCTTGGGCCGCTGACCTTAGCTTGGGAGGGGCTAGGGGCGCCACCCTCTATATATAGAGGGCTGGGGGTGCACCACCCCCCCACACCTTCCCCTCCAACCCTAGCTGCCCTGCTGCCCTCCTCTCTCCCTCCCGACTGTTTGTAGGCGAAGCCCTGCTGCAGAAATTCTCCACCATATACACCACGCCGTCGTGTTGTAGATCCAATCCGTCTCTCCACCATACTTGCTGGTCTGAGGAAGGAGGAGACGTCGAGGTGCTGCACGTGTGCATCTCACGGAGGCACCGCCACTTGTGGTGCTAGATCGGATCGGATCGCGAGGAGGAGAAGCGAGTACATCACCCACGTTCCGAGCGTTCATTTGTGCGAATCTTCAAGGGTATGAAGATCTAATACAATCTCTCTCGTTGTTTGCATCTCCTAGATTAGATCTTGGCTTTCCTTCTGTTCACATTCGTAGAAAATTTTGATTTACTATGCCGCGAAACCCTTCAGTGGTATCAGAGCTAGATCTATGCGTAGATGTGTTTCACGAGTAGAACGCAACATGGTTGTTGCGGGCGTTGATGTTTTCTGTTGCAAGCCTCTTGTTTGTGTTCTTCTTATGACGCGGGATAGTGAGATTGAAGCGGTCCAGGCCAACCTTACGCGACGTCGTTCGCGAGACCGGCTCCGCACTTGACGTGTGGCTTGTTCCACACATGCGGCTGGTGGATGTCAGTTTCTCTCACTATAGTTGTCATAGGATTAACACCGGAGTTTGGCAACCATAATATCACCGTTGTGGCTTTTCGTAGGTAAGAATCGTTCTTAGCATCTACTCCCATAAGCCACGTAAAACATGCAACAACAAAGTAGAGGCGTCTAACTTGTTTTTTGCAGGGAGTGTTTTCTGTGATATGGTATGGCCCAAGATGTGATGTGTATAATGTATGCGATGATCATGTTTTGTAATGTTTCACGACTTGCATGTCGATGAGTACACAACCGGCAGGAGCCATATGGTTGTCTTTATAATTGTGTATGACCTGTGTGTCAACTTCTTATGCGCCATGTAATAGTTTCACTTTATCGCTAAGTAGTTAGCAATAGTTGTAGTTGCTATTCGTGGTGGAGGCAATCATGGTGGAGTGATGAAGATCATGACGGAACGCACAAGATGGAGATCATTGAGCGAAGATTGGCTATACCATGTCACATAAAGTTATATGCATGTGATGTTTACCCTTTTATGTATCTTATTATGCTTAGATCGCGACGGTAGCATTATAAGATGATTCCTCACTTAAAGATCAAGATAAAAACTGTGTTCTCCCCAAGTATGAACCGTTGCGAAAGTTCGTCGTGTCCAAGCATCACGTGATGATCGGGTGCTATAGACTCTACGCTCACATACAACGGGTGCAAGCCAGTTTTGCACACGCGGAAATACTTGGGTCTAACTTGACGAGCCTAGCATGTACAGACATGGCCTCGGAACACATGAACCGAAAGGTTAAGCATGAGTCATATGAATGATATGATCGACACTTCGTTGTCCACCATTGAAACCACATCTCTTCTCGTGAAGATCGGATTAGGTGTGGTGAATTTGGATCGTGTTCACTAAACAACTTGAGGGATGTTGAATTTAGTGGGAGTTCATCTAGTAATTTGATTAAAAGTTGAACTAGTTATCATGAACATAGTCTAATTTGTACTTGCAAATAGTGTAGATCAAATGGCTAAGTCCAACTTCAACTTCAACGTTTTTGCTAAGAAGGAAAAGCTTAAAAACAATGGGTCTAACTTCACCAACTGGTTCCGCAATCTGAGAATCATTCTCTCTGGCGGTCAAAAGGACTATGTCCTTGGGAAAGCGTTAGGTGACCCCTCCCTAACAAGCTAGCGGCTGATGAGAAAACTGTCTATCAGTCGCGCAAAGATGATTATGGTGTGATTAAGAGCACCATATTGTTTTCTATGGAACCGGAACTTCAAAATCGTTTTGAAGACTATCCCGGGCCCTTTGAGATTCTCGAAGAGCTGAAAACCATGTTTCAGACTCAGGCCCGTTCTGAGAGATATGAGATCTCTGAGAAGTTCTTTAACTGCAAGATGGAGGAAGGGAGTTCCGTTAGTGAGCACGCCATTAAGATGACGGGCTACACTCAACGGCTTGAGCAACTGGAATGCACAATTCCAGAGGAGCTCAAGATTGACAGGGTTCTGCAATCACTCCCTCCCAGCTACAAAAGTTTTATAGTGACTCATAATCATATTGGTTCCACTGATACGATCACCGAGCTCTTCGCAAAGCTGAAGGCCGCGGAGGTGGACATCAAAAAGGATAATCATGTGTTGATGGTCAACAAGCCCACCTTCAAGAAAGGTAAGGGTGCAAGGAAGCCCTTCAAGAAAGGCGGCGGCAAGCGCGTTGCCCCTGCTGAGAAGAAGCTCAGGTCTGGTCCTAAGCCGGACACTGAGTGCTTCTATTGCAAGGACAAGGGTCACTGGAAGCATCGTCCGAAGTACTTAGCGGACAAGAAGGCTGGCACCATCAAAGGTATATTTGATATACATGTTATTGATGTTTTCCTTACTAGCCCTCGTTGTAGTGCCTGGGTATTTGATACCGGTTCAGTTGCTAATATTTGTAACTCGAAACAGGAGCTACGGAATAGACGACGGCTTGCGAGGGATGAGGTGACGATGCGCGTTGGCAACAGATCAAGAGTTGATGTGATGGCCGTCGGCACGCTCTCCTTAGTTTTACCTTCGGGATTAGTTTTAAACCTCAATAAATGTTATTATGTGCCTGCGTTGAGCATGAACATTATTTCGGGATCGTGTTTATTGCAAGACGGTTATTCATTTAAATCAGAGAATAATGGTTGTTCTATTTATATGAGTAACATCTTTTATGGTCATGCACCTATTGTGAATGGTTTATTTCTTCTAAATCTCGAAAGGGATGAAACACACATCCATAACATTGAGGCTAAGAGATGCAAAGTAGATAGTGATAATACTACTTATTTGTGGCAGATCGTCTAGGTCATATTGGTGTAAAGCGCATGAAGAAACTCCATTCTGATGGACTTTTGGATTCTCTTGATTTTGAATCATTTGACACATGCGAACCATGCCTCATGGGCAAGATGATCAAAACCCCGTTCTCCGGTATGATGGAGCAAGCAACAGACTTGTTGGAAATCATACATACCGATGTATGCGGACCGATGAGTATTTCGACGCGCGGTGGATATCGCTATTTTCTCACTTTTACCTATGACTTAAGTAGATATGGGTATATCTATTTAATGAAACATAAATCTGAAACATTTGAAAAGTTCAAGGAATTTCAGAATGAAGTGGAGAACCATCGTAACAGAAAGATTAAGTTTCTATGATCCGATCGTGGGGGCGAATATTTGAGTTATGATTTTCTCACGCATCTTAAAACAAGCGGAATTGTTTCGCAACTCACGCCACCCGGAACACCACAACAAGAATGGTGTGTCTACGACCGGAATCGAACCCTATTAGATATGGTCCGATCAATGATGTCTCTTACTGATTTGCCGTTATCATTTTGGGGTTATGCATTAGAAACCGCTGCATTCACTTTAAATAGGGCTCCATCTAAATCCGTTGAGACGACACCGTATGAACTATGGTTTGGTGCTAAACCTAAGTTGTCGTTTCTTAAAGTTTGGGAATGCGAAGATTACGTCAAGAAATTGATGTCGGACAAGCTCGAACCCAAAGCGGAGAAATGCGTCTTCATAGGATACCCTAAGGAAACTATTGGGTATACCTTCTATCACAGAACCGAAGGCAAAGTGTTTGTCGCAAAGAACGGTTCCTTTATTGAGAAGGAGTTTCTCTTGAAAGAAGTGAGTGGAAGGAAAGTAGAGCTAGACGAGGTTGTTGAACCTTCTCTTGAGTTGGAGAGTAGCACAGCACCTGAAATTGTTCGATCACTTTGCACCAACAATAGAGGAAGCTAATGACAAGGATCATGAAGCTTGGACGATGCTCTTGAGCGTCGCAGTCGACAAGGTCGCGTGCCCCTCTGAGTGGTGCAGCAACCTGTCTTGACTGTCTTGTTAGTAGAAGGCGGTGAACCCACGAACTATGAGGAAGCGATGAGCCCGGACTCGAGAAATGGCTAGAAGCCATGAAATCCAATTGGGATCCATGGCGAAAACCAAGTATGGACTTTGGTGGACCCTCCTAGCGACGAAAGGCCGTTGAGTGCAAGTGGATCTTCAAGAAGAAAGCGGACGCGGATGGTAATGTTACCGTCTATAAAGCACGACTTGTCGCGAAGGTTTTCGACAAGTTCAAGGTGTTGACTACGATGAGACTCTCCGTAGCGATGTTTAAGTCCATTCGATTTTATTAGCAATTGCTGCGTTTCATGATTATGAAATATGGCGATGGATGTCAAGATGCGTTCCTCAATGGCAACATTGATGAAGAGTTGTATATGATGCAACCCAAGGTTTTGTCGATCCTAAGGATGCCGATAAAGTATGCAAACTTCAGCGTTCCATTTATGGATGAAGCAAGCATCTCGGAGTTGGAACCTTCATTTTGATCAAGTGATCAAGAGCTTTGGATTTGTTCCAAATTGCTACAAGCTTGCATCTACAAGAAAGTGAGTGGGAGCTCGGTGGCGTTTACGGTACTATATGTGGATGACATATTGATTATCGGAAATGACATCAACATGCTTAACGATGTGAAGAGTTACTTGAACAAGTGTATTACAATGAAAGACCTAGGTGAAGCTGCTTAAATATTGGGCATCAAAATCAATAGAGATAGACAAAGACGCCTGATAACTTTAAGCGAGTACATACCTAGACAAAGTTCAAAAGGTTCGAATGGATAAGGCAAAGAAAGGTTCAGTGCCTATGTTGTCGTAAGATATTGAAAGGCTCGATGTCCAGCTACGGTAAATGATAGGGAAGCTATGAGCAAAGTGCCTTATGCCTCGGCCATAGGTTCTATCATGTATGCCATCGTGTACTAGACCGGATGTGTCCAATGCTCTTAGTTTGACGAGATATCAAAGTGATCCAGAGTGGAACCTTTGGACAGCCGTGAAGAACATCCTAAAGTACCTAAATAGAACTAAAGAAATGTTCTTAGTCTATGGGGTGATGAACAGCTCGTCGTAAAAGGTTACGTCGACGCTAGTTTCGACACCGACAAGGATGATTCTAAATCTCGCATGGATACGTGTATATTTTGAATGGAGGAGCTGTGAGCTAGAGAAGCTGCAAGCAAAGCGTGATCGGGATCTACAGAGAAGTGGAATACATGGCTGCTGCAGCGTCAAGTGAAGGAGTTTGGATCAGAACTTCATCATCGAGCTTGGCGTGGTTCCAAGTTCATTGGACCCACGGAGATATTGTGTGACAACAACGGCGCCATAGCACTCGCTAAGGAACCAAGATATCATCCAAAGACCAAGCATATCAACCGCAAGTTTCATATAATCCGAGATTATATAGCGAGATGGAGATCGAAGATTAGCAAAGTACATCTGAGATATGAATGTGGCGGATCCATTGAATAAACCTCTTCCACGTGTAAAACATGATCGACCTCGATTGCCATGGGTGTGAGATTGTTGCCGATGTAAACTAGATTATTGACTCTAGTGCAAGTGGGAGACTGTTGGAATTATGCCCTAGAGGCAATAATAAAGATGTTATTATTATAATTCTTGTTCATGATAATGTTTATATTCCATGCTAGAATTGTATTAAGCGGAAACTTTAATACTTCTGTGGTTTGTGAACAACACCGTGTCCCTAGTACGCCTCTATGGACTAGCTCATTGATCAATGATGGTTAAGGTTTCCTAACCATAGACATGAGTTGTCAATTGATAATGAGATCATATCATTGGGAGAATGATATGATGGACAGACCCAAACTAAGCGAAGCAATTAGATCGTGTCATCGTGTTCGTCTTTGCGAAGCTTTTCTTATGTCAAATATTGTATTCCTTAGACCATGAGATAATACAACTCCCTGGTATCGGAAGAAAGCTTTGAGGTCATCAAACGTCATCCTATGAGAGGGTGATCATAAAGGTGTCTCTCAGGTGATCGGAAAATATCTGTTGGGTTGTATGTATCGAGATGGGATTTGTCCCTCCCAAGTCAGAGAGATATACTTTGGGCCCACTCGGTAATTGATATCAACACCGCTTGCAAGCATGTGGTTAAGGAGTTAATCACAAAGTGATATCGGATTACGGAACGAGTAAAGTACTTGCTGTAAACGAGATTGAACTAGGTATGACGGTACCGATGATCGAATCTCGGGCAAGTAAAATATCGCGAGACGAAGGGAATATATATATGGGATTGATTGAATCCTGGCATTGTGGTTCATCCGATATGATCATCGATGAATGTGTGGAGTCAATATGGGTTTCAGACCCAGTTGATTATTGATAGAAGATCATGTCTCGCATATTCTCGAACCAGGGTCACACACTTAACGTGTCTCGGCGCTTAGGATAGATTGGATAATTGGTTTATGAGTTTTGTTGGTCTCGGATGGGATCCGGGATATCACGAGAGGTTAGGAGTGGTCCGGAGAATAAGATTCATATAAGGCGATTGCAGTTTTGGAGTTCGAATTGTTCAGGTTAATCAGTATTGTACCATAAGCTTCTAGAACCTTCCGGAAGGGGACCAACGTGGCCACACCTTCCGGGAGGGGGCATGGGCCTATGAGGGAGTGCCCTGGCCGCATTGGGCCAGGGGCACAAGGCCCCATAGGGCCCATCCGGCCAAGGGGGTTTTAAACTCGAGATAGACCTTCTAGAAGGGGGGGGGTTTCCTTGCCCCCCACTCCTTCTCCTTGGGGCCGCCGGCCTTAGCTTGGGGGAGGGGCTAGGGCTGCGCCCACCCCTCTATATATAGAGGGCTGGGGGTGCACCACCCCCCCACACCTTCCCCTCCAACCCTAGCTGCCCTGCTGCCCTCCTCTCTCCCTCCCGACTGTTTGTAGGCGAAGCCCTGCTGCAGAAATTCTCCACCATATACACCATGCCGTCGTGTTGTAGGTCCAATCCGTCTCTCCACCATACTTGCTGGTCCGAGGAAGGAGGAGACGTCGAGGTGCTGCACGTGTGCATCTCACGGAGGCACCGCCACTTGTGGTGCTAGATCGGATCGGATCGCGAGGAGGAGAAGCGAGTACGACTACATCACCCATGTTCCGGAGCGTTCATTGTCGAATCTTCAAGGGTATGAAGATCTAATCCAATCTCTCTCGTTGTTTGCATCTCCTAGATTAGATCTTGGCTTTCCTTCTGTTCGCATCCGTAGAAAATTTTGATTTACTATGCCGCGAAACCCTTCAGCACCGTCATCACCACTCTGTCCCGCCGTAACAATTGTGTTGGATATTGCTTTAGTTCTTAGGGGAAACTTTCCCGGTGTTAATTACTATTATAGTTGATGCTTGTGAGTGGAACCATTGGATTATTGTTTATGTTCAGATTGTTATCCATTACCATATCATCTTTGATCTTGATCCATATGATGACTTGTGAGTAGTTCGTTGTGTTCTTGAGGACATGGGAGAAGTCATGATGTTAGTAGTGAATTTGCGTTGAGTTATTATTCAATGGTTTAGTATTTTAGTTGTGGTCCTATTCTTGTAGTGGTGTCATGTGAACGTCGAATAAATGATAATTCACCACTTATGGGCCTAGGGGAATGCATTGTGTATTTGGCTACTAATTGTGGGGTTGCCGGAGTGACAGAAACCTGAACCCCGTTAGGACACCTTTGCACAAGGGAGTGTTGGATCTCAGAGTTTAAGGCTGTGGTTAGATTTATATCTTAATTACTTTCTTGTAGTTACGGATGTTTGCAGGGGGTTCAATCACAAGTATGTATTAGTCCAAGTAAGGTCGGTACATTAGCACAGGTTCATCCACACAACACTTACAACACTAAAGAATAGTACTCAGCTATTTGAAGCGAAAGCACTTGGCAGAATTCCCATGTGTCCTCGAGAACGTTTGGTCTTTATAAGTATTTCCACCGACTTGTCCTTTGCTAAGAAAGGATTGGGCCACTTGCTCCGTTTGTTCGTTACCTTTGTTACTTGCTCCTTGTTTTGTTGCCTTGTCAGAAAACCACTAAAAATCCGTTTGCTAAGTATTCACAGATTTCTGCTCCATACCAGCTATTCGACTTACGCTCCTCGTTGGGATCGACACTCCTATTTATCAAAAGTACTATGATACACCCCCTATACTTGTGGGTCATCGCGCCTACATAGGTATGTGATACGTAAAAAACGTATCTACTTTCCCGAACACTTTTTCTATTGTTTCTCCTTTAAACTTGTGTGATTTGGATACAACTAACACGGACTGACGCTGTTTTCAGCAAAATTATCTTGGTGTCTAGTTTTTGTGCAGAAAATCTACTATCAGGAAAAATCCTAGAAAATATGCCCAAAATACTATTTCACTAGAAGACTCATGGAGACAGAGTACGAGAGAGAGGGGAGGCCTGAGGGGCCCACACCCCCTGCTGCGCGGGTGGGCCCAGCCCGCGCCTGGAGGGGGTGTCGCTGCCCTAGGCACCCCCTCGGGCCCCCTCTTCACCTATAAGACGCCTCTTGACCTAAAAACCGAGGGCGTTCGACGTTTTTCCAGAAAGAGGTCCGCTACACCGCCACCACCAAAAACCGCGATTCGGAACCAGAAACTCCGTTCTGACACCCTGCCGGGACGGGGAATTTGGAGAGGATCATCGCCATCGTCATCACCAACGCCTCTCCATCAACCATCTATGTTTCCCTCATACCATGAGTGAGTAATCCCACGCTGTAGGCTATGGGGATGGTAGGGATTGGATAAGTTCTATCATGTAATTGAATAAGATTGTTAGGGCATGGTGCCTAGTATCTCTATTAGTGCTATTTGAATTTGTTGCAACTTGCTGTGATTAATGCTTGTCACTAGGGCCCGAGTGCCATGATCTTAGATCTGAACTTATTATTGAATCATTATGATAGTATTGTTTGTGATCTTATCTACAAGTTGTGTACACATATCATTTTTCGGATCCAAAGGCCCCGAAGTGACAGAAATTGGGAAAACCGGAGGGGATGGCTGTGATGTGAGGATCACATGTGGTCACAGAGTGTTAATGCTTTGCTCCAGTGCTCTATTAAAAGGAGCACCTTAATTTCCAGTAGTTCCCTTGAGGCCCCGCTGCAACGGGCTGGCAGGACAAAAGATGTTGTGCAAGTTCTCATTGCGAGCACGTATGACTATATATGGAGCACATGCCTATGATTGTTTAGTATATGGATGCTTATTCTTATTTATCTGCAATTGCCCTAGATCTTGAAGTTACATGTTTAGACTCGTCCATGCAACGCCCGTCCATCCATCCCTATGCCTACCGCGCTCATATCCTACTGTTTGCTACTACTGTTACTATTGCTCTTGTTTTGCTGCTGCTGCTTTGCTGTTGCTACTACCAAACTGTTGCTACTGATAAACTCCTATGAGCAAGAACTATTTCCAGGTGTAGTTGAATTGACAACTCAGTTGTTAAGACTTGCAAGTATTCTTTGGATCCCCTTGTGTCGAATCAATAAATTGGGTAATACTACCCTCGAAGACTGTTGCGATCCCCTATACTTGTGGGTCATTAAGACTATTTTCTGGCGCCGTTATCGGGGAGCATAGATTTATTTGTAAGTTCACTTGGATCTACTATTGTTCACTGCTACTCCTTTAGTCATCGGGAAGTCTCGTGATGGAAAGTTTCCTATTTTACCATCCACTACGAGAAGAGTTGCAATCCGAAACACCTCTGCTGCTCTTGATTCATTGTCTGTTATAAGTAAACTTGTTACACCACCACCACATACTCATGCTACACACCTTCGCTACTACTTGTTGAATCAAAAGCTTACGATACTCATGATGTTACTTCTACTATGCTTGATGCGAGTGGTTCATTAGGTCCTTTCCTAGATGCTACTATGGCTATTCTAGGAAATACCGAAACTCCTAGTGAAGACACCGTTACACCTGTCAGCTCACCTGAGTCTAGAGAGAGATATGATATTAATGATGGTTACATTGAGTTTACTGATGAATTTATTGAGGAGTGCCAAAACACACATGGTGTTAGTGCTATTAAGAGTCTCCTTGAGAGACGTACCATTATTCCTAAACTGTCCTCTGATCCTAAGTTTTCCACATCTCCCATATATATTAAAGAGGAAGATTATGATTTCTCTCTTGATTTATCCTATTTAGACATTGTTGAGAAAGAACCTTTCTGTGGGACTGAAAATGAGAGTGTTGTAGCTCATATGAATGTGCTTTCCACTATGAGTGCTTTATTCTCTGATGACTTTAGGATGCGCAAGTACTTTGTTACTAAGATCTTCCCTTTTTCACTAAAAGGAGAAGCTAAGGCTTGGTTTAATAGATTACCTCCTGGTTCCATTGATAGCCCTGATTGCTTGATTGCTTCTTTCTTCCGAAAATATTTTCCTCCCAGTGCTAGACATACTACTTTGCGGAGACTTTTTGATTTTAAACAGGGAGAAGAAGACAAATTGCCTGAGTCATGGACAAGGTTCTGTGCGCTGATTCATGCACATCCTGGATGTCCATTACCTAAAAATGAGCTTCTTGATATTTATTATAATGGACTAACTAATGATTCTAGGACATACCTAGATAGTTTTGCTGATTGTGTTTTCAGGAAAAGAACTCCTATAGATGCTGAAGAATTAATGGCTAAAATAAGCAAGAATTATGATGATTGGACTTCAACTGAGCTAAATACACCTGAGCCTATGATGGTGCTGATGTGGAGCACTTCGTTGGAAACCCCAAGAGCAAGGTGTGATGAGCACAACAACAAGTCTTCCCTCAGTAGAGACCGAGGTTGTCGAACCAGAAGGAGGAAGGAAACGTCACACAGGTGTTGCAAGCAATGCATAGACCTGCACAACACAAACTCAAGACTTTGCCCCAACGAATCAGTCTCAAGCTCACCGGTTTGCTGTAACAAAGGGTTAAACGTATGGTGTGGAAGGTAATGGTGGTTTGCAGCATGTAATCAAGTAACAGTGGAAGATGTATCAATGGTAAGGATTGGACCGGGGTCCATAGTTCACTAGAGGTGCTCTCCTTAGGTAAACAACATGGCATGAAGGGTAAACAAATTACAGCGGAGCAATTGACAGGAACTGAGCAAGGCATAACAATGCAATTACTAGTCAGAAAGATCCTATGAGATTCGATTGGGCAATACAACAAGATACATAGACCGCCATCCAACTGCATCTATGACTAGAAGTCCACCTTCAGGTTATCATCTGAACCCCCTCTAGTATTAAGTTGCAAGCAACAGACAACTGCTTTAAGCAAAGTGTGTAAGGTAAACAGTCCACATGTTCCATGAACAAGAGACGTTGTTTTCTCCCTAGTGGCAACAACACATCTACAACCAAAGAGATTTCTGTCACTTCCCTTGGAAACTAGAGGCATGAACCCACTATCGAGCATAAATACCCCCTCTTGGAGTCACTAGCAACTACTTGGATAAGATAGCTACTAACAACGAAGAGCATGCAAGATCACAAACAACACAGACATGATAGAATCATAAAGACAAAACCATTAATAAAACCAACATAATAATCTCAATATCCATCAGATCCCCGCAAACACAACATGCATGATTACAAATAGATTAGATCTTGATCATGAACGGAGCTCACAAGATCTATACATGAAAGCACAAAGGAGGAGATACAACCATCTAGCTACTACATGGACCCATAGTCCAAGGTGGAACTACTCACACATCATACCGGAGAGGAGGCCTTCGGGATGATCTCTCCTCCGACAGGGTGTCGGTAAGAGCTTCAGATCCCCTGATCTAGGGACGATGGTGGCGGCGGCTACAAATGGTTTCGTGGATATTTGATCGGGTACTCAGGGTTTCTGCATCGGGGGCTTCTTATAGGCGAAGGGGGAGGCCGAGGCGGCGGCCAGGGCAGCCAAACCCTAGCCAGGCATTGGGCTGGGCCCACCCATGCCTGGGGTGGGTCTAGCCCTCCTGGCTGGCCCCTCCGGCTCCCCTCTGGACTTCTTGTTCCCCACGGAAAGTAATTGACTTTGACGTTTGTCTCATCCAATTCTGAGAATATTTCTTTACTAACTTTTCTGAAACCAAAAACAGCAGAAAACAGGCATCTGGCACTGTTGCAACTTGTTAGTAGGTTAGTACCAAAACACATGTAAAAAGCACCTCAAAGTATAGACAAGTAAAGTAAAGTAGATACTAAACAACCATGGAGCATCAAAAATTATAGATACGTTTCCAACGTATCAGCATCCCCAAGCGTAACTCCTGCTCGTCCTCGAGTAGGTAAGTGATAAAAGAATAATTTTTGAGGTGACATGCACCCTCACAATAAAGATCCAACCATTTGCAAGCATTGAAAGTTGGGATCAAAGAACTCTAAACATGTGCATGAAAGATGGAGTTCTAACAATAGGACATAGTAACTATGCATGCAACATGACAAGCTACAAACAAAGATCATGAATAACATGCATTGAAAAACGTTTGTTTGTTTCACATGCAGAAAGCATAGCATAGTGGCAATCAACTTGTCCCTCATAGAGTAGCAATTAAATGCATAGGACACCTGCAAAGTTCACAAGGGTGACTAGAAACAAATAGCACAAGAACAAGTAATAACACAATATGCATCAATTAAGAAGTTTTGGAACACTGCAGACATAATGACAACTATGCTCTCTTAATGGTGCCTAAAGGTAGAAAGTGGAGACTCAATAGTGGTGGAAGAAAGGCCTTTTTGTAAAGGAAGCAGGGATTACAAGTTTCAAAAAGAGCTTCCAAAAATTATGGTACTTGTTAGCTTTCATCCCTCATTGCCCCTATCATAAGCATCTTCAAGTGGTTAAGGTTAAAGTGGCAAAGTTGGAGTATATGCTTGGCGAAGTATAAGTTGGCAATCTCAAGTCCCTTGAATACGAGGGTCACATGTCATACATACTCAACTTTGGGCACAGGTAAGTTCTTGTCATTGTAAGTATTTGCATATCATTGAGAACCGCCAACTGGGTACCCCTTGCACATGGTACATGAGCTTTCCCATAACCACATGACAAGGCAAGCAGACAATGAGCATCTCAACAATCTTTTTATTGAGGATGCTTCATAGATAGCTCATTATGGTGATGCTACAAGTTTCCACCATGATTAGGCATGGCTTAGGCTAGCGGCCCAGGCGTTTCTCTAACACAAGATACAAACTCCATGGACTTACAAGTTCCCTCTTTATTTCACACCGGTGACATCCATAAACAAAAGAACATGATATCAACTGAGTACAAAGTACAAGTGCAATGTTGAAAACGTTCCCCGAGACAACACGGTTCTGCTAATTCCAACTTATAAGTGCAAGCATATACAACAAAGTTGTCATAATGGTTCAAGTTTATTAGGGGAAAATAATAAAGTGTGCCATCAAGTTCGTGAGGGCTTTAATCACTAAGTTTTCACACGACAAAATAGTTTTTAATTGGAAGATAGTTGAAAACAAGAATATACTTGGAATGGTGTAACACACCATGCATTGGAGTTTATAGTGGACACTTTGGAATAACTTGGTTTCTTGGGAGTTGGAGGCATGAGTAGAACTTACTCATACAAGTGGAGGCTAGCAAAAGACTGGGAGCAACCAACTAAGAGAGCAATAATGACCAAAATCATGCAGTGCAACAAAGCATACTAATCAAAGCAAAGAGTGGTACTACAAGTCAAGGACTAAATGATCATAGAGGTTAATGGTGACTTGTCATAGTCATAACATGGTGTGATCATGTGCCAAGTCAACCCAAGCAAAGCATCAAAGGATAATACCACAATACTATGCTTTTGCATGCTAAAACAATGCATAATTTCTTCGAGGCACACTAAGCAATCCAATTGTTTGGAAGAAGACATGCTACAGCAATGATCACTAAGCATTAGGTCAAAACAACACCTAGCATGTCATGCTAAAGTCTAAGTCATAGTCAATGCAAGCTCCTCTTGTAATTCAAGCAAGAACTTACTACTCCTTTCCAAACACCAAGCAAACTTATTTGCAAAACAACACAGCAAGAACGGGGGTCCAAACTACTCTAGAAAACTAAACAAACTAAGCAAAGCAAACGAAAACTAAGATGCTCCAAGAACAACACAACTGTGCATAAAACAATAAAAACGAAGTGTCTAGCCAGAGCTGAGCTTTTTATTGATGAAGAAGGGGATGCCCAAGGCATCCCCAAGCTTTGACGCTTGTACCTCTTGGATATTTCTTGGGGTGACACCATGGTGGCATCCCCAAGCTTGATCTTTTGTCCATTCTTCATCCCATTGCATCATTCTCTCTCTACACCTGAAATTTTTTCCTTCATACAAAATTCACACAATCTTCATTAGCAACATTAGTGTATACAAAAGATATTAGACCCTTGGAAAATCTTTGGAACAGCAAGGCTTTTCACTAAAAACACAAGCTAATGTAGTAACTCCTTCAAAAAGCTAAATTCACCTAAAGCGAACTCAAAAAGGAATCAATAAGAAGCAAATGCAAATAATGGCAGAAATCCGTCTGATGGGGATATGCCTACCGGGGTATACCCAGCAGGACGTTTCCGACTGGCCCAGATGCTGGCGAGTGGGCCTGCGGGATGGCGACTAGATCAAGACTTGGCGTGGACACAAGCGACTGGAAGCTGAAGGCCCAGAAGCGTAGATAGGCCCAGTCGGATTAGGTTAAAGGAACGCTGAAACCTTAATTGATTCGGTTGAGATCTGTAAACCCTAGGGAGGTGAGCCTATATAAACCTCCCTAGAGGACGCATAGAGGATACGTTCCATCATACACCCAAGCAACTCGCTGCCTAGCCGCCGAGCTCGCCCCATTGTACTCTCACCATAATACAATCTAGCAGGAGTAGGTCTTTACCCTCCGGGGGGCCGAACCTGGGTAAATCCTTGTGTCTCCGCCCTCATCTCGCACCGCAGATGGCTGGCCGCCCTTGCCCCATGTTCTACTACTCGCTGCCGATTGCAGCATTTGCCGTGGTAATTCCCACGACAGTGGCGCCCACCGTGGGGCCTGGCCGGTCTGGCCGGTGTTCTGCAGCGAGATCCAATCTACCCATCAACGAGTCGATCGCCACCGGCCGCATGATAGCGATCGACGAGATGCTCCAAATCTTGCCGAGCAGCTACGTCTCGGCGACGCGACCCGTCACGCATAGCATGATCCTGCCGGTCGGCACGATTAGCCTCTTCGTCGGCCTCACCGACGTCATCGTCTCGGAGGACTCGGCTTGCATCCGCGAGTCGCCACCACGCGACCAGCTCTCTGAGAGTCAGGTCCGCACGATCCACCGCCTCGCCTCCGAGTACGACTCGGCCCACAGCGACGTGGCCGAAACCACCGCAGCTGCGGAAGACGCGGCCCTCAACGATGACGCCGACTCGGCGACCCCGGCGTCACTCGTCGGATCCATTGTCGCCGCGTCACCAGCAGGCTCCATCACCCAGGTCTCCAACGTTGGAGACTTCGAGGATCCCTCCATCCTTGGGATCTTCGACTTCGACTCCAGGTCGGAGAACTCTGTCGACCTCTGCGACGGAACCGGCCGCCACGCCGCGACCTACATGGCGACTGGCACCGACCCACCGGAGGATCCATTCTCCACTCCGATCCCTCCCAATGCGACAGCAACGGAGGTCGAGGAACTCCGCCTAAAGCTGGCGGAAGCAGTTCGCAAGGAACAAGCCGAGCGCGAAAAATTTCGCCTCGAGCAGGTGACAGCGCAGGAGCTGTCGTGCTACCACCAGCTCTGAATCAGGTCGCGCCTGAACCCCAATGTCCAGGGGTGCGCCCTGAACTTCGATGACGAGAGCGACCCGGCCCGCGCGGCCGAGCGCGATCTGCGAGAACGCGCCGCCAGGAGGAAGTGCTCGGCCCCCACCAGGGTCAACAGCCAATGGCGCCCCACCACCACCCAACCGCGCACCACCTAGGGACCAGCCGAGGATCGTTGTCTCCTCACGGGAGCGAGACGCGAACGGCCTACCGCTGTTCTCCACCCCGATGGACAACCTCGTCGCGGGCCGAGCAGTCGACAACATCGCGGCCACCGGTGACAGCGCCCTACAGATCCAGTACGCCAAGGCCTTGCTCACAAAAGCGTTCGAGCAACAAAACGCATGCGTCAACTCACAGGGTCGGATGTACTCGCGTTCATCGGGCAGCAGAGCGGCCTCAAGCGGCCGCCCCATGGCGGCAAACACCCTCAACTACCCGCCACCCGAACCACTGCAGCTCCAACACCGACCCGCGAACGCGGCACTCTCCACCAACGAGCCCCGGCCGGCGACCAACTTCGTCGCCGCCAACGGTCACCCGTCGACGCCCGCACCCACATCATCAACAACTAGAGCTGGCGCGCACGCCAGCCCGATGACCTGCGGCATACCCTAACCAACCGCCGTGACGGCGAGCCGAGGGGGTTGCTAAGCCGACTTGGGCCCGGTGCTTCAGACCGATGATCCGAGGCGAAAGATACCCGGCGAACTTCAAAGTGCCAAAGGAAATAGAGAAGTACGACCCTCGTACGATCCCTCTGTGTGGCTGGATACCTACCTCATGGCGATGGGGATCGCCGGCCACACCGATCTACTAGCCGCCCGCTACCTCCCCCTGATGATGGAGGGGGCGTGCAGGCAGTGGATCAACACTCTCCCTGCGGATAGCATCGACTCCTGGGAAGAGATGCGCGATGCCTTCGTCAGGCACTTCAAGGGTTCATACACCCGCGCCACCACCATCGAGGACCTGGAACGATGCGTCCAGGGACCTCGCGAGTCGACCCACGGCTGGGTCCAACGGTGGCAAGAACTATGGTACAACGCGGTCGGTATCCACCCAGACACCGCAATCCACCGCTTCAAGACTTCGTGCCGCTACGAGCCCCTGGTCGCCAAGCTCAAACGAGCATACCGCACACTCGACAACATACCGGATCTCCTAGAGATCGCCAAAAGATACGCGGAAGAAGACCCAAACCAAGAAACCGACGACGAGTCGGGAGGACAACGCCGCACGAGCGGCAACGACAACGAACAACGATCCGATCTACGCTACAGCAACACTCGCCTCACCGGCAAGCGCCGCAGTGACGGACGAGTCGACTTCGTCGCCAACGCTGGATACGCACAGCGCGAGCCCAAGCGCTTCCGCCGTGACGGGGGGCAACGCCGCGACAGCGGCAACTACAAGGCGAAGACAAGGTTCGACCCCGCGACCCTTCTTAACCAACCCTGTGTATTCCACAGCAGGGAAGGAAAACCCGCTACGCACACAACCACCGGCTGCCACTCCCTCAAGGAGATCGAGAAGGCACGGTGAGCGCAGGAAGACCTCGACAACAACCCGCCAAACGGCGGAAAATTCGGTAGCGTGGCCGGTTTGCTACACACCTTCACAGGCTTCAACACGAAGCGCGAGAAGAAGGTCATCGCCCGCGCCGTCGCCGTCAACGCGGTGGCCTAGGTGGACGTCCCCCAGTTCCTCAACTGGTCTGAGCAACCAATCACTTGGAGCCGCCAGGACCACTCGCCACGAATCGAGTACCCAGGCCGAGTGGTCCTGGTGGTCAAGCCCAAGGTGGGAGACTACTGGCTCCCCAAGACATTGATGGACGGCGGCAGCTCCATCAACATCCTGGACGATTTTTCAGCGATCAAGGCTCCCGCAGTCGATGGTCGAGATGATCTACACCACGTTCCACGGCATCATCCCCGGTCGGAAGGCGTACCCGATCGGCATGGCCACGCTACCAGTCACCTTCGGCACGCCGGCAAACTTCCGCACCGAGTGGATCGTCTTCGAGCTGGTGCCCTTTGACAACCCCTACCACTGCGTCTTGGGGCGCCAGGCGTTCGCCAAGTTCATGGCGGCGCCCCACTACGCGTACAACGCGATGAAGCTCCCCGGACCGCGCGGCGTCATCATAACCACGGCGACCCCGACATGGCCGCCGAGTGCGAGGCCAAAGGAGTTGAACTCGCCGACGCCGTCATCGCGGCAGAGGCCAACCACGCCGACGAGCTCGCCAAGTACGCGAGCGGGGTCAACAACGACGACCCCACCATACTCAAGAAGCCCAATGCGGAGGGCGGAAACACCTCAGCCTTCGAGGCAATGACGCATACCCGTACCGTCGAGCTGGTCCCAGGCGACTCCAGCCAGACGGTGATGATCGGGATGGGCATGAGCCCAGCATAGGAAGGCACGCTCATCGAGTTGCTCCGTGAGAACAGGGACATCTTCGCATGGAAGCCCTCTGACATGCCTGGTGTCCCTAGGGAACTCGCTGAGCACAAACTCAACGCCGACCCCAAAGTGCGACCTGTCAAGCAGACGCTGCGGCCCTTCAATGAAGAGCGCCGCCGAGCAATCGCCGAGGAGGTGCAGCATCTACTCGCTGCAGGCTTCATCCGGCCAATCAAATACTCCAAGTGGCTGGCAAACCCAGTCCTGGTCGAAAAGAAAAATGGGACCTGCAGGATGTGTATCGATTACACAAACTTAAATAGCGCCTGCCCGAAGGAGCAATTCGTCCTCCCGCGGATCGACCAAATAATCGATTCCACCGCGGGCTCAGAGTCGCTCTTCTTCCTCGACGCCTACTCTGGGTACAACCAGATCAAAATGGCTGTTGAGGACGAAGATAAGACGGTGTTCATCATGCCATTCGGAGCCTTCTGCTACACTGCCATGACCTTCGGCCTTAAGAACGCTGGGGCGACCTACCAGCGGTGTATGCAGGAGTGCCTTGCGAGCCAAATTGGCCGCAATATCCACGTCTACATCGACGACGTGGTAGTGAAGTCCGCTCGCCAGAGCGACCTACTCGCTGACCTGGCGGAAACATTCGCCAACCTGCGGAAATACAAGATAAAGCTAATCCCAGGCAAATGCACCTTCGGTGTACCAGCAGGGCAGCTACTGGGATACGTCGTCTCCAAGCGTGGGATCGAGGCGAATCCCACCAAGATCGACACGATCGCTCGACTCGGCAAACCCGAGTGCCTGAACGACGTCCAGAAGCTGGCCGGGCAAGTCGCGGCTCTTAGTCGCTTCATCCCCCGATTGGGCGAAAAGGCGATGCCCCTCTACCGCCTGATGCGCAAGAATCCCACCTTCCAGTGGGACAAGGAGGCGGATGATGCGCTATGCGACCTCAAGAAGGTGTTACTCGCAGCACCGCTACTCGCCGCTCCCGTTGACAAGGAACCCATGCTGGTCTACGTCATGCTTCCGAGCGTCGTTAAGCGCGGCCATGGTCGAGAGCCACCGAGGAGAGGAAAGGAGCCCGGTGCAGCGACCAAAGGTACTACATCAGCGAAGTCCTCACCGAAGTCGCGACAGGCTACCCGCAATACCGTAAACTGGTATACGCGGTCTTCGTAGCACATGGCGACCGCCACACTACTTCCGTGAGCACCCGATAACGATCTCCTCAGCACCGCAGGACATCATCCGCAGAACTGCGGAGGCGACCGGCGAAGTCGCCAAGTGGCCGAGATCAAGGCCCACAACATCAAGTATGAGCCGCACAAAGCGATCAAGTCGCAGGCTCTCGTGGACTTCATCACTGACTGGGAGGAGGCCCAGCAGCCAGAAAAGCTGCCATACCTCCATTACTGGAGTTTACACTTCGACGGCTCCAAGAATGCGGACGGTGCAGGAGCATGGATCGTGCTAACCTCTCCGAAGGGCGACAAGCTACGCTACGTCCTCTGCCTCGACTTCACCCCATGCACCAACAACATGGCCGAGTACGAGGCACTACTCCACGGCATGCGAGCTGCCAAGGAGATGAATGTCAACCGCCTACGCTGCTACGGAGATTCCGACCTCGTCGCTGGGCAGGTCGCTGGCACCTGCGACACCGTCTCCCCCACCATGGCGGCATACCGCCAAGCAGTGGACAAGCTGGGCGGACACTTTGCAGGCTACTCTGTCGAGTGGATTGACAGGCGGAAGAACGAGGAGGCCAACGCACTCTCTCGTATCGGCTCGGCTCGACTCGCACCACCCGCCGGCGTCTTCCTCGACACCATCACTAAGCCTTCCGTCTCTCCCCCAAGGGAGATCGACATCGGAGTCCCGCTGCAACCAGAGGCAGCCCTGGTCGCACTCATCGCCGAGCCCGAGGACTGGACTACACCGTACATCGCCTACCTGGAGGGAGGCACCTTGCCAGCAGATGAAATAGATGCCCGGATGATAGCATGCCGCTGCAAATCCTTCGTCATCATCAACGGCGAGCTCCACAAGCGCAGCATGACCGGTGTGTTCCAACGTTGCGTCCAACCCGCTGAAGGACGCAAAATCCTCCACGACATCCATTCTGGCGACTACGGCCACCACGCCGGCGCCCGCTCTCTGGTTGCAAAGGCTATGCGACATGGTTTCTACTGTCCCACCGCACACGCAGACGCTATCAACATTGTCCAGCGGTGCGGTGGGGGCCAGAAATACGCCAACCAGACCCACATGCCGAGCTCGGCGCTCAAGACAATCCCCATCACCTGGCCGTTCGCCGTGTGGGGTATGGACATGGTAGGCCCTTTCAAGAAGGCCCCCTCCGGCTTCACCCACCTCCTGGTCACAGTCGACAAATTCACAAAATGGGTGGAGGCCAAGCCAGTCCGGAAATGCGACGGGAAGACCGCCACCAAGTTCCTACTCGAGCTCATCTATCGCTACGGGTTCCCAAACAGCATCATCACGGACAACGGCACCAACTTCGCCAAAGGAGCCATGGCCGAGTTCTGCGAGGAACACCACATCCGACTCGACCTCGCCTCAGTCGCTCACCCGGAGTCCAACGGCCAGGCGGAACGAGCCAACCAGAGCATCCTCCATGGCCTGAAGCCACGGCTCCATGTACCGCTCGAGCGCACCGCCGGGTGCTGGGTCGAGGAGCTACCCTCCGTCATCTGGGGCATCCGCACCTCCGTCAACAGGTCAACAGGGTTCACCCCCTTCTTCATGGTGTATGGCGCCGAGGCAGTCATGCCCACCGACCTAGAGCACGACTCGCCTAGGGTGGTCAACTACACGGAGGCCGCAAACAAACTCGCACGCCAGGATGGAGTCGACCAACTCGACGAGGCACGCGACCTAGCTCGCTCCCGCACCGCCATCTACCAGCAAGGGATCCGCCGCTACCATAGCCGGCGAGTAAGGACTCGCACTTTCCAGGAAGGCGATCTGGTGCTACGCCTCATCCAGGACAAGAAGGCATGCACAAGCTCTCCCCCCCTTGGGAGGGACCATTCGCCATCGGACGAGTCCTTGGCAACGACGCCTACTACCTCATCTACGTCTGAGGAGATGGGAAACTCGACGTCAAGCGATCGTCGAATGTAAACCTCCTACGGAAGTTCTACTCCTAGAACTCCCTACATGTACTCTCCACCTGCTATGAAATAAAATAGACCGGTTACCGCAAATTGCGTCTACTCTCCGTGTCTTGTGCCACTCACACTCGTAATAACAGCGTTAAGCTAACCGCAAGTCAACCTCTGGTACAGCGACCGACACGGCCAAGTAGTGCGCTTTGAGGGCACTGGGTTACCCTAGGACTCCTAACGTCCACGAAAAACGCCAACCCGGAGCCCCATTGGAGTCGCCTAGCTCGATTGGCTTACCGAGCCAAGACAACTGCCCTCGCTCCTCACAGCGACCAAGGTCCTCCGCATCCTCGACACAGCAACTCGAACGGCCAAGTACCACGCTCGGGGACTGACGACCAGTCAAGCACGAGCGACCAGGGAAAAACGCCAAGTACGAGAGCGTGCCCCGGACTCGCCACGCGACTGATCCTTCGGGTCAGGCAGGAGTGGCGCGCTTACTCTAACGCGCTCAGTCCTCACCTACCCTGGAGATGCGACTAGAACCACCAAGTACCACGCTCGGGGACTCGGCCACCCGACCTCGTTCGCGCAAGGGAAAACAGTCAAGTAAAGAGCACCCACGGGAGTCACCCTGCGACTGGCTCTCCGAGCTCGGGCGAGTCGACCTCAATAGCAAAACAACCGACAAAACATTCAAAATCACAAACACATAACAAATGAGGTAAACCCCATAAAAAGGGCGGACGCGCTCGGGGACTCGTCCAATCAGCATCCAAAATCACAAAACAATTCACAAAATAACACGAAGTTTCATTACAGCAGAACAAAGTCGTTCCAAAATACAAGATGAGTCCAATGGCCAATCGTTACTAACGCCCCAGGGCACAATGCTTCTACTCCACAGGTTTCGACGGCGACTCGCCACCACCCCTGCGGTTGCGAATGAAGGGCGTGTACGGGTTCGACGGGTACGTCGTCAACTCACCCGCCATCACTGCACGGAATGGCTGCTCGACCTTGAAGTCCCGATGCTTTGGCTCAGGGTCGTTGGGGGCGACAGTCGTCTCCTGATAGGGGAGGAGGTCACCCATCGCCCAGACGCGATCGGAATACACCGCGGCCCGGTCAGTCAGCTTCAGCACCTCGGCAATCTCCACAGAGCCCGTCGACGAGGGGTAGCCACTCGTCACATCGTCAAGGTCGAAGTCCTCCGGGAAGTGGGCAAGCCCAAGGCTGAGAGCCGTCGCCGCCCCGCGCCGGAAGGCCGACCGCGTCATGAACTCGACGACTGACGGCGCCTTCTCCAAATACCGCCATACTTCGACGAGGTCGCTGGGAATCACTTCCGTGGGCGATATCTCCTGAAGATATGCTCGAATGCAAGTCGCGGACAACGCGGCCGAGTCGACCAGAGTGGTCACATCGCCGCTGCTGCATTTGCGCCTCCTCCGAGCTGTCAATAAACCGACCTGTGGACAGAGGTCGGAAGTAAGTACAACAATGACTCCACAATGCAGCTATTACAGGCAGAGGAAGAAAAGTTTACCAATTAAAGGACGGCTGAGGCCCGTGATGAAACTTTGAAGCAAGGAGAAGTCGTTCTGTAGCCCAACAACGAGGGCGTCAGACACCTTTCGCTCTTCAGCGGCAGCCGTAACAGCAGCTTTCGCTCGCCCATCCGCCGAGCTCGCCTCCGCCTTCGCTTCCTTGAGCTCGCGCTCCAGATCAGCGATCCGCTTCTCGGCCGCACTCAAAGCAGATTGAGCCGCCGTCAGGTCACCTGTCGGGACAAGGCCCTAGCAGACCTCCTCTGCCTTGGCAGCGATTGCTTGGTGTCCCTTGTTCGTCTCGTGGACGGCAACAAGTTCCTTCTCCACGTGACACTTTGCAGCAAGCCTCGCGCTGCAAGCCCTGCGCACAAATCAAACTATCAACAACAATGAAATCCTAAGTGCCCACCCGCTGAAATTCAGCGACTAGGAACTCGGGGACTGGAGATCAAAAATTCTAAGTGCCCACCCGCTCAGCGACTACGCACTCGGGGACTGGAGATCAAAAATTCTAAGTGCCCACCCGCTAAAATTCAGCGACTAGGCACTCGGGGACTGGGCGTTCCAAAAACAAGAATCCGACCACTGAAATTCAGTGGCCCGATCCTCGGGGACTGGACATACCTGGATGGCTGTACCCAGCATGCTATGAAGCTGCAGCATGTCCACAGACGCAAGCACAACCGGAGTGCGTCCGCGACGCTGCTCGACCTCCGTCTTTGCGACCCCAGGTGTCTGGCTTGCTGGCGGCGCCACTCGCTGTGGCCGCCTTGGCCATGAAGCGGGGAAACGTTGCAGCGGACGTCGCGACGCCACTAGGGGCCGGCTCGGCCACTTCAGGCGGGGCAACAGCCTCCTTGGTCTTCGAGGCCACTTCCGCCGCAGTCGGAGGGTCGCTCGGAGCGACTGCCGTGTCATCGGAGACCATGACGACGTCGTCGCCTTTCACCCTCTTGGCATCGTCTGCGGGAGCAGCGACTTCGTCAGTTTTCCTCTTCCGTGAGGGGTCTTCCTCGGTGACGACTGGTGGAACCTTGGCCACGGAAGGATGGCCAATCTTTTTAACTCCAGTCCTGCGAATCAACAATATGAGTCAAGTTGTCCGATTACAATGAAAGGCAAGCAGGTGAACAAGACTTACTTGGCGACTGGTATAAACCGCAGACCAGTGCGGATGCTAGCTGGCTTGTCCATCTCGGGACCCAACTTCCGACTGAGGCCCATCTCGAACACACCGTGTGCCCAAGACACAGAGGGCCTCTTCGAAGACGAGGCCGCGGCAGGCGCCTCCGTGACGATAGCTGCAGGAGCTTTCGTGGGAGGCGAGGCTGCTGTGGATGGAGTAGCTCCCAACCCAGAGACCGGGGCGAATAGGGGTGGAAGCGAAGCCAGAGGTACCTCGTCCAGGGGAGCGGCAGCATCCGACGCTATGGTCGCGTGCGCCGCTTCGCCCTTAGCCGAGATGGAGGCGTCTGAGCTGGTCGCAGATCGGGGCGGAGACGTTTGCTTTGCCGGCTTCGTCTTCTTCCTCGGCGGAGCCTTCACCTCCTTCTTCTTCGACGGCGTGGCCTCACGACGTGAAGTGTGCTCGGGAAGCTCGTCGTCATCGTTATCGTGAGGTTCGAGGCTTCTACTCGCCTCGAGCTCGCGCTGACGTTGCCTGCGAGTTTTGTGAACCGTCGGGGCAGCGTCTTCCGCGGGCTCGCCTTCGTCATCGTCGTCGTCATCACCCGCGTCGCTCCCGACGTCGCCTTTGGCGAGTGGCGACTCGCTCCTGTCCTGGACGGACGAGCTCGAGTTCTCGTCGTCTGCGGGTGGGAGCCATCCTTCCACCACTTGGAACAACTACAATAAAAATGAAACAACGTCAGCATAACCGCGACTGCATCATCTGCGACTGCGAATGGTGACGAAGATGGCGACTTACCGTCGGAGCTGGCGACTTGCGGTATAGGGGGCGACCCTGGCCTTCGCGTCCAGGTACGCCGCCTGGGTGATCTTCTTCAGGGCCAGGATGTAGTCTTCGAGTTTCCACTCGACGAGGCAGGATTTCGTCGGGTCGTCCCTACCAGTGTACTCGTATATATAATGGTCGCGGCGGGCCAAAGGCACGAGCCGCCGCCCGAGCCAGCAGTTGTAAAGATTGATGGTTTGGAGGCCCTTTTTCTTCAGGCCGCGGATGGTTTGCAACATTTCGTCGACGACCATCCGCTGGTCCAGCGAGAGCTTGCCGACCTAGAGCCGACGCGGTTCTGGCCGGTCGGCCGAGTACCTTGGAAGCGCCACCTCGCCGTCTGGAGTCGCCTCAGTGACGTAGAACTAGGATTTCTTCCACTCGTTTGCCGCCTTGGCGGGCAGCATCAGGTCGAAGAACGACGCCTTCGACTTCAGCTGAAATGTCAGGCCACCCGCAGCCAGCATCGGGCCGCCTGATTCTTCGCGACTAATCCTCCCATGGAATAGATCTTGCCACAAGGGGAAGTAGGGCCTGCAGCCCAGATAGCACTTGCAGAACGCCACGAAAATGGCGAGCTGCTCGATGTCTTGGGCCCAGTCCGGCTGGATCCGTGAAAGCGCAGGTTACCGGAAGAAGAGAGAAGTGGGAAACCCCAGCCCCCGTTCCAGGTGGCTGGTGAAGCAAATGAATTCTCCCTCGCGCGGGTCCGGAGTCACCTCTCTGGCCGCGGGGATGCGCCATCTGCCGGCGCGCAGGATCCCGACCTCCTCGAAGGACGCCAGTAGCGCCCTGGTGCACTTGGATCTGCCCCATGGTTCGGTGGAGGGGGCATTGGTTGGAAGATTCGTGGAGGTCGGGGCTCTCTGGATCAGTTGGATCGCGATGCGGAGTGGAAACGAAGATGGGCGAGATCGAAGGAAAGATGAAGGAGTGTTTCCCCGCTCGCCTGTCATTCTCCTTATATAGCGGTTGTTACCCGCCAATTTCGGGAGCCGTTACTATGCGGTGATTACGCCAAAATTACCGTTGGATTACCCCAACGGCTAGTTTTGACCCCACTTGACGGTCCAACTTCATCCACTCGACTCGTCGCTCCGCGCAACTTGACTGTTCGCCGACCCGATCACTACAACGGAGTCCGCCGCCGATTCGATTGGGCGTCCGCATTGGACCCGTATACACCGACTGCCAGCGGCCACCAGCGACCAATCAACGACGGCCTCGGGGACTACTGATGGGGATATGCCTACCAGGGTATACCCAGCAGGACATTTCCGACTGGCCCAGATGCTGGCGAGTGGGCCTGCGGGACGACGACTGGATCAAGACCTGGCGTGGACTCAAGCGACTGGAAGCTGAAGGCCCAGAAGCGTAGATAGGCCCAGTCGGATTAGGTTAAAGGAACGCTGAAACCTTATGTGATTTGGTTGAGATCTGTAAACCCTAGGGAGGTGAGCCTATATAAACCTCCCTAGAGGACGCATAGAGGATACGTTCCATCATACACCCAAGTGACTCGCTGCCTAGCCGCCGAGCTCGCCCCATTGTACTCTTACCATAATACAATCTAGCAGGAGTAGGTCTTTACCCTCCGGGGGGCCGAACCTAGGTAAATCCTTGTGTCTCTGCCCTTATCTCGCACCGCAGATGGCTGGCCGCCCTTGCCCCATGTTCTACTACTCGTTGCCGATTGCAGCATCTGCCGTGGTCATTCCCACGACATTGTCAAAATAGACCAGCAGGTAGAAACCGATTTTTTCGAACATCTTCTGTTGCTCAAATCAAAAAGTGTTGAACTAAATAAAGTTATCTAACATACTGGGGGATTTATTCGTAAATTTTGAGCTCAATCCGAGGTACAGAGCCTCCTCACGGATTTTTTTGGTGGAGGACAGAAATCTGTTTCGGGACAGCAACTCCCCAAATCTTACTTCCCTCTCATTAGAGGTTATTCTTGGCACAAAAAGCAAACAAAAAGGATAAGGAGAGGTCATTACTGAATTAATAACTTCCAAGACTCAAGGAAACTCTTGGGTTATCTCCCAACAAGTACTTTTCTTTAATGCCTTTAAGTTAGGCACAAGAAGAAAGAAGAATCAAGTACTTTCAAATGAAGAAGCATTAAAATCAAATCTTGCTTTCAAAGGAAGCAAAAGGCAACTTCTCTCTCCTCATAGGGAAGTGTTGTATACCTTTCTTAAATGGAAAATGATATTTAATGGTGTCCTCTTTCATATCCATGATGGCACCAACTGTTCTAAGAAAAGTTCTTCCCAAAGTAATAGGACAAGAAGCATTGTATTCAACATCCAAAACATAGAAACAACAGGGACATAAGCATTGTTAACCATAATAAGAACATCATTAATACTCCCCATGAGTTTCTTCTTAGAACTTCCAAAGGTAGCAAATCAAGCATTCCATAAATCTTCCCAGGCATAATAGAGACACTAGAACCAAGATCACATAAAGCCTTGAGATCAAAGTCATTCACTTGCACAATAATAATGGGTTCCCAACTATCTTCTACTTTCCTAGGAATATAAGCTTTGTGTTTTAGCTTCTCTTCCTTAATCTTAACAAGAGCATCTGTAATGTGTTTGGTAAAGGCAACATGCATATCACTAGCATCAGGACTTCTAGCAAGCTTTTGCAAGAACATAGTCACTTCAGAAATATTGCAACCATCAATATCAAAATCAAACTTAGCATCACTAGTAGTAGGCTCAATAGGCTTAGGCATAGTAGGAGGATGAATAGGGACTACTTGTGGTTTAGTGGTGATAGTGTACACACTATTGTTTCTATCAATTTCAGCTTCCCTTTCCCACCTAGCATGAAGTTGAGGTAATAGCCTAACATTTTCATCAATAGTAACTTGTATGGCATGAGCAGTAGCAAAGGTGTTTTCCATAGTCTCAGGTTGAGCAGCCATTTTATTAATCAAAGAGGACTGAGCTTCAGACAAAGAGGATATATTTTTCTCAACAGTTAAAAGCTTTTCCTCTATAGTCTTATTGAAAGTGGTTTGTTTACTAATAAAGTCTTTGAGCTTGACTTCAAGTTCAGAGGGGGCACTTTTAGCATTATTGTAAGAGCTTCCATAGGAATTGCTATTATTAGGAGGATAAAACCTATAATTGTTGTTGCTACCAAAATTATTCCTATAGGCATTGTTGCTGAAACTGTTGTTTCTAATGAAGTTTGTCGTGGTGGTATCACGGCATATGCCATGGGTAGGCTAAAGTTGGGGCCGATGGACGTGGAGGAATCCGGGGAGGGATGATGCAGTGAAGACCGCACTCGTATGAACAAAGAGAAATGCAATGTATATTGGATCGAAGCTCTCAAGTGGAGATAACTCCTCATTCTGTACATATAATTCCTTGTAATCTTGCCATACTTGTGGCTACAAGCATGCTCCTTGAGCTGTTTCCCCTATGATTCTATCTAATCTCTCTGTGAGAGTGGAGGAAGAGGAAGAAGGAGAGCTCCTAGTGAGCAGAGAGGGGAGGAGCCCTTCGGGGACCTCCCTGAGAACGATCCCCCTGGTGCTCTTTATAAAGGAGAGCCCAGGGGACAAACCTTGCTCCACACGCTTGGCATCTACGTAGCATATTCCTGCCATCTTCTTAGATGCTCAGCATATGCCTTGGCATCTTTGGAGATGCCATGGAATATTCTCATCATATTCTTGATGCCAAGGGCATATTCTCTAGCATCTTCTTGGTGCCAAGGGCATATTCCATATGCCCATGTGCCAGTCTGAGCCATGGGCGTCCCAAGACTGACACGATACTTGTTGGTCTTGCCTCAGATTGATCCTATATCATTGTTGACTTGCATGTAGCTTCCTCGGATGACTAAAGAGTGATCTGGGGCGATATACCTCGGCCCAGATGCCATGTACAAAGTGAAGATCCGGCCTCCTTCCTAATTAACTCGGCCTGGGCCAAAAGAGGCCCAGCCGAGTTACTTTAGCCTTCTGCCGAGCTAACGGGGACGAGCAAGCCGGGTCAGATACTTCATTTGGCCCAGCTGAGTTACTTTTCGTGGCCCAGGCCAGTTGATCCGAAGGTGCCAGCCCGCAGTAGGCCAAACCATCCAAGGTCGGCCTGGCCGGGAGACTTGGCGGGGCATTGTGGCGATGCTACTCGCGGTGGGCTGGATTGGTCCTCAGCCGGACCACCCGGGATTCCTCGTTGGCTTGTCACGAGGCAGTGGAGACGAGGCGCGGGAGCTGGGGGAGTCGTTGGCGCGGGAGCGAGGTGTTGGCGGGAGTGCGGGAAGACGGTTCGACGCTGGGAGTGGGTCGATGCAGGAGGCCCGTGGTGGGCCGACTTAGGCTTAGGTCGGCACACCTGGGGTTATTTCCCTTGACTCAGTTCGGCCAGGAAGAGTATGGACTGGGCCGAGATTGCTCTTACTCGGCCCAGTTGCTCTTTCTTTGTCTTTTCTCTTTCCTATTTGACTTAATACCCTCTTATCAAATATTCTTTTCTTTATCCATGTCTCTTATTAGTTTATTTATAGACCAACTCTGGGGTACCTGGGGTTATATCCCCGACATTAGTCCCCGAGTCTATGTGGGACTCGCAGAGTCGCGCATAGACTTTATAAAATATCTCCAGAGTTGTTTATTCGGCCTAAAGTTCTTGTCATGTGTTATCAATTACTGGCCCTCTGGGTCATAACCCTTTTGGGGTAAGTTTTTGACTTCTGGCCTGCTCCGGCTCCGGTCTTAACCCATTTGGGTAAATTTTTGACTTCTGGCCTTCTTGGGCACTGGTTAGAACCTTGTCGGGTAAGTTTCTAGACTTGTAGCCTTCATGGCATTGGTCATAACCCCTTTGGGTAAGTTTCTGGACTTCTGGCCTTCACGGCACTGGTCATGACCCCTTTTGGGCATGTTTCTGGACTTCTGGCCTTCATGGGCACTGGTCATAACCCCTTTGGGTAAGTTTCTGGACTTCTGGCCTTCATGGGCATTGGTCTCTTAACCCCATTGGGTAAGTTATGAGTTCTGGCCTTCTTGGGCATTGCTCTTTTAACCCCATTGGGTAAGTTATGAGTTCTGGCCTTCTTGGGCACTGCTCTTTTAACCCCATTGGGTAAGTTATGAGTTCTGGCCTTCTCGGGCACTGCTCTTTTAACCCCATTGGGTATGTTATGAGTTCTGGCCTTCTTGGGCACTGCTATCTTAACCTCTTTGGGTAAGTTATGAGTTCTGGCCTTCTTGGGCACTGCTCTTTTAACCTCTTTGGGTAAGTTATGAGTTCTGGCCTTCTCGGGCACTGCTCTTTTAACCCCATTAGGTATGTTATGAGTTCTGGCCTTCTTGGGCATTGCTCTTTTAACCCCATTGGGTAAGTTATGAGTTCTGGCCTTCTTGGGCACCGCTCTTTTAACCTCTTTGGGTATGTTATTACCCGAGTCATCTAATTCCAAATCCGAGTTACTTTACTCAAAATTGACTTTATGTCTTAAGTCTGAGTCCTCTGACTCAAATCCGAGGTATATGACTCAAATCCGAGTTATCTCATTCCAAATCTGAGTTACTTTACTCAAAATTGACTTTATGTCTGAAGTCTGAGTCATCTGACTCAAATCCGAATTATATGACTCAAATTCGAGTTAACTCATCCCAAATCCGAGTTACTTTACTCAAAATTGACTTTATGTATTAAGTCTGAGTCATCTGACTCAAATCCGAGTTATATGACTCAAATCCGAGTTAACTCATCCCAAATCTGAGTTACTTTACTCAAAATTGACTTTATGTCTTAAGTCTGAGTCATCTGACTCAAATCCGAGTTATATGACTCAAATCCGAGTTAACTCATCCCAAATCCGAGTTACTTTACTCAAAATTGACTTTATGTCTTAAGTCGGAGTCATCTGACTCAAATCCGAGTTATATGACTCAAATCCGAGTTAACTCATCCCAAATCCGAGTTACTTTACTCAAAATTGACTTTATGTCTTAAGTCTGAGTCATCTGACTCAAATCCGAGTTATATGACTCAAATCCGAGTTAACTCATCCCAAATCCGAGTTACTTTACTCAAAATTGATTTTATGTCTTAAGTCGGAGTCATCTGACCCAAATCCGAGTTATATGACTCAAATCCGAGTTAACTCATCCCAAATCCGAGTTACTTTATTCAAAATTGACTTTATGTCTTAAGTCTGAGTCATCTGACTCAAATCCGAGTTATATGACTCAAATCCGAGTTAACTCATCCCAAATCCGGGTTATCTGTTTGCCACGATATAACTTGATTTGGCGTGATTATGTTAATTTTCCTTTGATATGGATCCGAGATATAGATCCGAGATTAAGTTTTGGGATATGATAACAGGGCTAACCACTGAGAGATCTGATTCGAGATGTAGATATGAGATATAGATTCGAGATATGATAATCTGGCCAATAGTCATCCAAGATATGGACCTGGCAAGATGGTGAAATATCAATCCGAGTCATAACATAACCTGGCAATCTGGCGAACTGAACAAAGCTTCGGCCCGAATCAGAGATATGATTAGTACACCAAGTCCGAATACAAATCCGAATTATAATATACCTTGGCAAGCTGAATCAAATGTTAGTCCGAATTAGAGACAATCTACTGAGCTGAGTTAAAGGTTAACCCGAAGCATAAATAAGTTGACTCAAATTATATCCGAATCATCAATAAGCTGGATGGTAAGCTGAGTTATAGGATAATCCAAATTATAAATAAACTGACTCAAACTCTATATGAATCATAAATAAGCTGACTCAAATTCTATCTGAGTTATCATAAGGTGACTCAAACTCTGTCTGAATCATCAATAAGCTGGCTGGTGAGCTGAGTTACAGATCAATTCCAAACATAAATAAACTGACTCAAAATCTATCTGAATCATAAATAAGGTGATTCAACTTATGGCCGAGTTACAGATAAGCTGGCTCAAACACAGATCTAAATCAACATAAGACGTTCTCTTAATCCAAAGGTGACTCTTCGGATAAGTTAGCTAGTCCCCGGGTCAAGCTATTTTCTCCCCGGGGTGAAGGATGGAGTATAGGTGGCTGAGTTATCTGGCACTTACAACATACTTGGAGGGGTGTTTGAGTGAGTCTTGCTATGTCTAATCTGCCCTGCTGAGTTACTTGATACTTACAGTAAGCTTGGAGTAGTGCTTGAGTCCTTGCTGAGTCTTACCTTCTTTGATGAGTCAGACTTGGAGAGCCTCCGTGCTTACCTCTCTGCTCTCTGTTTGCTTGGAGGAACTGAAAGAGCTTTATGAGGAAGAGGTTGATGAAGATGTTCCCATCCGAATGGGAACCCAACCAACGCCACTCAGAGGCCCCAAGGTGGGCGCCAAATGCCGTGGTGGTATCACGGCATATGCCATGGGTAGGCTAAAGTTGGGGCCGATGGACGTGGAGGAATCCGGGGAGGGATGATGCAGTGAAGACCACACTTGTATGAACAAAGAGAAATACAATGTATATTGGATCGAAGCTCTCAAGTGGAGATAACTCCTCATTCTGTACATATAATTCCTTGTAATCTTGCCATACTTGTGGCTACAATCATGCTCCTTGAGCTGTTTCCCCTATGATTCTATCTAATCTCTCTGTGAGAGTGGAGGAAGAGGAAGAAGGAGAGCTCCTAGTGAGCAGAGAGAGGAGGAGCCCTTCGGGGGCCTCCCTGAGAACGATCCCCCTGGTGCTCTTTATAAAGGAGAGCCCAGGGGACAAACCTTGCTCCACACGCTTGGCATCTGCGTAGCATATTCCTGCCATCTTCTTAGATGCTCAGCATATGCCTTGGCATCTTTGGAGATGCCATGGAATATTCTCAGCATATTCTTGATGCCAAGGGCATATTCTCTAGCATCTTCTTGGTGCCAAGGGCATATTCCATATGCCCATGTGCCAGTCTGAGCCATGGGCGTCCCAAGACTGACACGATACTTGTTGGTCTTGCCTCGGATTGATCCTATATCATTGTTGACTTGCATGTAGCTTCCACGGATGACTAAAGAGTGATCTGGGGTGATATACCTCGGCCCAGATGCCCTGTACAAAGTGAAGATCCGGCCTCCTTCCTAATTAACTCGGCCTAGGCCAAAAGAGGCCCAGCCGAGTTACTTTAGCCTTCTGCCGAGCTAACGGGGACGAGCAGGCCGGGTCAGATACTTCATTTGGCCCAGCCGTGTTACTTTTCGTGGCCCAGGCCAGTTGATCTGAAGGTGCCAGCCCGCAGTGGGCCGAACCATCCAAGGTCGGCCCGGCCGGAAGAATTGGCGAGGCGTTGTGGCGATGCTGTTCGCGGTGGGCCAGATTGGTCCTCAGCCGGCCCACCCGGGATTCCTCGTTGGCTTGTCACGAGGCAGTGGAGACGAGGCGCGGGAGCTGGGGGAGTCGTTGGCGCGGGAGCGAGGTGTTGGCAGGAGCGCGGGAAGACGGTTCGGCGCTGGGAGTGGGTCGATGCAGGAGGCCCGTGGTGGGCCGACTTAGGCTTAGGTCAGCCCACCCGGGGTTATTTCCCTTGACTCAGTTAGGCCAGGAAGAGTATGGACTGGGCCGAGATTGCTCTTACTCGGCCCAGTTGCTCTTACTCGGCCCAGTTGCTCTTTATTTGTCTTTTCTCTTTCCTATTTGACTTAATACCCTCTTATCAAATATTCTTTTCTTTATCCATGTCTCTTATTAGTTTATTTATAGACCAACTCTGGGGTACCTGGGGTTATATCCCCGACAAAGTTCACATCAACTTGCTCTTTTTGAGCAACCAAAGAGGCTAAGGGAACACTATTAGGATCTAAAAGAGCTTTCCCATTAACAAGCATAGCCATAATAACATCAATATTTTCACTCAAAGAGGAAGTTTCCTCAACAGAATTTACCTTCCTACCATGTGGAGCTCTCTCAGCATGCCATTCAGAGTAGTTAACCATCATATTATCAAGGAGCCTTGTTGCAGCACCCAAAGTGAGGCCCATAAAAGTACCTCCAGCAGCTGAATCCAACAGGTTTCTTGAGGATAAGTTCAAACCTGCATAATAAGTCTAGATAATCATAAAAGCAGTGAGTCCATGAGTAGGGCAATTCTTAACCAAAGATTTCATTCTATTCCATGCTGGAGAAACATGCTCACTATCAAGTTGTTTAAATTTCATAATATCACTTCTCATAGATATAATCTTAGCAGGAGGATAGTACTTTCCAATAAAAGCATCTTTGCACTTAGTCCAAGAATCAATACTATTTTTAGGCAAAGAAAGCAACCATTCTTTAGCTTTTTCCCTCAAGGAGAAAGGAAAAAAGCTTGAGCTTAATAATATCTCCATCTACATCCTTATACTTCTGCATCTTACAAAGTTCAACAAAGCTATTAAGATGGGCAATAGGATCATCAGAACCAGCACCAGAAAATTTCTCTCTCATCACAAGATTCAACAAAGCAGGCTTAGTTTCATAAAAGCTAGCATCAGGAGCAGGTGGAGGAATAAGAGTGCTAAGGAAATCATTGTTATTGGTGCTAGTGAAGTCACACAACTTGGTGTTCTCGGCAGATTTCATTTTGGCAAAGGTGGGCAAGCCAAAAACAGCAACAGCAGCTAGAGAAGGAACTAATTTTTGTGTGTTTTTTAATAAAGCAAGCAAAGCAAACTAGACTAATTTTTTTTTGGTTTTTTTGGAAAGAAGCAAACAAAACCAAGCAAAAGAAAATAAAGCAAACTAAAAACAAATTAAAGAGAAAGGAAGTGAAGGACTCCCCTAGTGAAGATGTCCTTAGCCTCCCCGGCAACGGCGCCAGAAAACTTGTTGATGGTGCTGACGTGGAGCACTTCATTGGAAACCCCAAGAGCAAGGTGTGATGAGCACAACAACAAGTCTTCCCTCAGTAGAGACCGAGGTTGTCGAACCAGAAGGAGGAAGGAAACGTCACATAGGTGTTGCAAGCAATGCATAGACCTGCACAACACAAACTCAAGACTTTGCCCCAACGAATCAGTCTCAAGCTCACCGGTTTGCTGTAACAAAGGGTTAAACGTATGGTGTGGAAGGTAATGGTGGTTTGCAGCATGTAATCAAGTAACAGTGGAAGATGTATCAATGGTAAGGATTGGACCGGGGTCCATAGTTCACTAGAGGTGCTCTCCTTAGGTAAACAACATGGCATGAAGGGTAAACAAATTACAGCAGGGCAATTGACAGGAACTGAGTAAGGCATAACAATGCAATTACTAGTCAGAAAGATCCTACGAGATTCGATTGGGCAATACAACAAGATACATAGACCGCCATCCAACTGCATCTATGACTAGAAGTCCACCTTCAGGTTATCATCCGAACCCCCTCTAGTATTAAGTTGCAAGCAACAGACAACTGCTTTAAGCAAAGTGTGTAAGGTAAACAGTCCACATGTTCCATGAACAAGAGACCGTTGTTTTCTTACTAGTGGCAACAACACATCTACAGCCGAAGATATTTCTGTCACTTCCCTTGGAAACTAGAGGCATGAACCCACTATCGAGCATAAATACCCCCTCTTGGAGTCACTAGCAACTACTTGGCCAAGATAGCTACTAACAACAGAGAGCATGCAAGATCACAAACAACACAGACATGATAGAATCATAAAGACAAAACCATTAATCAAACCAACATAATAATCTCAATATCCATCAGATCCCCGCAAACACAACATGCATGATTACAAATAGATTAGATCTTGATCATGAACGGAGATCACAAGATCTATACATGAAAGCACAAAGGAGGAGATACAACCATCTAGCTACTATATGGACCCATAGTCCAAGGTGGAACTACTCACGCATCATACCGGAGAGAAGGCCTCCGGGATGATCTCCCTTCCGGCAGGGTGCCGGGAAGAACTTCAGATCCCCCTGATCTAGGGACGATGGTGGCGGTGGCTACAGACGGTTTCGTGGATATTTGATCGGATACTTAGGGTTTCTACATCGGGGGCTTCTTATAGGCGAAGGGGGAGGCCGAGGCGGTGGCCAGGGTGGCCAAACCCTAGCCGTGCGAGGCTGGGCCCCAGCGCTGAGGTGGGTCAGCCCTCTGGCCGACCCTCCATCTCCCCTCTGGACTTCTTGTTCGCCACGGAAAGTAATTAACTTTGACTATTGTCCCGTCCAATTCCGAGAATATTTCTTTACTAACTTTTCTGAAACAAAAAACAGCAGAAAACAGGCATCTGGCATTGTTGCAACTTGTTAGTAGGTTAGTACCAGAAAACATGTAAAAAGCACCTCAAAGTGTGGACAAGTAAAGCAAAGTAGATACTAAACAAGCATGGAGCATAAAAAATAGATACGTTTCCAACGTATCAGCCTATTACTCCTGAACCAGTTGTACCTGAACCATTTCCAACACCAACACCAACACCAAATTAGAGGGGAGTAATTTCATTAAATGATGAAGTGATGAAGGAAGCTAAGAAATGTCTAAAGGAGAAAGGTATTAGAGCTGAAGATGTGAAGAATCTACCTGCTATAGAAGAATTATGCAAGCCAATTCCCCACCCATCTACTATTGAGGTACACTCACTCCACTTTGATGAAGGTGATATTCCCTATGGTAAGCCTCCTAATCAATGCTTAGATGAACTTGACACATTTATAGTTAAACAATGTAATTTTAATAAATAAGTTCAGAATTATTGGAAAACTCTAGAGATATTAATGATTTGAAAGATATTATGGAAAGAACTGCTAATGATATTAAAATGCTTCGTAAAAACTTTCAAATGGTTCAAACTCAAATTGATCTACTTGCTAAGGTACAAAAGGATATGCTAGTTAATGCCTTAGGAGATAAACATGCTTATGGAATTAGAACTAGGAGTGGTATAGCTACTCAAGATCCTTTATATCCTGAAGGACACCCTAAAAGAATTGAGCAGGATTCTCAACAAGGTGAAAGTAGTGGTAGTCCTCGTAAGAGAAAGAAAAAGAAAAAGAAACATCAAATAGTTGAGGAACCCTCTAAACCTGCTGTAGATCCTAATAGTATATCTGTCTCTGATGTTGAAACTGAGAGTGGTAATGATAAAAATGATGCTCCTGATAAGGAGGAAATTGAGGAAGAGCCTAAGAAGCACACTAAGAACACTAGGTACACTAAGGAAGATTTTATTGCTAATAAACATGGTAGTGAGAGAGAACCTTGGGTGCAGAAACCTATGCCTTTTCCAAATAAGAAACACAAGTCAAAGGAGGAAGAACTCTATAACAAGTTTTGTGAGTGGATGAAACCTTTATTTTTGCAAATTCCTTTGACTGATGCTATTAGTTGCCTCCTTATTCAAAGTATATGAAGGATATTGTCTCTAATAAAAGGAAGATTCCTAATGAGGAAATTTCTACTTTGCTTGCTAATTATTCCTTCAATGGTAAGGTTGCAAAGAAACTTGGTGATCCAGGTATACCAACTATTCCTTGATCTATTAAGAATAATTATGTTAGAACTGCTTTATGTGATTTGGGAGCTAGAGTTAGTGTTATGCCTTTTTCTCTCTACAAGAGACTCCAGCTAGAAAAGTTGATACCAACTGATATATCTTTGCAAATGGCTGATAAGTCAACTACTATTCATGTTGGTATATGTGAGGATGTTCCTGTTCAAGTGGCTCATAATTGCTTGGTATTGACTGATTTTGTTGTGCTTGAAATGCCTGAAGATGATAATATGTCCATTATTCTTGGGAGACCTTTTCTTAATACTGCAGGTGCTGTCATAAATTGTAATCAAGGAAAAGTAACTTTTAATATTAATGACAAAGAGCATACTATTTATTTCCCCAAGAAGGTTGCTAAGAGCTATTGCCCGAATTCCATTGAAAATATTGAGAGCATCAAGGTTGGAGAGATATATTGTCCCATTCCACAAGAAAGTTTTGAAACTATTATGATTGGGACCATTGCTATCAAGTTTCAGGTACATAATCACTTTGTGGAATGCAAAGTTTTGTTTCATATAAGATTGTTTTGGTAGCAAGACTTGATCAACCTTGTTAACAAAAGGATTTTTATGAACAAAATAATTTTTTCACAGTGGTCATACTTGCTCACTTTTATTCTTCTCCTTCCTAATATTTTATCTTTCTCTTGTTGGCTTTAGTTTTGCTAGTTGTTTGCTTGTTAAAGTGTCTTAGAACTTCTGTAGTTTGGTTTTGGTTTGCTTTTGCTTCTTCTAAAAAAAATCTGTTTCTGCAAGAAAACTAATTTTCATACCCTGAAAATTGGCCAAAAATAAAGTTTCCCGAAAAATCCCAGAAAATTCATACTAAATTTTTCCTCGAAAAAAGGGGTAGAGGGACACCTGGAGTGGCCCAGGGGGACCCACCAGGCCAGCACACTCCCTGGTGGCGCGACTAGCCCCTGGTGGCGCCTGGCCTAGGTGCAGCCCACCTGTGGCCCTCTAAGATGCCTCCTCCCAGCCACCTTCTTTCTCTCTCCCAAAAAACACCGAAAAACTTTCTCAAGCTCGAGTTCTTGCTGTTCTTGCTCCCGATTTTCGATCTCTTTGCTCAGCCCATCTTTGTTGCTGATTTTTTGAGGGATTGCTCCTTGGTATGTGCCTCCTCCGCCTATCCAATTAGATTTATGATTGGTAGATTGTATCCTGAGTATTTCGCTGCTATAGGTGACAGGCTGTGTGAGCTTGCATGCTTGTTCTATGCTTAGAGATTTCATTTTGATGCATGTGTAGCCCTCTATCAAGTTCCTATAGTAGTTTCTCAACATTTATCAACTTGGAAATCACTTGGTTTGATTTTTTTCTAAAAATTTCAGAAAGGAAGATGAGTGCATACCCACTGAATCAATATGATTTGATGGTACCTGAGCCAATGAAAGTTCATCGTGAGGAAGGAGTCTTCCCTTCCATATATCCATGCCCTGAATTTATGAGAGCCGCGGGAATCTTCCAGGATTTCTAGACTATGATTACCAATGCAGGGTTGGAACACTTTGTTGAAGAAGAACCATCTCAGTATGTTAAGCTAACCATGGCTGTGGTGCAGGACTTCCGGTTTACTTGGTCTTCATCTAATCCCATGGTCCATTATAAAATATACAATATAGCTATCGACCTGCCTTTTGCTGATTTCTGTGCAGCAATTAGAGTACCTCATTGGGGATCTTGTGAGAAGATCAAGGAGAGACCTAAGTCACTTCATGGATTTATATGCTGAAAATTGCCAAGGTTTTGACTTCTCGAAGGAAAGTGGTAAAATTCGGAACATTCAGTTTCCCATCCATTAGATATTTTGCCTATTTCATTACCAAGTGCGTTCTTGCTAGAAAGATTGCTAGAAAGTTATCTTCTTTTGATCTAGCCTTTATCGTAGCTGCTTTGAATAGGGATAGAACTTATAACCTGGGTGCTTTGATAGCTTACCGTCTTTACACTAACCACGAGAAGGGTGGAATTTGTGGAGGTCTCATTGCCTCTAGGTTGCTAGCTTTCCATGGTTTAGAGCCTCACCATTCAGATTATTGGTTCCCCGTAGAGAGACTTGATCTTGATTCCATGGTTCAGCATAATTTTGTTTCTTCTTGGGCTACTGTGAGAAGTTTACCATATGAATTATCCTTTGTCAACGTGGTTGGAGAGGGGGTAGGACTGAGAAAGTAGTTTGTTTGCCTGCACCTGCTTTGTTCAATTTTGATAACAGGCAAGGATGGTCTCTTATGGAGGAGGAGTTTGACACTTACGTGGTGGAGCTCTCCCAGCAAGAGGAGAATGTTGGAGAGGATGCCGGAGATGATTCCGTTCATCCCTCCAACATGGGGGAGTCTTCATACCAGCAGCCCTCTTATTATTGGGGCGCGTCTTCTTCTTCATCGCAAGCACCTAACTATGATCATTCTTATGATGATCCACTAGCTTGGGGTTACTATCCGCACTATTGAGCCCCACTTAGGCCAAAAGCCTAAGCATGGGGGAGGTATACCAACATCACACTGATGTCTACGCACTTCTATTCTTGTAGACAATTGTTGGGCCTCCAAGTGCAGAGGTTTGTAGAACAGCAGCAAGTTTCCCTTAAGTGGATTACCCAATGTTTATCGAACTCAGAGAGGAAGTGGTCAAAGGTATCCCTCTCAAGAAACCCTGCAATCAAGATACAAGAAGTCTCTTGTGTCCCCAACACACCCAATACACTTGTCAGGTGTATAGGTGCACTAATTCAACGAAGAGATAGTGAAATACAAGTGGTAACGGTGCCAAAAAAGAGCTTCTGACTTGTTGTTGATGTGTGAGAGAATACAGGCAAACTAAAATAAAGATGGAAGAAAGCAAACATGCACAAGATCTAGTTGTAAACAGTGTTTCAATGTTTAGAAACAAGGCCTAGGGATCATACTTTCACTAGTGAACACTCTCAATAAATATCTTCTCTTCATGATACTACTCTGAACTACTCTCCGGTTGGACACTCTAATCCATGGTAGGGCTATAACAGCACAGCTCAAAGTCTGCCTTCCCCATCTAGATAACCCCACTATCACCTTAATCTCTAGACGGTTCCAACAAACACCACAATTTCATAGAAACATCCAACTCCAAATATAACTCATGAATATATATGTAATCTAGCTTAAGTGTCACACACGGCGCGCACGCTGTCACTGTCACACACGTGGGGAAAAGCATAGATCTATTAAAGCACGATGAGTATTTATGTAACCTCTAGCCTAAGATCCACCACGGTATGCACGTTGTCACTAACTCACACGTGGGGAGAGCAGAGATCTATTAAAGCACTTGAGTAGCAAGGTACATCTACTTGATTACAAAGCTCATGACCACAAGATCATGCATAGAGAGAGAGAGACATGAACACATAACTACCGGTAGAGCCCTTAGCCTCGAGGAAGAACTACTCCCTCCTCATCATGGGAATCAACAACGATGATGGAGATGGTGGTGGAGATCGATGGAGATGGCTCCAGGGGCACTTCCCCGTCCCGGCAGGGTGTTGGAACAGAGTCTTTTTGTCCCCCGAATCTCCCCTTCGGTGGCGGCGGTGCTGCGGAACTTTTCATGGCTTTCTGGTCGATCCTCTAGGGTTTCTGAGTCGGGGGCTTCTTATAGGCGAAGGAGGCAAGGTCGATGGAGGGCCAGGGGGCCCACAACCCATGTGGGCGCGGCTAGGATGGTGCCCGTGCCCACCTAGGGTGTGGCCACCCTGGTGTCCTCCTCCATCTCGTCTTCAATTTTCCGTATCGTTCAGGAAAAAATATGAAGTTTGGCTTTTGTCCTGTCCAATTCCGAGAATATTCATTTTGTACCTTTCTGAAACCAAAAATAGCAGAAAACAGGCAACTCGCACTGTGGCATCTTGTCAATAGGTTAGTTCTAGAAAGTGTATAAAAATACCTCAAAGTGTAGACAAAACATAGCAAAGTTGATACAAAACAAGCATGGAGCATCAAAAATTATATATACGTTTACGACGTATCAAGCATCCCAAGCTTAACTCCCGCTCGTCCTCGAGTAGGTAAGTGATAAAAATAATAATTTTTAAGGTGACATGCACCGTCATAATCAAGATCAAACTACTTGCAAGCATTTAAAGTTGGGATCAAAGAACTCTAAACATGAGCATGAAAGAATAAGTTCTAACAATAAGACAAAGTAACTATGCATGCAACATGAAAGGTTACAAAATGCATTGAAAGACGTTTGTTTGTTTCACATATAGAAAACATAGCATAGTGGCATTTAGCTTGTCCCTCATGGAGTAGCAAAACATAAATGCATATGACACCTTCAAAGTTCATAAGAGTGACTAGATACAAATAGTTCATGAGCAAGTAATATCAACAATATGCATCAATCAATGAGTTTTGGGACAATGCACATAGAACTAAGAATGGCAACTATGCTCTCTTAACTAGTGCCTAAGGATAGAAGGTGAATACTCAATATCATGGTGGAAGAAAGGCCCTTCATAAAGGGAAGCGTGGATTTCAAGTTTCAAAAAGAGCTTCCAAAAATTATGGTACTTGTTAGCTTTCAGCCCTCATTGCCCCTATCATAGCATCTTGAAGTGATTAAGGTTAAAGTGAATAAACTATGGAGTATATGCTTGACAAAGTATAAGTTGGCAATCTCATGTCCCTTGAATACTAGGGCCGCACCTCATGCTACTCAAGTTTAGTTACTTGCAAGTTCTTGTCATAGTAAATACATGTGTATCATAGAGAACCGCCAACGAGGTACCCCTTGCACATGGCACAGGAGCTTTTCCATAACCAAAATGACAAGGCAAGCAGACAATGAGCATCTTAGCATTCTTCTTATTTACCATGGGAATATGATGCTTTTTCTCTCTTTCCTCTTTTCTCATGTGTCTCTTTTTCTCAATATCTTTTTTATAAGAAGAATGCTTCATAGATGCCACTATGGTGATGCTGCAAGTTTCCACCATGATTAGGCATGGCTTAGGCTAGCGGCCCAGGCGTTTCTCTAACACAAAATACATAACTACATGGACTTATAATCTCCCCTTTCATTTCACACCGACGACATCCATAGACAAAAGAGCATGATATCAACTGTGTACAAAGTACAAGTGCAATGTTGAAAGCATTCCCCGTGACAGCACGGTTCTACTAATTCCAACGTATAAGTGCAAGCATATACAACATAGATGACACAATGGTTCAAGTTTATTAGGGGCAATAAATATAGTGTGCCATCAAGTTCGTGAGAGCTTTAATTACTAAGTTTTCACATAACAAAACACTTTTTAATTGGAAGATAGATGAAAACAATAATATACTTGGAATGGTGTAACACACCATGCATAGAAATTTATAGTGGACACTTTGGAATAAATTGGTTTCTTGGGAGTTGGAAGCATGAGTAGAGCTTACTCATACAAGTGGAGGCTAGCAAAAGACTAGGAGCGACCAACTAAGAGAGCAATAATGGCCATAATCATGCAGAGCAACAAAACATTACTAATCAAAGCATAAAGTGGTACTACAAGTCAAGGACTAAATGATCATAGAGGATATGGTGACTTGTTAATAGTCATAACATGGTGTGAGCATGTGCCAAGTCAACCCAAACAAAGCATCAAAGGAGAATACCACAATACTATGCTTTTGTATGCTAAAACAACACATGATTCTTTCAAGGCACACTAAGCAATCCAAATTGTTTGTAATAAGTCATGTTACAACAATAATCACTAAGCATAAGGTCAAAACAACACCTAGCATGACATGCTAAAGTCTAAGTCACAGTCAAAGCAAGCTCCTCTTGCACTATTTCAAGCAAGAACTTTCTACTCCTTCCCAACACCAATCAACTTATTTGAAACAACACAGCAAGAACGGGGGTCTAAACTACTTTATTCAAGCAAACTAAACAAATTAAGAAAAGCAAATGAAAACTAAGACGCTCCAAGAACAACACAACAGTGCATGAAGCAATAAAAACGAAGTGTCTAGAAAGACTTGGGCTTTTTATTGATGAAGAAGGGGATGCTTTGGGCATCCCCAAGCTTTGACGCTTGTACCTCTTGGATATTTCTTGGGGTGACACCGGGGTGGCATCCCCAAGCTTGAGCTTTTGTCCATTCTTCATCTCATTACATTATTCTCTCTCTACACCTAAAATTTTCCTTCATACAAAACTTCACACAATCTTCATTAGCAACATTAGTGTATTCAAAAGATAATAGACCTTTGGGTTCAGTTTTAAAACAGCAAAACTTTTATTAAAAACACAATATGCTATAGCAATTCTCTCAAAAAGCTCAATTTCCGAAAAAATAATCCAAAAAGGAATCAATAAGAAGCAAATGCAAATAATGGCAGAAATCTGTCAAAATAGACCAGCAGGTAGAAACCGATTTTTTCGAAGACCTTTTGTTTCTCAAATCAAAACATGTTGAACTAACGAAAGTTAGCTAACATACTGGGGGATTTATTTAGAAAATATCAGCCCAATCCAACTTACAGATATTCTACATGAGTTTTTACGGTGGAGCACAAAAATATGTTTCGAGACAGCACTTCCCCAAATCTTACTTCCCTCTCATTAGAGGTCATTATTGGCACAAAAAGCAAATAAAAAGAATAAGGAGAGGTCATTACTGAACTAATAGCTTCCAAGACTCAAGAAAACTCTTGGGTTATCTACCAACAAGTACTTTTTTTAACGCCTTTAAGTTAGGCTTGATAGTTTGAGAAGATGCTCACATAGGAAATATGAATTGAAGTAAAAGCGAGCATCAAGAAGAAAATACAAAACACATTTAAGTCTAACCCACTTCCTATGCATAGGAATCTTGTAAATAAACAAGTCATGAAATCACAAAGCAGCAAGCATAGGAAAGCAAAACAAGTGCAACTTCAAAACTTTCAACATAAAGAGGGGAAACTTAATATTATTGAGATGCATTTAACCATGTTTCCCTCTCTCGGAATAACTTTCAGTAGCATCATGAATAAAATTAACAATATAACTATCACATAAGACATTCTTATCATGAGCCACAAGCATAAAATGATTATTACTCTCCACATAAGCATAGTCACTCTTATTAATTGTAGTGGGAGCAAATTTAACAAATAGCTATCATTATTATTCCCATCACCATAATCATCAAATATAGGAGGCATATTGTAATCACAATTAACTTTCTCCTCAATAGTAGGTGGACTGAAAATATCATAATCATCATTATAATCATCATATATTGGAGGTTTGGTATCATCATAAGCAATAGAATAACTATCTTCCAAAGCTAGGGAACTAAAAAGATCATTTACATAAAAACTAGCTTCCCCAAGATTAGACGTTTCCATAGCATTAGCTACAATGGTGTTCAAAATGTTCATACTAATAACATTGCTATTAGCATGCAAATAAAGCTCCATAGGTTTTTTAATTTTCTCTTCAAACACTTCATGTCCTAACTCAAGATAAACACTATATAGCTCTCTAATTTTGTTGTTGTTTTCCATTAAGCCTAACTAGTGAAAACAAGAAAAAAAAGACAAAATTGCAGAATCTAAAGGAAATAACTTCGAGCACTCACACCATAGGATGTGAGTACCTTTTACCTTACCTCCCCGGCAACGGCGCCAGAAAATAGCTTTCTGGATTGCTGTTGCCGTGGAGTAATGTGTGTGAGTGCCTTTAACCTTTCCTCCCCGGCAACGGCACCAGAAAATAGCTTGATGTCTACGCACTTATATTCTTGTAGACAGTTGTTGGGCCTCCAAGTGCAGAGGTTTGTAGAACAGCAGCAAGTTTCCCTTAAGTGGATTACCCAAGGTTTATCGAACTCAGGGAGGAAGTGGTCAAAGGTATCCCTCTCAAGCAACCATGCAATCAAGATACAAGAAGTCTCTTGTGTCCCCAACACACCCAATACACTTGTCAGGTGTATAGGTGCACTAGTTCGGCAAAGATATAGTGAAATACAAGTGGTAACGGTGCCAGAAAAGAGCTTCTGACTTGTTGTTGATGTGGGAGAGAATAAAGGCAAACTGAAATAAAGATGGAAGCAAGCAAACATGCAACAGATCTAGTTGTTAACAGTGTTTCAATGTTTATAAACAAGGACTAGGGATCATACTTTCACTAGTGAACACTCTCAATAAATATCTTCTCTTCATGATACTATTCTGAACTACTCTCCGGTTGGACACTCTAATCCATGGTAGGGCTATAACAGCACACCTCGAAGTCTGCCTTCCCCATCTAGATAACCCCACTGTCACCTTGAGCACTAGACGGTTCCAACAAACACCACAATTTCATAGAAACATCCAACTCCAAATATAACTCATGAATATATATGTAATCTAGCTTAAGTGCCACACATGGCACGCACGCTGTCACTGTCATACACGTGGGGGAAAGCATAGATCTATTAAAGCACGATGAGTATTTATGTAACCTCTAGCCTAAGTGCCACCACGGTATGCACGATGTCACTTACACACACGTGGGGAGAGCAGAGATCTATTAAAGCACTTGAGTAGCAAGGTAGATCTACTTGATTACAAATCTCATGACGACAAGATCATGCATAGAGAGAGACATGAACACATAGCTACCGGTAGATACCTTAGCCTCGAGGAAGAACTACTCCTTCATCATGATGGGAATCAGCAACGGTGATGGATATGGTGGTGGAGATCGATGGAGATGGCTCCGGGGGCACTTCCCCGTCCCGCCAGGTGTCAGAACAGAGACTTTCTGTCCCCCGAATCTCCCCTTTGGTGGCGGCGGTGCTGCGGAACTTTTCATGGCTTTCTGGTTGATCCTCTAGGGTTTCTGAGTCGGGGGCTTCTTATAGGCGAAGGAGGGAAGGTCGATGGAGGGCCAGGGGTCCCCACCCCCTGTGGGCGCGGCAAGGGTAGGCCCCGCGCCCACCTAGGGTGTGGCCACCCTGGTGTCCCCCTCCGTCTCATCTTCGATTTTCCGTATGGTTCAGGAAAAAATGTGAATTTTGGCTTTTGTCCCGTCCAATTCCGAGAATATTTATTTTTTAGCTTTCTAAAACCAAAAACAGCATAAAACAGGCAACTCGCACTGTGGCATCATGTCAATAGGTTAGTTCTAGAAAGTGTATAAAAATAACTCAAAATACAGAAAAAACATAGCAAAGTTGATACAAAACAAGCATGGAGAATCGAAAATTATAGATACGTTTACGACGTATCACACACTCATCTATATATATCATGGTTCGTCGGTTCTTTGTATATCCATTGTTTCGCTTTCTTTTTGGTTTTTTCTTCTGCTTTCTTAAAACACAAAAATACCAAAAATATTTTCATTGTTTCTCTTGGTTCGTTTCTTTGATTTTTAGCTTTGGTTTGCCTTAAACAAAAATCCAAAAAGATTTTGCTTTGTTTGCTTGCTTTAAAAAAATAGAAAACACCAAAAATATTTGTTGTTCTTCTTTGGTTTTGTGAGTTATTTCCAGGGTTCAGCCGTCCTCAGTGGAGTTTGGGTTTCATGTTATTATTCAAGCCACACAAGTGAAGGGCAATAATGAAGATTAAGACAACTTGAGGTGTGGTAAGAGGCTAGTAATGAACTCTATTTGTTTTCATTTTTGTACATATACTCATAATTGTGAGCATGCTTAATCTGTTCATGTAAGGTGTATGTTATCTATGGATGCTTAGTAGTTCTATCTTTATTGTGATTATCTCCAACTTGCTAATAGTTTGTAGCATGTCATATGAATGTTTGCTTGCAGTGTTCTATTCATAACTCGGTATGATATTGTGGTATCCTCCTCTGAATGTTTCATGTGAATCGACTTGGCACATGCTCACGCATGCATATGACTAAACAATGTCAGTAAGCCTCGATGATTTATTTTGCCTCAGAGTTCTTGTATCACTTTCTTGCCAAAATTAGTCCTGTTTTGTTGCAAGCATGATTATGACAGTTATTGCTCTCTTGTTTGTCACTCCCTCTCTATTGCTAGCCTTCACTTGCACTGAGTATGAACTCTACTTGTGCATCCAACTCCCCAAAACCATTATTGCCAACAGTGTCCACCATACCTACCTATTAGCATCATTTGCTATTCAGTGCATATTCATTATGCCTTGTTTTCTTCCAAATAAAATGTTTGCTTGTTTTGAGAAAGTTAGTTAGTAAAGCTCTCACAAACTTGATGGAACACATTATTCCTTGCACTTAATAAACCTGAACCATTGTGACTGTCCATGAAAGTTATGTTCTTGCAAATTATAGGCTGGGAGTTAGCACAACCGTGCTATCACGAGGAACGCTTTCAACACTTATGGATACATATCCAGTTGATATCATGCTCTTTTGTTTGCGGATGTCGTCGGTGTGAAGTAAAAGGGGAGCTTGTGAGTTTATGGAGTTATATATATGTGTTAGAGAAACGCCTGGGCCGCTAGCCTAAGCCATGCCTAATCATGGTGGAAACTTGCAGCATAACCATAATGAGCAATCTGTGAAGCATCCTCAATAAAACCTATGCAAATAGCAAATAAAATATCGCTGAGATGCTCATTGTCTGCTTGCCTTGTCATTTTGATTATGGGATATCTCATGTATCATGTGCAAGGGGTACCCCGTTGGCGGTTCTCTATGATATGCATGTATTTACAATGATAAGAAATCATAGGTAACTAAAGTTGAATAGCATGAGGAGCGGCCCTCGTACTCAAGGGACATGGGATTTCCAGTTTATGGTATGTCAACCATATAACTCATATTGGACCTCACTTTCACCTTAACCATATAAAGGTGTCTATGATAGGAGCAATGAGATCTCAAAGCTAATGAGTACCTTACTTTCAGCATTTGGAAGCCTTTCAAAACCTATTCACATCCTTGTTGAGTCACCACTTATTCTATGAGCACCTTCTTGAGAGCATAGTTGTCATTCTTGTGTTTGTCTCAAAACTTGATTAATTATGTCATGACTTTGATGCTTGTATCTCTGATATCTTTACTTATAGTCTTCACTTGAACTTCAGAGGTGCCTTGGCATTTATATTGTGCTCTACAAACAAAGGCAAGCGAGATACCACTCTATCATATCTTCTTATGAGCATTGCAATGTTGCTTATGTTTATGTTTCATGCTACTTATTATTATTGAGTTGGTTTCTCTTCATAGCTTGCAATGACTATTGAGTACACTTAGTTGCATACTTCTTATTATGAATGGTTTAAGTATCTACTCCTATGCTGAGAATATAAATACATTATATGAAGCAAATGTGTTCGTGAAAGTTCTTTTATCGCACTCAGTTTTCAACTGAATTGATTGAGGACAAGCAATAAGCTAAACTTGGGGGGAGTTGATACGTCCAAAATGTATCTACTTTCCCGAACACTTTTGCTATTGTTTCTCCTCTAAACTTGTGTGATTTGGATACAACTAACACGGACTGACGCTGTTTTTAGCAGAATTACCTTGGTGTCTAGTTTTTGTGCAGAAAATCAACTATCAGGAAAAATCCCGGAAAATATGCCAAAAATCCTATTTCACCAGAAGACTGATACGTCGGAAAAGTATCTATAATTTTTCATGCTCCATGCTTGTTTAGTATCTACTTTGCTTTGCTTTGTCTACACTTTGAGGTGTTTTTATATCTTTTCTAGAATTAACCTATTAACAAGTTACCACAGTGCTAGTTGCATGTTTTCTTCTGTTTTTGGTTCAAAAAAGGCATAAAATCAATATTCCCGGAATTGGATGGGACAAAAGCCAAAGTTAATATTTAACCGTGGGCGACACGAAGCCAGAAGACGAGACAGAGAGGAGCCACAGGGCGGCCAAACCCCCCTAGGCAAGGGTGGGCCCACCCCGCGCCTGGGTAGGGTGTGGCCCCCCTTGGGGCCCTCCTGCCTCGCCTATTCGCCTATAAGAAGCCCCCGATGCAGAAACCCTAGACACCCGATCAAAACTCCACTAAACCTTCTGTAGCCGCCGCCACCATCGTCCCTAGATCAGGGGGATCTAAAGTTCTTCCTGGCACCCTATCAGAGGGGAGATCATCCTGGAGGCCTTCTTCTCTGGTATGAAGGGTGAGTAGTTCCACCTTGGACTACGGGTCCATGTAGTAGCTATATGGTTGTATCTCCTCCTTGTGCTTTCATGTATAGATCTTGTGAGCTCCGTTCATGATCAAGATCTAATCTATTTGTAATCATGCATGTTGTGTTTGCGGGGATCCGATGGATATTGAGATTACTATGTCAGATTGATTAATGGTTTTGTCTATTTTATACTATCATGTCTGTGTTGTTTGTGATCTTGCATGCTCTCCGTTGTTAGTAGCTATATTGGCCAAGTAGTTGCTAGTGACTCCAAGAGGGGTTATTTATGCTCGATAGTGGGTTCATGGCTCTAGTTTCCAAGGGAAGTAACAGAAATATCTTCGTTGTAGATGTGCTATTGCCACTAGGGAGAAAACAACGGTCTCTTGTTCATAGAACAAGTGGATTGTTTACCTTACACACTTTGCTTAAAGCAGTTGTCTGTTGCTTGCAAATTAATACTGGAGGGGGTTCGGATGATAACCTAAAGGTGGACTTCTAGTCATAGATGCAGTTGGATGGCGGTCTATGTATCTTGTTGTATTGCCCAATCGAATCTCATAGGATCTTTCTGACTAGTAATTGCATTGTTATGCCTTGCTCGATTCTGTCAATTGCCCCGCTGTAATTTGTTTACCCTTCATGCCATGTTGTTTATCTAAGGAGAGCACCTCTAGTGAACTATGGACCCCGGTCCAATCTTTACCATTGATACATCTTCCATTGTTACCTGTTTACTTGCTGCAAACCATTACCTTCCACACCATATGTTTAATCCTTTGTTACAGCAACCGGTGAGATTGACAACCTCATTGTTAGTTGGGGCAAAGTGTTGAGTTTGTGTTGTGAAGGTTTCCACGTTGCTTGCAACACCTGTGTGACATTTCCTTCCTCCTACTGGTTCGACAACCTCGGTTTCTTACTGAGGGAAGACTTGCTGCTCTGCTGCTTCACACCTTGCTCTGGGGGTTCCCAACAGGCTCCACATCAACTAAGTCATCAACAAGTTTTCTGGCGTTGTTGCCGGTGAGGCTAAGGACGTCTTCACAAGGGGAGTCCTCCCTAACCTTTCTCTTTTCTTTGTTTTTAGTTTGCTTAGTTTATTTTGCTTGGTTTTGTTTGCCTCTTTTCAAAAACTGAAAAAAATAGTTTTGTTTGGTTTTCCTTCTCTTATCAAAAACACAAAAAAATTAGTTCCTGCTCTAGCTACTCCTGCTGTTTTTGGCTTGCCCATCTTTGCCAAAATGAACTCCACTGAGAACACCAAGTTGTGTGACTTCACTAGCACAAACAATAATGATTTCCTTAGCACTCCTATTGCTCCACCTGCTCCTGATGCTACCTTTTATGAAATTAAGCCTGCTTTGTTGAATCTTGTGATGAGAGTAATTTTCTGGTGCTAGTTCTGATGATGTTGCTGCCCATCTCAATAATTTTGTTGAAGTTTGTGAGATGCAAAAGTATAAGGATGTAGATGGAGATATTATTAAGCTCAAGCTGTTTCCTTTCTCGTTGAGAGGAAAAGCTAAAGAATGGTTGCTATCCTTGCCTAGAAATAGTATTGATTCTTGGACTAAGTGCAAAGATGCTTTTATTGGAAAGTGTTATCCTCCTGCTAAGATTATATATATGCGAAGTGATATTATGAAATTTAAACAACTTGATAATGAACATGTTGCTCAAGATTGGGAAAGAATGAAATCTTTGGTTAAGGATTGTCCCACTCATGGACTCACTGCTTGGATGATTATCTAGACTTTTTATGCAGGTTTGAATTTCTCTTCAAGAAACCTGTTGGATTCAGCTGCTGGAGGTACCTTTATGGGCATCACTTTGGGTGTTGCAACAAAGCTCCTTGATAATATGATGGTTAACTACTCTGAATGGCATGTTGAAAGAGCTTCACATGGTAAGAAGGTAAATTATGTTGAGGAAACTTCCTCTTTGAGTGAAAAGATTGATGTTATTATGGCTATGCTTGTTAATGGGAAAGCTCCTTTAGATCCAAACAATGTTACCTTAGCCTCTTTGGTTGCTCAAGAAGAGCAAGTTGATGTGAACTTCATTAGAAACAACAATTTCAACAACAATGCCTATAGGAATAATTTTGGTGGTAACAACAATTATAGGCCTTATCCTCCTAATAATGGCAATACCTATGGAAAATCCTACAACAATGCTAGAAGTGCCCCCTATGAACTTGAAGTCATGCTCAAAGACTTTATTAGTAAACAAATTGCTTTCAACAAGACTGTGGAGGAAAAGCTTTTAACTATTGAGAAAAATATATCCTCTTTATCTGAAGCACAGTCCTCCTTGATTAATAAAATGGCTGCTAAACCTGAAACCATGGAAAGTACCTTTGCTGCTACTCATGCCAAAGAAGTTACTATTGATGAAAATGTTAGGCTGTTAGCTCAACTTCATGCTAACTGGGAAAGGGAAGCTGAAATTGATAGAAACAATAATGTGTGCACCATCACTAGAATGGATACCACTACACCACAAGAAGTCCCTATTCCTCCTACTATAGTGCCTAAGCCTAATGAGTCTACTACTAGTGATGCTAAGTTTGATTTTGATATAGATGGTTGCAATATTTCTGAAGTGATTTTGTTTTTGCAAAAGCTTGCTAGAAGTCCTGATGCTAGTGATATGCATGTTGATTTCACTAAACACATTACATTTGCTCTTGATAAGATTAAGGAAGAGAAGCTAAAACACAAAGCTTCTATTCCTAGAAAAGTAGAAGATAGTTGGGAACCCATTATTATTGTGCAAGTGAATGACTTTGATCTCAAGGCTTTATGTGATCTTGGTTCTAGTGTCTCTATTATGCCTAGGAATATTTATGGAATGCTTGATTTGCTACCTTTGGAAGATTGTTATTTGGATGTTCCACTTGATGATAATGCTAAGAAGAAACTAATGGGGAGTATTAATGATGTTCTCATCATGGTTAACAATGCTTATGTCCCTGTTGATTTCTATATTTTGGATGTTGAATACAATGCTTCTTGTCCTATTACTTTGGGAAGACCTTTTCTTAGAACTATTGGTGCCATCATTGATATGAAAGAAGGCACCATTAAATATCAATTTCCATTCAAGAAAGGTATTGAATACTTCCCTATGAGGAGAGAGAAATTTATTTTTGCTCCTCCTTTGAAAGCAAGGTTTGATGTTAATGCTTCCTCATTTGAAAATACTTGATTTCTTGCTTCTTGTGCCTAACTTAAAGGCGTTAAAGGAAAGTACTTGTTGGGAGATAACCCAAGAGTTTCCTTGAGTCTTGGAAGTTATTACTTCACTAATGACCTCTCCTTTTCCTTTTTTTTGCTTTTTGTGCCAAGAATGACCTCTAATGAGAGGGAAGTAAGATTTGGGGAGTTGCTGTCCCGAAACAGATTTCTGTCCTCCACCATAAAAATTTGTGAGGAGTCTTTGTAAGTAGGATTGATATGATTTACAAATAAATCCCCCAGTATGTTAGCTAACTTTCGTTAGTTCAACACTTTTTGATTTGAGCAACAGAAGATTTTTGAAAAAATCGGTTTCTACCTACTGGTCTGTTTTGACAGAATTCTGCCATTATTTGCATTTGCTTCTTATTGATTCCTTTTTGAGTTCTCTTTTGGGGAATTGATATTTTTGAAGGAATTACTACAGTAGCTTGTGTTTTTAGTGAAAAGTTTTGTTGATCCAAAGCTTAGCCTAAAGGTCTATTATCTTTTGAATACACTAATGTTGCTAATGAAGATTGTGTGAAGTTTTGTATGAAGGAAAATTTTGTAGAGAAAGAATGATGTAATGAGATGAAGAATGGACAAAAGCTCAAGCTTGGGATGCCACCCCGGTGTCACCCCAAGAAATATCCAAGAGGTACAAGCGTCAAAGCTTGGGGATGCCCAAGGCATCCCCTTCTTCATCAATAAAAAGCTCAGGTCTGTCTAGCCACTTCGTTTTTATTATTTCATGCACTATTGTGTTGCTCTTGGAGCGTCTTAGTTTTAGTTTGGTTTGCTTAGTTGTTTAGTTTGCTTGAATAAAGTAGTTTGGACCCCCATTCTCGCTGTGTTGTTTCAAATAAGTTGCTTGGTGTTGGAAAGGAGTAGAAAGTTCTTGCATGATAAGTGCAAGAGGAGCTTGCATTGACTGTGACTTAGACTTTAGCATGACATGCTAGGTATTGTTTTGACCTTATGATTAGTGATTATTGCTGTAGCATGTCTTGTTCCAAACAATTGGGATTGCTTAGTGTGCCTTGAAACAATTATGCGTTGTTTTAGCATGCAAAAGCATAGTATTGTGGTATTCTCCTTTGATGATTTGTTTGGGTTGACTTGGCACATGCTTACACCATGTTATGACTACGACAAGTCACCATAGACACTATGATCATCTAGTCCTTGACTTGTAGTACCATTCTATGCTTTGATTATTAATGTTTTGTTGCTCTGCATGATTATAGCCATTATTGCTCTCTTAGTTGGTTGCTCCCAGTCTTTTGCTAGCCTCCACTTGTATGAGTAAGCTCTACTCATGCTTCCAACTCCCAAGAAACCAAGTTATTCCAAAGTGTCCACTATAAACTCCTATGCATGGTGTGTCACACAATTCCAAGTATATTCTTGTTTTCATCTATCTTCCAATTAAAACGTATTTTGTTATGTGAAAACTTAGTGATTAAAGCGCTCACAAACTTTATGGCACACTTTATATTCTTTGCCCCTAATAAACTTGAACCATTGTGCCATCTATGTTGTATATGCTTGCACTTATACGTTGGAATTAGCAGAACCGTGATGTCATGGGGAACGTTTTCAACATTGCACTTGTACTTTGTACACAGTTGATATCATGCTATTTTTTCTATGGATGTCACCAGTATGAAATAAAGAGGGAGCTTGTAAGTCCATGGAGTTATGTATTTTGTGTTAGAGAAACTCCTGGGCCACTAGCCTAAGCCATGCCTAATCATGGTGGAAACTTGCAGCATCACCATAATGAGCTATCTGTGAAGCATCCTCAATACAAAGCTATGCACATAGTAAATAAAAAGAACGCTGATATGCTCATTGTCTGCTTGCCTTGTCATTTTGGTTATGGGATAGCTCCCGTACCATGTGCAAGGGGTACCCAGCTGGCAGTTCTCTATGATACGCATGTACATACTATGACAAGAACTTACAGGTGACTGAAGTTGAGTAGAATGAGGTGTGGCCCTCGTATTCAGGGACTTGAGATTGCCAACTTATACTTTGTCAAGCATATACTCCATAGTTTGTTCACTTTAACCTTAGTCACTTGAAGATGCTTATGATAGGGGCAATGAGGGCTGAAAGCTAACAAGTACCATAATTTTTGGAAGCTCTTTTTGAAACTTGAAATCCCTGCTTCCCTTTATGAAGGGCCTTTCTTCCACTATTATTGAGTCTCCACCTTCTATCTGTAGGCACCATTAAGAGAGCATAGTTGCCATTCTGTGTGAAGTGTCCCAAAACTTATTGATTGGTGTATATTGTGATATTACTTGTTCTTGTGCTACTTGTATCTAGTCACTCTTATGAACTTTGAAGGTGTCATATGCATCTATTTGCTACTCTATGAGGGACAAGATGATTGCCACTATGCCATGTTTTCTGTATGTGAAACAAACAAACATTTTTCAATTCATGTTATTCATGATCTTTGTTTGTAGCCTTTCATGTTGCATGCATAGTTACTTTGTCCTATTGTTAGAACTCCAATTTTCATGCACATGTTTAGAGTTCTTTGATCCCAGCTTTCAATGCTTGCAAATGGTTTGATCTTGGTTTTCATGGTGCATGTCACCTCAAAAATTATTCTTTATATCACTTACCTACTCGAGGACGAGCAGGAGTTAAGCTTGGGGATGCTTGATACGTCGGAAACGTATCTATAATTTTTGATGCTCCATGCTTGTTTAGTAACTACTTTGCTTTGCTCTGTCTACACTTTGAGGTTTTTTATATCTTTTCTGTAACTAACCTATTAACAAGTTGCCACAGTGCCAGTTGCCTGCTTTCTTCTGTTTTTGGTTCCAGAAAGGCAGAAAATCAATATTCTCGGAATTGGATGGGACAAAAGCCAAAGTCAATATTTTACTATGGGCGACATGAAGCGGAAGAGAGGCAGAGAGAGGCACCACAGGCGTGAACCCCTAGGCGCTGGTGGGCCCAACACGTGCACAGGTAGTGCCCCAGGCACCTCCTGCCTCGCCTCTTCACCTATAAGAAGCCCCCGATGCAGAAACCCTAGGCACCCGATCAAAACTCCACGAAACCTTCTATAGCCGCCACCACCATCGTCCCTAGATCGGGGGGATCTGAAGTTCTTCCTGGCACCCTGCCGGAGGGAAGATTATCCTAGAGGCCTTCTTCTCCGGTATGAAGGGTGAGTAGTTCCACCTTGGACTACGGGTCCATGTAGTAGCTATATGGTTGTATCTCCTCCTTGTGCTTTCATGTATAGATCTTGTGAGCTTCGTTCATGATCAAGATCTAATCTATTTGTAATCATGCATGTTGTGTTTGCGGGGATCCGATGGATATTGAGATTACTATGTCAGATTGATTAATGGTTTTGTCTATTTGATACTATCATGTCTATGTTGTTTGTGATCTTGCATGCTCTCCATTGTTAGTAGCTATCTTGGCAAAGTAGTTGCTAGTGACTCCAAGAGGGGTTATTTATGCTCGATAGTGGGTTCATGGCTCTAGTTTCCAAGGGAAGTGATAGAAATATCTTCGGTTGTATATGTGCTATTGCCACTAGGGAGAAAACAACGGTCTCTTGTTCATAGAACAAGTGGATTGTTTACCTTACACACTTTGCTTAAAGCATTTGTCTGTTGATTGCAACTTAATACTGGAGGGGGTTCGGATGATAACTTGAAGGTGGAATTCTAGTCATAGATGCAGTTGGATGGCGGTCTATGTATATTGTTGTATTGCCCAATCGAATCTCATAGGATATTTTTTCTGGTATTGCATTGTTATGCCTAGCTCAGTTCCTGTCAATTTCCCTGCTGTAATTTGTTTACCCTTCATGCCATGTTGAGTATCTAAGGAGAGCACCTCTAGTGAACTATGGACCCCGGTCCAATCTTTACCATTGATACATCTTCCACTGTTACATGTTTACTTGCTGCAAACCATTACCTTCCACACCATATGTTTAATCCTTTGTTACAGCAACCGGTGAGATTGACAACCTCAATGTTAGTTGGGGCAAAGTGTTGAGTTTGTGTTGTGCAGGTTTCCACGTTGCTTGCAACACCTGTGTGACGTTTCCTTCCTCCTACTGGTTCGATAACCTCGGTTTCTTAGTGAGGGAAGACTTGTTGTTGTGCTGCTTCACACCTTGCTCTTAGGGTTCCCAACAGGCTGCACATCAACTGAGCCATCAGACTCACGGGCAGTCTGAGACAAAGCGAGGCTGAGGCCCACACACCTGGCCAGGTGGGCCCAGCCCGCGCCTGGAGGGGGTGTGGGTGCCCTAGGCACCCCCTCGGGCTCCCTCTTCGCCTATAAGACGCCTCTTGACCTAAAAATCGAGAGGGGTCGACTCTTTTCCAGAAAGAGTTCCGCTGCGCCGCCACCACCAGAAACCGTGATTAGGAACCATAAACTCCGTTCTAGCACCCTGCTGGGACGGGGAATTTGGAGAGGATCATCGCCATCGTCATCAACAACGCCTCTTCATCAACCATCCATGTTTCCCTCATCCATGAGTGAGTAATCCCCCGTTGTAGGCTATGGGGATGGTAGGGATTGGATGAGTTCTATCATGTAATTGAATAAGATTGTTAGGGCATGGTGTCTAGTATCTCTATTAGTGCTATTTGACTTTGTTGCAACTTGTTGTGCTTAATGCTTGTCACTAGGGCCCGAGTGCCATGATCTCAGATCTGAACTTATTATTGAATCATTATGATAGTATTGTTTGTGATCTTATCTGCAAGTTGTGTACACATATCATTGTTCAGATCCAAAGGCCCCGAAGTGACAGAAATTGGGACAACCGGAGGGGATGGTTGTGATGTGAGGATCACATGTGTTCACAAAGTGTTAATGCTTTGCTTCGGTGCTCTATTAAAAGGAGCACCTTAATTGCCAGTAGTTCCCTTGAGGCCTCGCTGCAACGGGCTGGCAGGACAAAAGATGTTGTGCAAGTTCTCATTGCGAGCACGCATGACTATATATGAAGCACATGCCTATGATTGTTTAGTACATGGATGCTTATTCTTATTTATCTGCAATTGCCCTAGATCTTGAAGCTACATGTTTAGACTCGTCAATGCAACGCCCGCCCATCCATCCCTATGCCTACCGCGCTCATATCCTACTGTTTGCTACTACTGTTACTATTGCTCTTGTTTTATTGCTGCTGCTTTGCTATTGCTACTACCGAACTGTTGCTACTGATAAACTTCTGTGAGCAAGAATTATTTTCAGGTGCAGCTGAATTAACAACTAAGTTGTTAAGGCTTGCAAGTATTCTTTGGATCCTCTTGTGTCGAATCAATAAATTGGGTAATACCACCCTCAAAGACTGTTGCGATCCCCTATACTTGTGGGTCATCAGTATGCTGGACTAAAATGGTAGCGAGCCATGCACTAAACAATCTATAGAGACTCGATACAACTGTCGGCTATCAGAGAGGGATGAAAAAGACCTATTCGAAACCATCCTGATAGTAACACCAAGCATATCCATCCTGGTATTTCCCCCTCGAGACCAAACGAGGAAGTCATTCCGAGGAACTCACACAGTTGGCATCTTTATTAATCATTCCATTGAGGTTGTCTTAATTACTAGTTAGATATTGATAGCATAAGACGTCCTATTTCCATAAGTTATTGACACTTTAATTTAACCATTCCATTGAAATGGAGTTGACTACTAGTCATGCCAAAGTTTATAGCACTACTTTAGTTTGAGTTAACATTGTCTATAGTCGAGACACTGTGCTCCAAGTACTCCATAACCATGAACACGGCTTTTTAAAAATATTTACCCCGTGAGGTACACAAATAGCAACACACGCACGATCAACCTTGGGAAGAACTAAATAAAAAGCAACGAGACCTCACGAACAAAGCATTCACAGGATTCAAAAATTATTTCTAGGGGCCATCCTACTAAGCTACTCGCAACGAAGTCGGATGGCTCCGAGACGGACCCAGGATTTTTGTCAATGGCTGTAAACGACTAGAAACACGAAAATATGAATGGGCTTGTCGATACCACGTAAACATTCCACATTCCTAAGCAGTACAGTAGTAAACCGCTCCTTAAGCAATAGTAGTAAATAAAGCCATAAAGCATGACATAAGTACAGAATATTAGTAAAGTCTCGAACTAATTTGTGGCCCTAAGAAATAAGATGTGAATCAAGCTCAGGCTAAGAGGATTCATGGGCCACATGCGGATAGTGCGATAATCAAAGAACATGCATCAAGTACTCGGGGTCCTGGGTGGACACAAGTGGGCGAGATAAAAGCTAGATCTCAACTATTGCCCATCGGTGTCTCTGTATTAGTTATATCTATTTCCAACATTTTAATTATCAAGTTATAATTAGAACCATGATCATCTCCACCATTAAGCATGTGGCAACCTGCAACAACTGTGGTACTCGATAACTCGAACCGACTCCTAAGCAAGCAACTACGACTCGCAAGACCAACTATCTACAAAAGCAACAAGCAATAGGAAGTGACCAAGGGATATAGGCTGCATGGAGTATAAATGGTACGGAAACTAGACACCGTAACACAAATAGCAATAGGTCAAAAAAAGGAAGTAAAGACTATAAATGCAAAATAGGTAGAAAGAGGGGAGAAATGCTCGCCGGGAAAACATTGCCGAATATACATTATCCGAAAACTTGTCGATACTCGCATCAACTCAACGGCCTAATCCGTGAAAAAGCAATGCACGAAAACAACACCGAATACACTCTTTAATACTTCGACAGAAGACCGGATATGATTCATATATAATGTATAACATGTCAAAGATGTGATACAACTAGACAATATTAAAAAAAATCGGGATCACAACAATTAATTAGGAGTTTCATATTAGATGGCTGACTGGACCTACATGTTCAGCTCCCTTTGCTCGCAGAAATTGTACACTCAAAGCATATAGCCTCATGTCACACGTCACATGCGTGACATGAGAAATGGGAATGCAAACTTGGTGTTGCTTTGCCATTTTTCTAACGGTCAAGAGCCAAGACTGGACTACATGCGCATGCACGATCCATCCAATATTAATCTTTTTTTTCCTTTGTCGTTCCTCCGCGTCCACGTCGGCGGCTTCCTCATCTCGTCGCCGCGGCGCTGTTTATGTCCTTTCAAGCCACGGTACAAAAGCTTTTCCGGAAGTCGTCTCGGATTAAGTTATGGGAGCGAGAAGAAATCATGGCTTCTGCTGCCTTCCGTGCTCTTCGTGTCTTGTCGTGGCTTCGTGGGATCTGAACCAGAGAAGCACACAGGAATGAATGTTCTCGGACCATGTGCTGCAGCAGGCGATACGGTGTGCTAGCTGAAACCGAAAGAGGAGGAGGCAACGGGAGCTGGGCGCGTCAACACGTACGCGCGCCGGACACGTGCTAGTCTGGCCGGCCGTTTGGTCTGTTTGGTCTCGTCTTTTGGAGGAAATGACACAAACCATCATAATTGAGGTTGTGGTGTCACATAACCACCAGTTAAAGACAGGGAAAAGAAACCACCACACATGGGGTCGTCGACACATAGCAATAATTTCACGGTTTGGGGGGTTTAACCATGTTTTTAACAATGGGGCCCGCTGGTAGGTGCCACCTGATGCTGTTTTGACGGAAGGGGAGAGACGGACGTGGGAGTCGTTGCCGGAGTCGGAGCCGCTCCCGCCGCTGATGCTCCGGCTGTGGTGCCCGTGGCCTGGTGCTGCCTTGCGTCCTTTGGCGCCGCGCGTCCAAAGGAGCTATTCCTCTTGCCACCGCCGTCGGCGTCCTTGACTCCTTGTAGTCGAACATGAGGATGGTGAGGTCGGTGAGAGCCTTGCTGAGGGGCCATAGGCGTCGGGGTCCGAGGAGAGCGCGGCGGCAGCGATGACAAGGTGCTTGCGCCACTGGCGGAGCAGGTCAAGGTCGTACACGCTCTCTCTCTTTGCAGGTCACTGACGGGCTGGGTGCCACTCCAGACCTCGCAGGAGAAGATGGAGATGCCGGGAGGTGCGCCTAGGCTCAGTGGTAGTCCTCGGGCTCTCCTCGTGGGACAGTGTAGTTTCCTCTGCCGGTAATTTCTCGTCGAAGGCCTGGTGGCGGAGCGGCGCGAATCGACGGTTCGGTAGTCCCACACGCGCAGACTGTAGAGCCCAACCTAGTATGACCGTGACGCGAGCTGCTGTTCCGCGACGGCCGCCGCCACAACCCCCAGACCGACACCATACGTGTAGCTGGAGCAGATCGATGTCGTTGTCGCCGCCATCCCATCCTCTCTTCCGGACCAGCAGCGCCATGCTGGCTTTCGGCGACGTCCCCAATCCACGCGGCAAGGACCAGCTCGAGACGGGGGAGGCGTTGTATGGCGGCACTCGCGAGTTTGGCCACCAGCAACCCGTGGTGCGCACTCGCACATCACCACCGGCGAGCAGTTATCCTTTTATTTTATTTAAAATTGATTTATGAAGACCCTTTTGTAAAATTGGCTAAAATACTTTAGCTGTCTATTGTCTATTTTTTCCACATAGACGGATAGTGGGTCCCAGCTGTTAGAAAACAGTTTAAGACGCCTAATCGATGAAATCAGTGCTCCCGTCGCGAACCAGCCCAAATGTGTGGTGGTTTCTATCTCCTGCCTCTAACTGGTGGTTACGTGACACCACAACCCCAATTATGGTGGTTTTCCGTCATTACCTCCGTTTTTTCGGTCCGTGAAAATACAGGTCATCCAAAAATACTACACAAATTACCTTTGGTCTTTTCGTATTTGGTGTTAGGTCTTTTCGGTCCGATCTTCAGTCATGACCATATTACCCAAATAGAGAAAACATGGCAGCATTTTCATAGTCTATAGTGTATTTCAAACCAAATGCACAAAATTTTATCTTGCGATTTTTAAGGAGAGTATGAGAGTTTGCTGTATTGGGAGGGCGAAACCCTAGGCCTCCGGGTCGCTCCCAGGCGACCCGAGGCGACAACACTGCCGCCAGAACCCCTCCCAGCCATGCTCCCCTACCCCCGTTGCCACCGGAGGAAGCCGTCCATGGCGGACGGCGATGACGAGAGGTCTCCTCCTCCCCCAAGATCCAAATCCCCTCCTTTTCTTGTGTCCCCCGTTCTTGGCTTCTCGCGCGACCCGACATCCTGGGCCGGCCCTGCTCCTGGGCGGAGGCCCCACGTGGCTCCTTCATGTGCCTGGCGTTGGCGACGGCGGTCTGCCTCCGTGTTCCTCCTCCCACCGTGCGCCTGGCCCCATTGGCTTGCGCCGTCGTTGGCGGGTGCCGGGATAGGATGGGGCCCCTGTCTGTCCGCTCACCCTCCTGTGGCTGACGCCTGGTTGCAGCCTCGGATCTGGTCCTGTCGGCAGCCCTTCCATCTGGGTGAGACCCTCGGCTCCTCGGCTGCTCCCAGTCCTGGTGGCCCGTGCCCACCCTCTAGTCGTGGCTTCTGCTGAGCGGGGGTGTAACATCCCAGCATTTAGGAACCAACGAAGGGTAGATTTAGGAATCTGTGAAATTGCATGCATTCATTTGTAAAAATATGAGTAAATTTTTCGCCAAATAAAAACCTAAAATGATCAAAGTTTCTTTCACTCTTTAAGATTAGGAATAGTCTTGGAGAATGATTGTGATAAACTCTGATATGATCTTTGTGGAGTAGTGTGTTTTGGGAAATGAAATTTGAATTTAAAACTTGAGTGTTGGATTTGTTATTCAAAAGGATTTAGAATTATGTTTGAGTATTTTGATTTAGTCAAGAGATGATAATTAGTAGCTCAAACTTTAAATAAATAACATAATCAAGAAAATGAATATTATTCCATAATTTTATTCAATAAATAAGTTACAATAATGTAACTTATGAAAATGATCAACAATCTTTACAATAGTAATTAAATAAAAAACCTTTATATATATTGAGTAATATTACAATCTTTATTACAAAATAATAAAATAGAAAGTACAAAAGAATAAAATAAAGATTACAATTGAATAAGAGAAATATTACAAGTAACTATCTATAAAGAAAAAGAAAACCAATCTAAGTCTTGAATCTTCAAGTCTGGTACTTGCAAAACAAACACAAACTAAAAGAAAGAAAGTTAAGGTTAAAAAAAATGTTTTACTCTCAGTATTGACAGTGAGGTGCACTGTTCAAAGTTCATCATTGGGTAATCTTTTAAAGGGGCAAGTTTCACCAATATGAAAGAATTGAATCTTTCATAATTTAAGACAGAAGTCAAATAACTCCAAACAGCAAGGAGGGGCAAGTTTCACCAGATAAGTAAGTGTAACCAGATAAAAGTAACTCTCATATCCAGAGCATATCCACAAGGTGCAGCAGGCACACAGGCAGCACACACACCAAACTGCATGGTGTGTGCTGTCAGCACAGCATCAACAGGCCACACACACAAAACTACTCAGCACAGCCGTGGGAAGCCACCCAACACCATTTTCCTATTCTTACACACCAAGAACACACTCAGCTTAGCAAATCCAAACCAGATCACACCAACCAAACCCTTGATCATCTCACCAATATGGTGACATAAGGAGGGGGTAGATCAGGTGGATAGCAAGCACAAGGTCAAGCCACCAGGACCAGGAGGTGGATAGCTAGATCAAGGACAAGTCCATAAGATGGAAGTATCAGGAGGAGCATCAGATCAAGCTAGTCATACAACTAGCAAGATCAAGCTAGCCACAAGATCAACAACTTGCAACCCCAACAACACCCAAGTGTGGTGAGTATCATAAAACATCCACATATTCTGTTCATCTTAATCAAACAGAAAAGCATGTGTTGTTTTACAAGTTAAACCTCTCAATGATCACCCAAGTGGGGTAAACCTATCATAGAGGAAATTTGAAATATAAAGGCTAACAGTAAACTCTACCAAATCCACCAGAATCTCAGACCAGCATCATAGATCCTGGTGATCATCAACAACTCATATATATTCCAAAATGTTCTCAAACAGCTTATAAAATTTGGGCACATCTCCTAATGGAGTAGCACCTCAGATTTCATAAACTATATGCACCAACATTAAGCTATAAGCAAATCACTCATTTTTCCAACTTTAACCCAAGAATCAGTAGCTGGTATCAATACCAGAACCAATCCATGAGAAACAACAAGGGCCTAGTCCCTAAACCTCAGACCAACATCACGGGTTCTAGGGATGCAAGGAAAGAAGATTCCACTTATTTATAATGCTAAGCTAATCTTAAGCTTGAAAAAAACCAAGCCAAGTAATAGAATCTATTCTTGTGTGCCATATTAGGATGGTGTCATAAGAACGGTTTCTAAACTAAGCAGGTTAAACATCCAACTTTCACAACTACACTCATAGCAACTATAAATCATTTTCCTGTTATTAATCACAGGAATCATAACCAGGAATATTCATATATCATCACTATAAGAGACCATTTGATCTCAAACTTAATATGAATCTATAAGCTAACAACTACATATACAGTGACTTCATCACTCAAAAATCACTGTCATTAACCAAGTAATGACAGTGGTGAGCTCTCAAACCACTAGAATTCCCAAGCAATGATTCCAGAGCAACCTTATCATCTGACCCATATCAAAATCAACCAATGGAACCAAACTGATAAGCCACTAGCATCATCAAAGCTAACCATAAGCAGTAATCCACACCAAACCACCACTCAACATGCTTAGGGATCATCAATACACGATCCAACTCATCAGATATCTAATCCATAAAGGTATGTGAACCCTAGGCAGATCAAACAATCCTAATCAGGACATGACACTAGCCAGGAGTGGCAACTACCAGCACATAGCATAGGATAGTCTAGCACAGAGGACACGAGGGAACCAAGAACAACTTACTGAAGGAGGTTGATGTGGGCGAGAAGAGGAAGCAGTGGTCAACGACGAGCATAGTGGCATGGGGAGCACCCCCAAGGGGGCGCTGCAACCCACGCCGAATCAGCGACCCTAGCCACGCCGGGAGGTGAGGAACACCCCACGACACATGGTAGCAGCGGCGGCGACAGCACCAGCACCACCCCAAACCCTAGGGTTCGGGATGAAGCTAGTCTGGCCACAGGGAAGCTCCAGATCCAAATCGAATTGGACAGGAAGGTAGAGCATGGTCGACAACATCGCCCTGCACCACGGCGGCGGCCAGGAAGGTCCACGGCGATGTGAATCGCCGACGGTGACATCGCTGACCACGGGGTCGAGGAAGGAGAAGAAGAGAGGTGAGATCGAGAGAGAGAGACATAGAGTGTGGGCTGGTTGGGCCAGGAACCCTTCGGGGTGTCGTTTTGGCTCTGCCCTATTGGGCCACAAGGGCCGAATAAACCCAAACAGTCAGCCCAAGTCACTTAAAACCAGTTTTAATAAATGAGAAAATACCAAAATGCCCCTAAGTTTAGATAAATTCTAGAAAATAAAATAGGAATCCAAAAATTATAAATAAAATATATTTGGATTCACAATAATCCAAACTATCCAAATAAATTAAGAAATAAAATTTTAGACATATAAATTTTATTAAGAATTTTGTAATATATATTCCTTATAGAATTTTATAAAATTATTGAAAGATGATAAAAATAAATAAAAATCACTTTCATTATATATTAATATTGTAGTATTATATAAAAATACTAAACAAATATTTAATATTAATTTTTGGTATTTAAATGATAATTCCTAAAGGAATTATTAAATAAATAAAATGCAAATAAAATGAAACAAAATAAAAGAATACAATATTCAATCAATATTAAAAAATTAATATTTATAAATTATTTATTATTAAAAATAATTTTTATAATTTAAATAATGGGGGAGAATACATATAAAGCTAAATAATGCATTACATTACTTTGCATAATCATTTTGCTTCTTTAAATATTGTCCTTAACGGGCAATAATGGTGTTTTTGTAGACATAGAAGCTAAAGGTCCAGTGCAAGCATCAGACTTCACTACCTTGCAATCACAAGGCAAGTTTATCACTTGCTCATATCCTTTGAAGAGTCTTTATCAAAGTATTTGCAAATTGTGTGTTATCATATATACTCCAAAGAAAGAAAATATTATTTTCACAAATAAAGAAATCTTAGATATCATCCTAAGTGATGATATAATAGAGCAATAGAACTTAGGGTTCTATTTGCAACAATGATGATCAATTAGGGACTTAATAACCCATGACATGAGTGATTCTAGTGTTGTATATCATGTGTTAGCCATGAGATTTGGAATGGGACAGAGAAGTCAGCTGTATCTTCTTCCTCTCGCATGTAGCCGGATGTGCAGGTCGTGGATGTTATCCTCGTAGCGTGCATATTAATTGGTAATTCGTAGAGGATATGCAGCATATGGGTGGGAACCCTCAACGTCCCACGATAGTTCTAGCATCTAACGGTCTGTACAAACCATTGCCGTAATTCAATATGTGGGCATGGTGTACACCAAGGAGGCATGCGAGGTCGCGAAGGGGGCAGTGATTGGCTTGGACCAACTACTGGGCCCCACATCATGGAATTGTGGACGGGAAAGTACGCCCGGTTGTGCAACAAGGAGTTGATCTCTCATGGGTAAAGTAACGCACCTCTGCAGAGTGTAAGAATTGTAACTTGTTACTCCCTGTTTCGGGAAGGAGCTACGAACGCGGCAGGGAAGGAACTCCATGAAAGTTCTGGTCAACCTGTGAAGGCTGATGGTCATAGATTTTATAATAAAATCAATCTTTGAAGAAAGATTTACCAAAAACTGCATAGTGCCAAGGACTTATAGTCTGAGGTGGTAGTTAGAGCATCAAACTTCCCACCTTGCATATAATGAACTTGTTGGGTAACGTTGTTACTCATCCTTTCCTTTGATCCCTTGCTTAGACTCTGGGGATCCCGAAGATACGCCATTGTATGCAGTCGAATGCCAAGAAGATGTGTTCTACGAGGATCCTGACCTGTCAGGAGGTGTTGAAGGAGTGGATTACGAAATCCGCTATGGTGTCGATGACAACGAGTCCAAATAAGTATACTAGTTAATAGTAACCGACGAAGCCGAGCAGCATGAACTCCATAGAATAAGATCCTGAGATCAACTCCTAATTGGAGTTGCTACTTTTAAATTCCGCTGAAACACTTCATATTTTGGTTTGTAAGTTGAATCCTTTTAAAGTCTTGAACTTCTGGTATTGTAATAATAATAATGTGTGAATGTTTGTAATATAGACCCGAAATGTTTCTGTTGTACCACTCTGAGGGATGTGATATTTACATAACGGTGTTCTGTGGATGTCATGTCAACGACTATAGTGTACTCCACATGCAGCGGTATGCTGGGTCACCGCAGGGGGGAGGTTTGCCGGTCCTGACGCTGTGTGCCAAGCTCCAAGAGAAATCTCTGGTCCGGGCCTGGCCTCGGAACTGGAGGTGACGATGCTCTTCATGTCGTTCTTCCTCCTTGGGGGCATCGTCCTGGAGCTTCGCACGCGTCGGACTTCTGCGCCTCATGTGTTTCTCGCCGGCTCTTGGCTTCTTTCCTTCCTGGGTAGGCTGCTGTCATGGTGGCCCAAACCGGGTTGCCTAGACGTCCCGGGGTGGCCTCGGCTTGCGCCACCCTTCGACCATAGGGTCGGCACACCGGTGTCGTCGCGCCAGTCTTGGCTATCCGATGCCCTTCGACTGTTCTTGGTCTCGGCGGCTCAACGCCCTTCGGCTTCGCTGACGGCACACCGGTGTCGTCGCATGGTCTCGTCTATTCGACGCCCTTCGACCGTGCCGGTGACGCTTCCTGGTGTGCTCCTGTCTAATATCCACGTATTCCAATACATGTTCCTTTGGATGCTTGCCTTCGGTGTTGAGGTTCTCACCGGAGATCCTCCCTGGCAGACTGCTTAAGGTCCTCGGGGTGGCACCCAGGATGTGACTTTGCTTCGGTCTGTGCCGTGGCGTGACTTTTTTCTGCTTCGACCTTTGACCACGGGATCGGCACACCGGTGTCGACACCCCAGTCTCGGCTATCCAATGCCCTTCGACTGTGCTTGGTGTCAGTTTCTGCAAGTCTCTCATCGTCGCCCCTGCTCTCTTTGCCAAGTCCTAGCAGTTGTCCTTTGAGATGCTAGACTCCCAGGAGGGGCGGTTAGCGTCGGTTGCTAACCTCCCCTTCCCTCTTTGTGTTCCTTATTTCTAGTATGTTTTTTCTGTTTTTAGTTGTCTTCCTGTATCCTGTTGTATTTTCTCCAACCTGTTTGTAAGAACTTGAGCCCAGGCTACTTTCGATGGACTGCAAAAAGCGGTGGAAATTTCCCCCGTCAACCTCAAAAAAAATTTCTCTTGCCTTCCTTGGACAACCTCCTCTGCTAGAGTGTTGCCTTGCGACATAAAATAAAACGAGAAATCCCCAAATAAACACATCATTGTGTGCGTGCGGGTATGGAAAAGCTACCTGAAGAAATCCTAATACTACATGCTACATGAAGCAAATGCTCTACTATTAACGTTTTGCACAGGATCTACGAATCACTGATTCGGGCTTCCTAAGGAAAATGATTGGCCTCCCGTGGAGGATCCATCCTTTCGATCCCCCGGGTCTTCATCCTGCACAGCATGGGGTGGGCCTGCCCATGTTCCATCTTCTTTATGTGGTTACCTTATCCTTTTACAGAGATAAAAAAAATCCCTAAAACGCATCTCCTCACTGCCCCAGCTAGCTCGGCCACACCAGCCACCCGCCCTCACTGCCGCTGGCCGCCGGAGATCGAGCTCTCGCTCGCCTGCCGCGCCCGCATGCTCCAGCTCGCCCGACGTTGTCTTGCTCCTCCGCCGGCGCGGCGTTCCGCTGCTCCATCTAGCCCGTAGGCTGGCGTCGAGGACGACGGACTCGCCACTGGCATGGGCCTCATCGTCCCCACCGCTCCCCTTTCTCCTACCTCCGGCGAGGAGAGGTGGCTGACGCCGTCCCGTCCCGTCCCGCTCCATGCCGCCGCTCACCTCTGGTACACGTGATGGCCACCGCTGCTACATGCGTCGGGTCCCTCTGCTACACGCGAGCCTTCGCAGCTACACGCTTCGAGTTGTTGCCGCTACATACTTCGCGCCGCTGCTGCTACACATGCCAAGCTCTTCTTCTACACGCGAATAGTGTCGTTGCTACATGCTACAAACGTGTAGCATGGCACCAAGGAAAGTCTCCGGCGAGGTCTCCACGAGCCTCCGGTGAAGTCAGATTTGCTACAATAGCATAATTTTTTTGCTACACATACCGAGCTCTTCTGCTACACACGCATGGCGTCATTGTTACATGCTATAAACATGGCGCCGAGGAAAGTCACCGGCAAAGTCTCCGGCGAGGTCTCTGGTGAAGTCACTACATTAGCATAAATTTTTTGCTACACGGTCTCCGGCGAAATCTCCGGCGAGATCTAATCTTTTTTCTATTTTCTAGACCGAACCGTTTTCTGCTACATATAGCAAGTGAGGCTATTTATAGAAAAAGCAGATATATTTATAGTAAAAGCAGGATTCTAAGACACTATTAGAGACACGTGTCAGCAGGAAGGACCCCAATTTTTTTGAGAAATTATCCCAAAGAACGTATAGTACTGTCCTTCCTTTAATCATCACGTGTTTCAGCCACAGAATCCCGAGTCGTTCCCGACACCGACAAAATCACATAAAGAGAAGTGGTGCCACCCCACGCCCCCCACCCCACACCCCCACCGTACCCACAGCACGAATAAAACAGAGGTGGCACTTTGACACAAATGAAAAAAAAACACTTTGATGGCCAACTGAAATTAGAGACTGTTTTCTTGTTGTACTCCCTCTGTTTCAAATTACTCCGTGCGCACGCTTACCTAGGTGGCCTAGTATTCTCTCATTTTTCATTAAAAAATTCTTAGAATTTTTGGTATATGTAGTACATATTTTATACTATCTATTTCAAAAATTCGAGGATTTTTTGAATGAAAAATGAGAAATACTTCACCTCTAAAGCTGTTGTATGAGTAATTCAAACAGAGGGAGTATGGCTTTATTCGGTCCTTGACTTGCAAGTCTAGATCTTGTCCAGGGGATGCTTTAGGCTATACACCTGTCCGGTTTCTGTTGATTCATTGATGCTCTGATGGATGTTGATTGCTATATATGATCCCCCACTTGGTACTTGAAAATGCACCCTGGCATCTTGCCCTCTTCAAGTCATAATTCCAGAATGCACTACTCCTTCAGATCTAAATTAATGAGACTTAGATTTATATAGATTCGAATATATCTAGCACTAAAACATGACTATCGAATCTAGACAAATCTAATTCTATTAATTTAGAACCGATAAGTAGTAAGAAATTGAGGGGCTCTCGGTTTCGAGGGACCCCGCGGGTTGGTGTAAAGAACATTTTATGTCTTCAGACCGAATAACTTATAAGCATTTGCTACTTATCTTTTTCGAATTGTTCTGCTGGAATAGTAAGACTTTAAGTGGATACCTAAAGTGAGCTGTGAGCCTAGTGTAACACATGTACTGAGTTTTTTTTTGCTACTTTATGTTGATTGGTCAAATTGGTGTGGTAAGATGGATTTATCAGCTGTTAAGACGTGCACCTCAGCTCAGCTGTTTGTTGATAAGTCGGCCCCGCTGCAATGTACCGTAGCTACAGGGCCGGCTTAGGCCCAGGGCAGGAAGGGCGACGGCCTGGGCCCCAGCCGAGCAAGGGGCCCATGCCTAGTAGTTAATTACTTATACTGAAATAAAGGTCAAATATTGATGATAGGAAAAAATGCCCCGTCACAGGGAGCATATATCGTCCACATACATTTGGTAAGCACGCACGGCCGCATGGATACAGCTCGATTGCACCGATCACGATCACGCACATAGAGAAGGCACCCAGCGGCGACGGCTAGGGGCTAGTAAAGGAATTGGAAAAGGTGGTCAAGAGATAATTAATTATCAGATGAAATAAATTATTTGTCTAGACGATTTAATTTTTCAGGAGTTCTATTCTCAGACCGGTCGTTAGTTTGTAAAAATCTGGCAGGAGGTGTAAACGTCCCCGTAACTTCTATGGTACTTGGTTTAGAATAAAAGCATGAAAATTAATCATAATATTTGATGCTAACCAATATTTATTGCTATTTATGGAATTACAATAGTGTTATCCATGTTGAATTTGACCGACTTTCTTTCCTTGCTGGGTCCATTCATGAAGTTCGCCCTAGGGCCTTTGAAAACACAGAGCCGGCCCTGCGTAGCTACCATACGTGATAACAGATAAGTGATAAGGGAGCTGCACTGCTTGCCGTATCAGTTGTCCTTGGTGTGAAACGACAACGCCAACGAACCTTTGGATCGTAGTTACTCCCTCCGTTCTAAAATATAAAATATTTTACGTTTGTGAAAAAAATATCTAAACTTATTTTAGTTTAGATTTATTTTAAACCTGAGTGGACCTGCCTATTAAAATAAGTCTAAATACATTTAATTTATAAGCTAAAATATCTTATATTTTAAAACAGAGGAAGTATATATAGACGCCTTTCTCAGCGCCAGCCACTAATTACTACTCTCTCCATCCCAAGGCATAAGGCCTATAACTTTTTTTAAAGTCAAGCCATGGAAAGTATAATCAAACTTTTAGAATAAACTATCAAAACTATTATATTATATAGATACCATGTGAAAATATGTTTCATGATGTATAAAAGGGTTACGTATTATAAATATTAATATTTAAAAAAAAACTGGTCAAACTTTAAGTAGTTTGACTTTTAAAAAAATTATATGTCTTAATCCTTATGAAAGGTAGTAGTAGGAGCAACAAGGTAGCTTAGAGATGCAGAATCCTCAAGTTCAGATCAGCGGGCGGCGGCTTTCGGTTACATTACAGATCGGGGGAGGCAACGACCTTTTTTAGGGGGCAACGACCTAACTTGGTGGACAATCCGGGGGACATCGATCGACACAAAGATGGACAAGAAAAGAAGAGCTGGACTTTGCTTGTCCCACATGTACTCTATTGCTTTGTTTCTTCGGTTTCCTGCCCTGCCTAGCTCTCCGTAATTTCCTACTCCTATACTACCATGCCTTGAATAAAATGGTCGCATTTATTTACAATGCAAGGTATTCTCGACGATTGTCTCTCTCGCCCCGTGCCACCTTTTTTGCGTTTATTTCTTTCTGCTCAAGCTAGCTAGCTAGCTACGCGTCAGAAAATGCAGGCAGCAAAGTCGTACCAAATGGCCAAAATCACTAGTAGATTGCTGAAAAAGATATCGGTTTCACCAGAGTGTTTTGTTGGCAAAAGCAATGTGGCTTTGCTAATGGGCAGCGCATCTTGTAAATCCGGACCTCTGACTTGTACACGAATCAGCCAAGGCAAAACTGTTACTCCCTCCGACCCATATTAATTGACTCAAATTTGTCTAGATTTGAATGAATCTAGACACTATTTAGTATATAGGTTCATCCAAATTTTGACAAATCAAAGTTAATTAATATGGATCGTAGGGAGTATGTAAACATTAATAGTAGTACGTACTGGTGTTGCCTAGCATTCTCAAAACCGTGGACGAGTCTTTACACCGAAAGTATATACAGTAGTACTACATCTTGCTTTGCTTTGTCAACTAAACTTAGATTACACCACTCGTTATTTATTTAGGAGATTATGACCATGTAAAGAGTCGAGATTCTCCGTCATTCGTTTATATGGCTCGGGCGACCTCTTCGTCCTTTGGAGGCAGCCAAGGTCCAACCAGCAGCTAGCAACGCATACGTAGATAACTATACTACACCATGCATAGCTCCAAATTAGTAGTAATAACAAAACACAACCATCAGACCGATCCCATGACATCGATTTCATAGCACCCAGAAGGCCAGAACATTGACTTGACTTGATTGAAAAGAGAAAAAAAGGCCGAAAGAGAAAAGGACAGCCCCATGCATGTGATGTCGGTCTCCATTACGATAAGTAAAGACAAGTCACAGTTACTCCCTCCGTTCACAATTAGATCGTATTCTGGGTTTAGTCAAAGTCAATCTTTTTAAAGTTTGACCAAATATTTAGCAAAAAATAAAAGTATTTATGATATAAAACTTATAGTATTGAAATCTTTGTAAGTTATATTTTCATAATATATGTATTTGGAATAATGAATGTTTCTATATTTTCATATATTTTTGGTCAAAGTTGAAAAAGTTTGACTTAATAAAATCCTAGAACGCGAAGTAATAAAAAACAGAGGGAGTATCAGGCTAGTCATAGTAGGAATAACATAGGTAGTAACATGCATCTACATGCAGTGTCAACTAGGCAATTTGGTGATGTGGCATGTCATTAAATGATGAAAGAGAACCTTGTGGTAACTAGCTATGTTATCATAACATCACACCCCGAGATAAGATCAGTCTATATGCTAATAAATAAGATCTTACATGATACTAGTCACAAGTTACTACCAAATATGAAGGTAGTAACATAGACTAGTAACTTATACATGTTACTAGTTTATGTTACTCTCCACTATGACCAGCCTCATGCAACGCAAATGCAAATGTAGTCCACTACCACCTCTGTCTTCCTTTCTCTCTGCTTTCCATATTTCTTTGTTGGCTCGGACTGGCTAACTGAAGAGCCGATGATCGACAAACTAACTAACTAACTGAAAACCGACAATCATCATGCATACAAGCATACAATGGATCTCGCAGCTGGGTTTCGAGCTAGCTAGCTGGCTGGACCCACGTGTTTCAGCTCCCTTGCTTGCAGAAATACTCATGTCATCGTTGCTTTCCTTTTTGGAGGTGTTGCTTATGAGGAGTGGGGTGGTCATCCTCTGGTGGGCACAGCGGTTGCGCGACATCGTCGTTTTCGTCGAGCCATCGTTGTCGGCATTGTTTTCTTTTCTTTTTTCTCTTGTTTTTTCCTTTTAGGCTTTGTTGTGTTGTCTGTACCAGCGTTGGTCTCGTGATTGTCCTTTAAACATTGTACTGTCTGGCATAGTAGCGCGCGGACTCACATATGCGCTTTATTTATAAAGCGGGATGAAAGACTGTTTGAAGGCTAGCTGGTTGGACCCACATGTTTCAGCTCCCTTGCTTCCAGAAATACTCATGTCACGTCACATGCGTGACATGGGAAATGGGAAAGCGAACTTGGTGTTGCCTTGCCATTTTTCTACTGATCAAGAGCCAAGAGTGGACTACATGCGCATGCACGATCGAGGAGGGCGCCGGGTTTTTTTTTCCCTTTGTCGTTCCGTCGTGTCCACGTCGTCCGCTTGCCTCGTCTCGTCGTATCTGCTCATGCGCGCGGCGTCGTTTACGTCCTGTCACTCCGCGGTACAAAAAGTTCTCCCGGAAGTCGTTTCGGTTTATCTTATGGGAGCCAAATCATGGCTGCCTTCCGTGTCCGCACACAAGAATGTTCCCAGCCGTCAGCCGTGTGCTGCAGCAGGCGATACGGTGTGCTAACCTAGGCTGCTAGCTGAAGCCGAAAAGTAGGAGGCAACGGGAGCTGGGCGCGTCAGCACGTGCTACGGTGCTAGGACAGGAATGTTGGCGATTTTACCTGCACGCTGCACGTAGGGAAAAGGAAGTTCATCGTGTGGTGGAGAAGCCTCACATGGTATGGTATGGTATGGTATGGTATGGTATGGTATGGTATGGTACGGTACCAACCAGAAATAAATCAAGCAAACTATTTTACCTAGTCGCTCTAAAAGCCATGTCGCTCTCGTAAGGTCTTCTACGTCCTTCCCGATGAAATATCTCGGATTGCCTTTATCGGTTACAAGACTAAGGAGAATACACTTCCAACCGTCAACCGTTAAAAGACAAGATGGCCAATAAACTTGTGCCATGACTTGGAAAGCATACCACTATTGACGGTCGCGCAAAACTCGTGAAGTCGGTGCTTACTAGCGTTGCCATATACTACCTCCGTCTCAAGGCTTAAGGCGTATAATTTTTTTCAGAAGTCAAACTATCTAAAGTTTGACTAGTTTTTAAAGAAAAATATTAATATTTACAATACGTAATCCATATCCATTTATATATCATGAAACATATTTTCACGTGGTATCTATATAATATAAAAGTTCTTAATATTTTTTTTATAAAAGTTTGGTCAAACTTTACATGCCTTGACTTTAAAAAAATGTTATAGGCCTTAAGCCTTGAGATGGAGGGAGTACTTCACCACCGTGCTCCAAATCCCGATAGAAGTCCTCTTGAAGATTGATAGTATCCGAAAAGCTTTCCTATGGGCAGCTTGTGAGAAAGTAACCGGTGCAAAATGCAAAGTTAATTGGGAAACCGTGTGGAAGCCTAAAGATTTTGGAAGGCTCGGAATCCTCAACCTCTCCAAGTTTCCCTCCGCGCTTCGCATGAGATGGTTATGGCATGAATGGAGCGAGAGGATAAACCATGGATTGGGCTTGGAACGCCTTGCACTTCTCAAGACGCCAACCTCTTCGCGGCTGCCACAAATGTAAGCATTGGGGATGGAAAAAGGTCTTTTTTGCACATTTCATGGCTAAACGGCGCAAGATCGAAAGACATCGCCCCCTCATCTTTGATTGCTCAAAAATGAGAAGATGCACCGTCAACAAAGCTTTGAGAGACAACTCGTGGGTGACCCAAATCAATACCCAAGGTGGACTATCCTTAGACCATATTGTACAGTTCTCAAACCTTTGGGAAAGGTTACAACCGGTGCATTTGGATGCAAACACTCCGGACTCTATTAGATGGAATCTCACAAGCGACGGGTGCTACTCCTCCAAGTCGGCTTACAATATGCAATTTTTGGACAAACTAACTCTACCATGCCTTCCTTGGTGTGGAAACCATGGGCGCCTCCAAAATGTAAAATCTTCGCTTGGTTGATCATACAAAATAGAGTTTGGACGGTGGATAAGCTATATAAGAGACATTGGCCAAAGCGTGGCGATGGAAGCTTTGCAACCAAGTACAAGAGACCGCGGAGCATCTTCTATTCAAGTGTCGATTCACTATCCACATTTGGATTACCATCAAGTATTGGCTCGGGCTTCATGACGTTGACCCAAATAATTGGCATACCATGGAAAGTGTTGAAGAATGGTGGAGAGAGATGATCCACAAGAGAGGACAATCAAGGAAGGCCATGATCTTCCTATCAATGTTGGTGTCTTAGGAAATATGGAAGGAAAGTAATGCTCGCGTCTTTCGATTCAATGCCTCTTCTTCCAACATGCTTGTTGTCAAGCTTCATGCACTAGCCAACGCAACTAAAAGTCCGAACTGATCGAAAGGGCTAGTGCAATCCACTTATACACTTTAACACCCCCTCTCACGTGTGACGAAGAGAAGTCATCACGTGCAACCGGAAGAGAGCGACGGCGCGCGAAACTCACGTATGACTCAAGAGGTCTATACGTGGACATAGAGGGGTCAACAACAATTTTAGGATAAATTACGAAAGCGAGGACTCGAACTCGAGACCTTAGACTCTGATACCATGTCAAGCTTCATGCAATAGCCAACGCAACCAAAAGTCCGAACTGATGGAAAGGGCTAGTGCAATCCACTTATACACTTCAACACTTGTAACCAAAATTAAAGAAGAAGTGGTCTTGTGGAGCTTAGTCGGTGCTAAGGGCATCTCTAACCGATCCCCTAAAGTTTAGAGGAGTAAACGGATGACTAAACCTCTAAAGGTCGGCGGTTCCTAACCAAACCCCTAAACTTAGAGGAGTAAAACTTTTTTGTCTATAAATCAAACTATTGATAGCCAAACATTTGGCATAGTTCACATACAATCAAATAAAATGTTTACGAATGAATAAATATTAAGTTTACAAACCAAAGAAATTTAAATCCAAACACATGGGAGGGTTCAAATTCAACAAATCATGAGAATAGTTCAAACACAACTAGGTAGCATGATCTTTGCGTGGCCCTCGGCTCTATTCCGGTTGATGTAAGCGCGGCAAAAGTGTGATCCTAGCCTCGGTCGCCGAACTTTATTAGTCAAAATGATGGACATGGCCACCTCGACGTCGTCGTCATCATTCTCCTCCTCCTCCTCCTACGACGATGAGTCGTCCAAGAGGTACTCCCTCAACCTCTTCATCTATACGACTTGGGCTAAAAAAAATCACCTTGCTATTCGGTCGAACACCTCACGAGCAGAGGAGGTGACGATATTGGCTAGGCGGTCATCGGGTAGGGTAGAGGAGGCGTCTAGGGAGATGGAGGCTGCCTTCTACCGCCTTCCCAGACTTCAATGGCTCGGAGGTGCGGAGAATCGAGGCCGGTGAAGCCCGATTTGCTCCAAATCGGGGCGGTGGCTGGCGAAAACGAGCTCACCCCGTCGATTCCGGCCACGGCTAGAGGCGGCGAGCGAGGGAGAGGTGGGCCGGAGGGAGGCGCAGGGACCGGGATGGGGGCGGCGGGGTATGGCGGTCACCGGCAGCGACGCCGGCGGGAATGGGTGCGGCGGTCGGAAGCGGGAGTTTTTCTCATAAGTGGTGGCCGAGGAGTAAATTTAGGAGTCGGTCACTCGGTTTACTCGTCCATGAGTAAAAATATACCCTCCTCTAACCGTTTTGGGGATCGGTTAGGTACCGTACCTCTAGATTTTTACTCCTTTAACCGATTTTAAGGGATCAGTTAGAGATGTCCTAAGATCTTTAGTATTATGATATCGCGAGAGTTGACTATTTTTTTGTCTCGACTTTAATCAAGAATGTTGGTTTGTAAAACCTCCTAAACCTTTTTTTAATAAAATGGCAAGTCTTTTGTCTTGTTTTAAAAAAACATAGTACCTACTACTCCAAATCATTTCCCAGATCAACTTTGCCATCAAGTCGACGTATACGTATGCATATGTATAGATTGTGCACGTGGACTTCACAGTTGATCCACGGTAAGTGACTCGGTGCCGAAGCTAGCTGAGACAGTTGGCCGAAGGTTAGGCCTAGTTCTTTGGGGCTTTTCTAAGAAGCCGTCCTCCCCCTAACTTTCTGAAGAAGCCGGTCTAAAAAAATTATGAGGCTTTAAAATAGTTAAGGCTAAAACAAATTTAAAAGCCTTGCAAATTTTTTGAACCGGCTTTTCCAGAAAGCAGGGGTAGGGCAGCTTTTGAGGGAAGCCATCAAAATAACTAGGCCTTAGTCTCGTTGGAAAAGCCAAAACTGCAGACAGCGTGAGCTAAGCTATTTGGATACACCAAGTTGACACTGCTCCGGTGTGATCCAAGAACATCACTTTGGTTTAGCTTAAGCTCGGCAAAAAAGTGGGGTTTCCCGCGCTTTTTTTTGCGTGGTGTGTTCCCCAGGTCAACTGGAATTAGAGATCGTTTTCTTGTTGTAATGGCTTTATTCGGTCCTTGACTTGCAAGTCTAGATCTTGTCCAGGGGATGCTTTAGGCTATACACCTGTCCGGTTTCTGTTGATTCATTGGTGCTCCGATTGATGTTGATTGCTACTCTTCAAAATGATCCCCCACTTGGCACTTGAAAATGCACGCTGGCATCCTGCCCTCTTCAAGTAACGATGCCGAACGCACTAGTAAGGAATTAGGGGGCTCGGTTTCGAGTGACCACACGAGTTGGTGTGAAGACCATTTCATGTCCCAAGACCGAATAACTTATAAGCATTTGCTACTTATCATTTTCGAATTGTTCTGCTGGAATAGTAAGATTTTAAGTGGATACCTCGAGTGAGCTTAGTGTAACACATGTAGTGCGCCTTTTTTTTCTACTACTAAGTTGATTGGTCAAATTGGTGTAGTAGGATGGTTTAATCAGCTGTTAAGACGTGCACCTCAGCTCAGCTGTTTGTTGATAAGTCGGACTCGCTGCAGTCTACAGTAGCTACCATACGTGATAAGTGATAAGGGAGCAGCACTGCTTGCTGTATCATTTGCCCTCGGTGTGAAACGCAACGCTAAGAGCATCTCTATCGGTAATCTAAAAAGTCGGAACCGAAAAACATGAATTCAGTCTTTTAAAAACGTGGGGGCGAAGATTTTGCAGGTGCAGAACAGAACCCGTAAAACACAAACTGAAAAAATGCATTTCAAATATCGCGGGAAAATTTATCGATGATCATATATATAGATGACATTTGATGCTCCGATTCAGCATCATAATTACATATAGATGGCATTTGATGCTCCGATTGAGCATTATAATTACATAATCGGATTAGCAAACCTAAATTACATATTACACCTAACCGCGCTAACTAATTTGAAGCAAAATGCAGCCAAATTGACCTCTGCACGCGGCGGTGCCGGTGGTGGCGGAGCGTCGAGGCAGGTGAAGAGCTTCACTCCTCGTCGTCAAGCTCGACTATATCGATCTTGACGCGGCGGACGCGCTCCTCCCGGCGAGCCGCCTCGTACTCACGAACTTGGCGGACGACGTCCACCTCCGCGCGGCGGAAGCGCGCGCGGGCCTCCGCCTCCGAGATCGCAGCCGCCTGCGCGACCGCGGCGTCCTCCGAGTCGGAGCCGTGCACGTAATCTCCCGCGGAGAACATGGGCTCCCGCGTGGGGATGAGCTCCTCCTCGTCGGAGCTGTCATAGATGGGTGGCCACGGTGGGCGACTCGAACCGCCTGACGACAAGCCCTCGCCGCAGTTGCCGTACTTCGCGAGCTTCCCTCGTGGCGTGAGCCCCTAGTTTGTCCACCGGCGAGCGCTGTGCTTGCGCGCACCCTTCGACTGGTTGAACTTCCGGCGTTCCGCGTCCGTGCGGAACATGGGGGCGCGGAGGCGAGTACCCGCCGCCCAATCCCGCGCCGCACCCTGTTGAGTCACCACGGTAGGCCATCGCGTCGCGGAGCTAGGGCAAATGGGGGGCTGCTGCGAGCCGGATTGCTCGCCAGAGGGGGCAGGCGGCAGTGGAGGGGAGTAGGGTTTGGAAACCAAACTCCCTTCCGTGGCCCGTTTCAATACGGGGCGGCCGCCGAGTTTTTCGGGCCCCCGAACTCGTTTTACGGGCCAGGCCGCGAGTCCAGGCTCCGTTCTGGCCCACTTTTGACCCGAACCCGGGTTGTCTCCGGACTTTTTAGGTTTCGGCCACTGTTAGAGATGCTCTAACGAACCTTCGGGTCGTAGTTATATATGGACACCTTTCTCAGTGTGGTTCCCGGTGAAATCTTGGCGGCAAGGTGCGGTGGAGTTCCGGCAAATGGCGTGTCTCCCGTTCTCTCGGATGTGATGCTGTCTTCCCGCGGTGGAGGCGCCCTAGCTGCTGCGCTAGGTGCTTTGTACCTGCTCGGCTTTCTGGTATGGACTCCTCAGCTTCAGTGGCGGGTTGGCGCGGTCTTACCTACGGCGTCGACAACTAGGCACCATGGTGGTGTCGGCTAGGCGGCGGTTGGCTAGATCCCACCATCCAGGCACGTCCGGGACCTCGAATAAGGTGGCGGTCTAAGTATTTTTCCTCCCGCTAAGATGAAGACTGGACGGATGCATGTCCTTGTCGATCCGGTTGTAGTTCCGGAAGTTTTCGCCCGTGACCTCCACTAGGCGACTCATGCCTGGAGATTGCCGAATCAGGAGATTCGGCCGTGCGCACCCGTGTTTTACTCTGGCCGTTTGGTTTCATAGGGAGCGCTTCGAAACTCTGCTAGCTGCTAATATCATGGGGCATGTTTGCGTTAGATGGTGATGGCGGAGAAGTTCATGGAAGCCGAGATATGAGAACTACCAATGGTGGTACGAAGCTCTGTAGCAATAAGGAATTGGCTTGGCATTTTTTTTGACTTGGAGGAGTGGCTTGCAAGTAGGGCCAAATTACACTTGAGAAGTTAAAAGTCTTGCCTTTGAGGGTAAAAATTCAAGGTCTAACATTCATTGGTTGTGCCTGACAATGGTCTTGTTGAAGACATTGCTTTAAGAGCGAAAACTTTATTCAGGGTGAAAAACTAAAATCTATGATAGGGCGACGAGAGCGCTTGTGCACCGTTCCTTCTTGGAGGAAACGCTTTTGAAAAAGCTGGACTTTTAATCCTCTCTTGGTGGTGTTAGTGCTGCTCTTATAAGGAATAGATTGTTGCAGCGGGGTCTTTTTTTATAATTTCTTTAATCTTTGTTTGGCTATGTGTATACGTGTTGCCGCTAGGGCGATACGTTGTTGCATAGGGGTGTAACTGATATCTTTGTGATATTAATATATATATATATTTTAAAAAAACTAGTGTCATGATACTACATGTGGGCACCAGCCATTTTTTAGCAATAGCTTAGAGACGCAGAATTCTCGAGTTCTTTTTTGAACGATAACTAGGTCTAAAATACCCCAGGAGCTGCATGTTGAAACATGTGGTAGGTACAAATTGCATAGAGGCCCTTGTTGTAAAGCACCCTAGCAAAACTAGATAAAATAGAAAAGAGCCTCTATCTTACAAAAAGCACCCTAGGACTAGAAAATAAAAAGCAATCAAGTCCCCCAGCGCCTCCACCACCGATCTCCGGTGACCTCCAGCCGACGGCAGGGCCAAGGGAGTCTCTTTCTCGTGACGCTCCACTCTCCGGAGAAGAAGCTAAGCCGCCGACCATCTTGCAATCAACTGGTACGCACCACTTGTTGACAACGAGATGTCGAGCAAGCGCTTAGAACAAGGGCCTCCGATGGAGGTTTGATCCCATAGTCGCCATTCGACAAGAAGAGGCAGCAATCCAGCAGTGTCGCCGCCGCCGTCGGACCACTGCGGGTAAGCCTCAGACACATCAATTGCAGCCACCGGCCAATCGTCGCCGCTACTCCGCATGGATCCCCAACATCCAGTCGCAACCATAGAGCCCAGAACGAGAAGGATAAACTTGGAGCAACAGCAACGAGAAGCCAAAGTCCATCGCCGCCGTGCACATAAAACGAGTTCTCTCCTCAGCTGTAACACCCACGGTCACTCCGGATCAATGGCTGTCACTTCTGGTAGCTCAATAGGATATCTAGACTAACCCCACAGACCAACACTAGTCTTTTTTGCGCACTTTGTCATCACTCGTGCGCACCCGTTACCCACTTTTCGGCCGGTCACCCATCCTAAAATTGCTCTAGGCCAAGCACGCTTAACCTTAGAGTTCTTTTCGAATGATCTTCTGGAAAAGAAGTTGCAACTTGTTGGTATGAGTTTCCTATCAATCTTATTGAGCCATGCGACAGGGTCTCACATACACCCACTCTTAGAAGATTGACGTCCTCGTCGACCAACCACAAGCCAGGAATGTCCCCTCTTGGCACACGTTTGTGCGTCTAGTGCCGACACATTGTCATGCCGTGTCCACTCCGGGCCACACGCGCCAATCTACACATGTCCCCGAGATAAGGAGGAGAAACCGGAGAAGATGCAGCGGCGATGGACCTGAGATCGATAGTACCTTCGCCAGGTAGCATAGGACGAAGCGGTGTGGGGTCCCTTTCCCTCGCCTCCGCGGCCGGCCAGAAGCGACATCAACACACCACACGTCACGCCGCAACCCCTCTCCTCCTCGCCACCACGACCGGTCGGGAGAGGCGTCCCCGCATGCAATCTCTGCGACCTAGGATGGAACCTAGATCCAAACGCACCTTTATTTGGAGAGGAGGCAACACTCCATCTCAGCGCCCAAGGCTCCAACCACCGGAGCTCCGCGTCGAGGGAGAAGCGCCACCGACAACTGCAAGACTCGGGGAAGAGAAGTCCGAGCCACCTCACGGCCACAAACCAAACTATGGCAAAAAAAAGCCAAGACCTAGCTACCCTAATAAACCTAAAACCTATATCTACCCCGGCACCGCACCTCCGCCACCTCCGACCGGCTATTCCGGTAGGAGAGGCTCGGGAGCGGCCCGGATTTTGGGTGGCGACGGACAAGCGGAGGGAAGGAGGATAAGGTTGGGGAAGGGAAGGCTACGTGCACACCTTTTACTCCCGAGCAAGTTGATACTTTAATTAGAATTCTTGAGTTGATTCATTAGCCCACAAAGAGCCAAGCAGAAAAAGAACCCTAGCCTCCCGCGTCGCTCCCGCGAGCGACCAGGGCCCCCCCACCGCCACCACCCCCTTCCCCCCTCTTCGGCCTCCCTTCCTCCCTCGCCGCCACCGGGTAGCATCGGCGGCAAAGCCGCTCGGCGTCAATGGCGGCGAGGCCTCCCTCTCTTCGCCGTCGTCGGGCGTGGCCGGAGTACAGAGTGGCGCGTTGCGGGCGTGTGGTGCAGTGCGGTGGCTTACGCGGCGGAGGCGCGAAGGACCGCGTGGCTCGGTGGCGGCGGCCCGACCCTGGCGGCTTCGGTAGGGACCCGGGGGCGCCTCGCAGAGCAGCTCGATGGCGGCGGTGAGACCTGGTTGCAGCAGCGGTGGGCGGTTCCGCGGGCCAGATCTGGGCCTGATCCGGGCCTAGTTAGGCCTGGCCGGGCCCGATCTAGGCCTGATCTTGGCCCTTCGGATGTTGCTGCCTGTCCGAACGGCACCCACCGCAAGGTGATGGAGGGATGATCTCCTCCCCTAGGTTTCTCGTGTGCTCAATGACTGCGAATTCGAGTCCTGCCCTTCGCCGGAACTCTCGGCGGCTGTGCGGTGTACGGTGGCCGGAGCCTTGGCTCGAGCGCGTGGAAGCCGGCACGGCGGCCCCGGAAGGTGGCTTGCGCGGCCGTTCCTCCGGCCATGGGGTGGCGATGTTCGGTCGCTGTTCCTCAGACTGCCAACGGTCCGGCTTGCCTGGGTGGTCTCGGTGGCGATGGTGCTGTTGCTTGGCGGCGGAGATTTGTCAAAGCGGTGGATTTTCTGGTGGAGGGAGGAGTGGAGCCTGGTGCTAGGGGAGGCGTATGCGGAGGCACCCTTGCTGCAGTGCGGCGGCGGGACTTCACGAGCCTTGACGGGCTCGGCCGGGCCAAGAAGGCCTGGTATGGCCTGCTGCCGCATCCGGTCGGCTATCGCCTTCGGACGGTGAAGACTGTTCTCTCCCGCGTGCTGATGCCATGCCTATCCTCGTCGATGACCCCACTCTCTCGTTCCTATCGGCCTCAGTCTGAGTTCGACGGTGTGACGGTGGTGAAGACTTCAAGACCGTGTTGGCGCGTGTAGGTGGACGGCAAGCTTGGCGGAGCAATTCAAAGCGGTCGGGGGGGTCGTTGGAGGGATCGGGAGAAATCTTTGTCGCTTTGACACCGGCGCGGTGACGCCTTTGGGTATCGCCTTACTTCCTGAAGGGCGTTGGGGGCATCTCCTCCGCGTCTCCCATGGCGTACCAGGGGAAACCCTAGGACTAGTCCGGGCAGCGGTGTCGTCATCGTCATTCCCATTCTTGAAGGTGCTGCTTTGGTATGCGGCGCTTTGGATTGCTAGCGGTGTGGTGGTACTTCTCCGGTAGGCGCAACGGTTGCGAATCTTCTCTGTTTCGCCCCACCGTTGTCGGCTTTGTTTTCTTTTCTTTCTTCTTGTTTTCGGTTTGGACTTGCTGTTCGGTCCGTGTATCGTGTTGGTCCTTTGGGTGTTGTGCTGTCTGATCCAGCAGCGATCTCACATGTGCGCTTTATCTATAAAGCGGTACGAAAGTGGACAATCTGGGGCATCGATCGACACAAAGATGGACAAGAAAAGAAGAGCTGGACTTTGCTTGTCCCACATGTACTCTATTGCTTTGTTTCTTCGGTTTCCTGCCCTGCCCGGCTCTCCGTAATTTCCTAGTACTCCTATACTACCATGCCTTGATTAAAATGATTGCATTTACAATGCAAGTATTCTCGACGACTCTCTCGCGCGCGTGTCACTTTTGTTGCGTTTATTTCTTTTTGTTCAAGCTAGCTAGCGTCAGAAAATGCAGGCAGCAAACTCGTACCAATTGGCCGCGCCGTGTTTGCTTGGCCGGGCTAATATTTTTTATTTTTTGCTATTTGGTTCGGTGGAAGCTGAATGGGGAGATTTGGCTTAGGCCAACATCGGCCTCTTGATTGGTAGCCTGTTTTATCATTTTAGCAAAAAAAAGAAAAAGGCCTCGTTGTTTGGCTTGGCGTGTACATAAAGCAATTGAGTGTTATGGCTTTAACTAATATATTTAATCTTAATTCTCTCTAATCTATTCTATCTATCTTATAATATAAGTATTTTTTAAAAGCTAAAATAGTTTGCTAAAAAGTTTTATATTGTGAAACGAAGGTAGTACTGATTATGCCTCCATTCGAGATAATATCTACATGAAAAATATGCCTCTTGATATTTTCCACAAACAATATTAATTTCGTTGAGTGTTTGAAACTCTACATCGTGTTTCTTTTTAGAGCTTCTTTGATTGATTTTGTTCAAATTCATCACACACAGTTGACCATTTAATTTCCTTTAAAGGGAAGCTTTAATTCATCATTCCACACGACTTTTATGTTGAAAATTTTCTGTTTTGATATTTCTATACGAGTAGATCTAGATCAACATATAATATAGTAGAACGGCTTAAATCCACTCGTTTATGAATGTCAAAATCAAAAACTTACAACAAGAAAGTTGTGTGAAATGGTGAGGTGAAGCTATACCTCAAAGAAAATTTCAAACGGTTGCCTGTGTACGATAAATTTGACAAAATTTGTTCACAAAACATATACATATGAATACAAAATAGACCACTAAAAATTCAAAGAAACTAGAAATTGTTTATGGGAACCGAATCACAAAGCGATCCGCATCTGTACAACTTATTTTAAATTGGTGCGTGGTTATATAGATAAGAGGAGATTAAGTTAGGAGAAATGATACTATTCCCCCGAAGCATCGAACCAACTGATTTTCCGGGTGGCACGTCCGGCTGCGTAAGTACGGTTCACAGCCCACACGCACGCCTGCTGCTATGTATACGTTTCATAGCTAGCCTACAAAATAGCTATTTATTCCTTTGTCCTTCAACCTCCGTGCGATGCGTCCTGCAACCCCGCGCTGCCGCTAGGCCGCTTGGAGCTCCTGCAGCTAGTCCTCTTACAGCTTCCGTGCTGCCTGCAGCTTCTTTTACCGCGCCGCCGTGACTCTCGCGCCGCTCGCCGCTGCAGACCAGCAGCTCGTGCGCCACCCGTCGTGCCCTCCGCCGCGCGCCGTAGCTCTGCCGCCACCCGCCTTCCCGGCCAGGCCGCCACCGTCCTTGCCGCGCGGAGCAGCCCAATGGATCAGCGCACTCATGGTTCCGGATCGGTGCATGTGCCAAAAAAAACCAAGGCGTACGAGTCGTCGATCGACTGGCGCCATCAATGAGCGTCCAGAACACAATCTATATGGTTTTTGGCTACTCTTTTGCTACTTTCGCATATTTTTTTTCTACTTCCGTATATTTTTTTTGGCAACAACCAATCTATATGGTTTTGCTATGTGGTCTCCGGCGAGAATCTCCGACGATGTCTCCGGTGATGTCCTCTTTGCTACATTAAAAAACATTTTGCTACATCCGTTTTGTGATTTTTTTTAGAAATACAGTACAAACGCATACGCTCATAATGCGTACATATACTCACCCCTATGAACATACGCACGCACATCCTATCCCGTCTTGAGATTAACGAAGTCACCGCAGGCGCCTCGCTATCGACGGGAACGTCGCCTCCCACTGGAAGAATATTCCGCCCCAAAGCGTCAAACCTCGGGTTTGAACTCTGGTGGGCTGGGGTACTACTGCCCTCCTAATCATCCAATCACGGGTTGGTTCTCATCCGTTTTGTGATTTTGCTACAATAGCGTTGAGTTTTTGCTACACGATCTCCGGCGAGGTCTAAGTCTCCGGCGAGGTCGAATCTGCTACATTAGCATAACTTTTTTTGCTACCATCGTTTTGCGTTTTTGCTACAATAGTGTAACTTTTTGCTACACGGTCTTCGGTGAGGTCTACCGGCGAGTCTCCGGCGAGGTCGAATATGCTACGTTAGCCCAACTTTCTTGCTACACGGTCTCCGGCGAGGTTTCTGGTGAAATCTCTGACGAGGTTCAATCTGTTTTTCTATTCCTGGGCCGAACCATTTTCTGCTATAGTGTAGCAAAAGCGGTGCATTATATACCAAAAACGGGTCTGAGTGTAGCAAAAGCGGGTTTGAGTGGACACGTGTGAGCACGATGACCCGGGGGATCAGAAGTTTTTATCCCCGAGAGACGCGTAGCACTGTCCTTAAGTTAACCATGTTAAGTATGCAAGATTACGTATCTTGGTTGCATCCACGGAGACAAAGTTTGCATGCAGAGGCATGTTCCGGTGAAAGTGCTCGATTTTGGCATTTCATACGGGCCAAGTTTTGGTCTATTTTAAAAACCATACGATACGAAAAACATATTCAACCTAACACAGCAAATGGGTTTATTTTTTTTTTCCACTAGATGTGAGAAACGAAGACCTAGCAAACACGACCTAGTAGATCGCTGAAAAATATATCGGTCTCGTCGTAGTGTTTAGTTGGCAAAAGCAACCTGGCTAGCTAAGTGGGAGCGCATCTTGTAAATCCGAACATCTGATTTTCCCACAAACCCAGCCAAGGCAAAACTGTTGTGTAAACATGGACAAGTCTTTACCCGAAAGTATATATAGTACTAGTACATCTTGCTTTGTTTTGTCAACTAAACTGTAGATTACACCATCGCGTTGTTTATGAAGGAGATTCTATATCTTAGATGACCACGTAAAGGGTCGAGTTTCTCCGTGTCTTGTTTATAGCTCGGGCGACCTCTTCGTCCTTTGGAGGCAGCCAAGGTCCAACCAGCAGCTAACAACACATACGTGGATAACTATACTAGTACCATGCATAGCTCCAAATTAGTAACAAAACATAATCATCAGACCGATCCCATGACATCGATTTCATAGCACACCCTGAAGGGCCAGAACATTGACTTGACTTGAAAAGAGAGAAAAAAAGAAAACGCCGAAAGAGAAAAGGACAGCCCATGAGCTCACGGCCACCACACCCATGCATGTCGGTCCATCTCCATTACTACTTCTTTTTTTTTGGAAATGGATCTCCATTACTATAACGAAAGACAAGTCAGACATATCATGCAAATATGCAATGCAGTGCGAACGTAGTCCACTCTACCATCTCTGTCTGTTTTCCTGATGAGCAAACAACAAGTCCACATTCTCCTGGTGCTCTGCTTTCATTATTCCTTTGTCGGTTCTTCGGACTCGATCGCCCCCGTGTAGAACTGGAAGAGCCGATACCAGAATCGACCAACTAATAACTAACCGAAAACCGCCAATCATACAACGGATCTTGCAGCTGGGTTTCGAGCTAGCTGGCTGGCTGGCTGGACCCAAAGCAGAGAGAGCACTGAGCCTCATGTCACACGTCACATGCGTGACATGGGAAATGGGAAAGCAAACTTGGTGTTGCCTTGCCATTTTTCTACTGGTCAAGACTGGACTACATGCGCACGCACGATCGAGGAGGCGTCCACGTCGTCGGCTTGCGTCGTCTCGTCGCATCTGCTCATGCGCGCGGCGTCGTTTATGTCCTGTCACTCCGCGGTACAAAAAGTTCTCCGGCCGGGAAGTCGTCTGGGATTATCTTATCTTAATGGGAGCCAGAAGGAATCATCATGGCTTCTGCTGTCATCATGGCGCTGAGGTATGGCGACCCTGGCATCAGCCAGGGGCCCACGGCCGGAGAGGGCCCAAAGATTTATACTCACTTACGTACGTATTCTCTATGTGTATACTTCTAGCCTTGTTCTATGTTAAAATTAATAATGTTTGATTAATTTTTATACTCCCTCCAATCCATATTACTTGACTTGGTTGAATAAACCCATATACTAAATAGTGTCTAGATTCATCTAAATCTAGACAAATTTGAGTCAACTAATATGGGTTGGAGGGAGTAGAAAAACGTAGTGATACTTAAGACTTTAAATTAATACCAATAGATATGTTTTTAAATTTAGTTTCATAATATGTTAATTTGATGTAATATATGTTGCTATATTTATCTATAAAATTGGTCAAAATATAATAAACTTTAACTTGGCCAAATGCTAGACATACACTTATTTGCAACCGGAGGGAGTATATATATAGGGGTATACATATGCTACCCATGACGCGAGAAACGAGCAGGCCCTGGAAACCGGGCACAACGCGTCACGCGAGTAGGAAATCAAAAAGTCTCACTACGACACGAGGCACCAGGCTTACGAGTTACGACGCGTTACGATGCTGGCCGCATGGGTTACAACGCGTCGCGAACTTGTGATCTCACTTCTCTTCTCTTCTCCTCGACTCTTTGGAAATTGGCCGGACTCCGTGCCTCGATCTCTAGGGCCCTGCCTCCCTGACTCGACCGACAATCGCAGATTCGCAGGTCGTCTATCGAGGATCACCAATTCACCAGCAGCAGGCTCTGATCCTCACTCCTAACTTATTATCATTGGAATTATTTCTTATTTGAGGTAATCAAACTAGCAACTAATAGTACTTATTATATTTTGAGACTAAAATGTTTGGTTGGATGTTAACTTTTATTTTAAAAGTGCTAGTAGATACATATATGATAAAAAATTAATATATCTATATATATACATTAGTCTTAAGGGTCCATGCTGTCGAATTTGCCTATGGCCCTAAAAAACATAGAGCCGGCCCTGCCGGCCGTGTGCTGCAGCAGGCAATACGGTGTGCTGGCTGAAACCGAAAGAGGAGGAGGCAACGGGAGCTGGGCGTGTCAGCATATACCCGCGGGTCACGTGTTGGGACAGGATTTTTTTTTTTTTGACATGGGGACAGGAATGTTGAGGATTCGAAAAAAAAGGGGGGGACATTAATGTTGAGCAGGACGCTTTGTCGCCACAAAGGAACCGGAAATCTTGACTTCGGCTGATGGACGGGGATTTCGATTATGACATCAACGAATTCTCCACCTGTTTTTTCTTCTGTCCTTCCGGGACGCGCGGGAAACAAAGGGCGACACGTCACTAGTATTTTCCGAAACAGACTTTTTGCCTAGCTTTATAAATAAAGAAACGATCAACCAGAGTATAAATATGTCACCGACATTCAGGCACTAAAAGAAAGAAAAAAGTCAGCCAGGGCCACAACGCATCATGCCCAAGATAAAAGAAAAAGAGCCAAAAGGCAGGAAGAGCAGGCAAGGAGCTCTTTCTACGAAGCCGCGGACGCACTAGCAGGTACTGCGAAGCGCTACGCCGACGCTCTGAGAGCCTTCAAGATGTCGTCCACATGCTGTCTAGCCAGGGGTACCACTAGTGGAGATGGGCAAGCAAAGAAAACACAGAGTCAGAAGCCGGGGGAAAATCCGCTCGATCATCATCTTATTCCTAATCTTTCAAAGGGTCCAAGTAATGGCCGCAAACACCAACCAGAAGAGGTGGCGCCTTCTCCCAATACAGTTTGCCTCGGTTTCGAGGAACTCACCGAGGTCTTGGGCCTGCCAAGTAGGCCCTAGAGCTTCTCAGATAAAGTTCCATAAAAACTGAGCGGCAGGACATGTGAACATGATGTGGGTGCACGATCCCAGTTTCCCACATAACGGACACAACCCATTGCCGGGACCATTGCGTTTCGAAACCTCAATCCCCAAAGGAAGGCGATCTCGTAGCAACTGCCACAGGAAGATACGCATAATCAGGAGGATGTGACGAGGTTTGATCTCGTCAATGCCCATTGTTATGGACTTGGGTTTTGGAGAAGATGGGGATGCTGGAGATCGCGGAACGGTTAGCAAACAAGCAACACGGGGACACGAGGTTTACCCAGGTTCAGGCTCCCAGAGGGAAAACCCTACTCCTGCTTGTCTGCTCTTGATTACGGCGGAACCGGTGATTACAGGGGTGCGCAGATGCAATCTGGCGTGGAGGTGTGTATGCGGAAGTATGAGAGAGAGATCTAGGTCATACCCTCCTGGCCTTTATATAGACTTAGGCAGGTCCTGGGCACAGATCTAGTCGGTTACAGGTTCTAGGGTTTACCCCTTTGAATTTCCTATCTACTCTAGTCTTGCTCTCCAAGGATCCGAAGGCGTCATGGGCCTTCGCCACCCGAAAATCTTCATGGGACGCCGTATATTTGCCGTGGGCCTTCCTTGGGCTGGACCGGTATCTTTGAGATCGTGTACCCGGAGGTATAACCATGTCAAGAGTTTCGAGTGTTCAAATCGAATCGTAGATTCGGCTGAGGACTCTTCAATCCTTCGGGTGCAACTTTGTCTTTCAAGAGAATGTGTAGGGATTGTTGATGCGTGTGCCTGACTCTCCCAACGGATCAGGGTCAGTTAACTGTCTTAGGACAAAACAACACGATCTTCTTCAGATTCAAGTCCCTCGACTTGAACCCGGAACATATGCTGGCGTAATTCGACTCAGGCCGCGGAGGACTTACAGGAGTAGAATTCCAGTGAATTCAATTGATGTACCCAACACGTCCGTCGGGATTTTTCGTCGCGCCTGTTGGCACGGGTTTATACTAGCAGAGCGCAGTCATGTGCGTTACCAGGCCATCAGATGATATCTGTAGGTCTTATCTTTGCGTCGCAGACACAACATCCGAATTTTGTCACCGCGGAGGTTTTTTGGGTGGCCAAGGAGAATGTTACTCACTTAGCATTAATTGGGGCAGAGTTGCCGAAAAGTTTTTGCATACTGATCCGAAGGATCGCAGTCGAAATTTTATAGGGTGCGCGACCAGCGCTCCCTATGGGAGTAGCCCCCGAGTGTCTGTTCGAGTCGTAGACTCGAGCGGAGACTTTAATTCAGCCGTTGTTCAGTGTCAGGTCCATACGACACAAATTTTGTCGGATGCTTAAATCCATCCTCCCTATGGGAGTAGCCCCCGAGTCCGTAGTGGAGTCGTAGACTCAACGTAGGACTCGAAGAAACAGTTCAGTGATGTAACATGTTATTCTTTTTCGGGTGCGTGGCTAGCGCTCCTGATAGGAGTAACCCCCGAGTAATTGGTCGAATCGTAGATTCGAGTGAGTACTCTTAGCTTTGAAGCCGAAGACATTGTAGATGTTACTAGTGTAGCTTTTGATGACATCAGTGCTGACGATCGATGACCTCAAGCATCTGCTGCGCCAGAGATGACTTGACTGGTCGAACATGGGTCCCACTTTCTGACCTTGAATTGACCGGTCACGCGCGGCGTGGAGATAATTACGGTGTCGCCTCGATTTCCGCGCGTAGTGGACGACGTGTTAGCGACGGTTCGTTGCGATGCTGACACGTGTATGGCCAGATCCTGCCGTTGGAGTTAGGTATTCTCGATGGACGGTTGTCGTGCATCGTCTTCGTCTTTATAATCATTGGGGAAAACTTTAGTTTGTTTTCACCGTAGCCATTCTCGTTTCACTGCTTCCTTGTTCTCTGAGAGTTCTTGCTGCGTGCTGAAATATCCTTTCATATTTCCTTCTTCCATCTTGCACTCTCGCCGCCGGCGCTGCCGTACCGCGATGGGGAAGTCGAAGAAGTCTTCTTCTACGGTTGGTACCAGTGCTGCTGGAGGGAAGAAGAGTGTCGCCGCTACCCGTGTCATCGACGGTGGCTGGCGGCGATCGGAGACGCAGGAGAGTGATCTCCGCAAGCTTCATGAGTGAGGCTTGATCCCACAGGATAGGGAGGCCGTCAAACTCCCAGGCAACGAGGTAATCCCCCGTCCCCCCGCTGGGTTTCGGGTTATGTTCCTCGCCTTCGTCATTCGCGGATTTTCCTTCCCGGTCCACGACTTCCTTCGTGGACTGCTTTTTCTGTACAGTGTCCAATTGCACCATCTTTCCCCCAATTCTCTTCTTCACATTGCTTGTTTTATCACTTTCTGTGATTGCTGGCTCGGTATCGAGCCGCACTTTGGCCTCTTCTGGAAACTCTATTCCGTGAAGAGGCAATCTGGTTCGGATGGTGTTTATCCCATTGGGGGTTGCATCATGTCCCTCAAACCCAATCTGCTTTTCTTTTCTTTTTCCATGTCCGAATTTGTCCAGTACTAGCGGAGGCGATGGTTTTATATCCGCGACTCCATAGTGCCTGGGCAGGATTTTGGTCTTGCTCCTTTCGACCCCTCCCAAAAGATCGAGACGAAAAGGTCCTAGAAAAACCAGATCTTGGATGGCGAGGTGGCAGAGATAGAGGCTCTCTATCGTCGAGTGGAGGATCTCCAGTTGATTCCGGAGAAGGAAGTGAACGGTGTGGATATCATCCGCACATTTCTTGAGCGTCGGGTGTAGCCACTCCAGGCTAGGGTGCACCCGATGTTTCTTTATACTGGTCGTCGTGATCCGACGAGGGTTTTAGCTGAGAAATTCTCCCAGGGAGATCTCGACAGGGCCCTTCGTTCGCTGCTGAAGTTCAAGGCTGGAGAGGATATCCCGGGGAAGTCGCTGACTTCTCCGTTTTCTTCTTCGCTTCCTGTTCCACAGGTGTAGATCCGTGCGCGTAGCGCTATTTTTGACTGCATTGTATTTGCATTTGTTTGCTAACAAATTTTCTTCTCTTTGTGCAGAGCTTCAAAGTGCCGGGCATGTCGCCTCCATTACCCGAAGTATTTCCGGATGCTCCAGATAATGATGTGGTGGATTCCATGTCCGAGCTGGCGTCGGCCCGGTCTCCGGCTGAAGAGGCCAACGAGTCGAGCAAGGACCACACTCGCAAACGATCACGGAGCTCCAGCGAGTCTTCGGATGCCTCGACTCCTCCGACTCCTAGGAACCCGCTGTGTCTTGAACGTCACAGTGGTGGGCATGGAGTCTCTTCATCTCCAATTCCTGCCCTTCCCGTGCGGGCTGTAGTGCCGCACCCGCCGGCGAAGCGGAAGAAGGAAGAAAAGAAGGAAGAGAATAAGGAAGAGAAGAAAGAGGAGAAGAAAGTCCGGAGGACCCCTCCTGTCTTCAACCTGAGCGAGCTTGACTCGTAAGTTGTCTTTGTCCTGCATTGCTTTTTCTTGCCTGTTTACTTTGTACTTGTGTTAATTTGTCCTTGTGCAGGCACTCTTCCAACGTCTCCTCTAGCGATGGTGCTCGGGAGATGATGGGGGAGTCGAAAGTCGCGTCTCCTCCTCCTCAGACGGTGGCTACCTCTGAGGGCGCTGCTCCGAACCCTTCTCCGTAGGACGTTCAGGTGGTTGCGCCTCAGAATTTTGCTAGTGGACCTTCAGAGTCACCATCGGATCATGTGAGTAGCTCTGCCTCCTGCCACGGGGGAAGCCTCCCAGCGTTTGTAAAGGAGTTTTTGTTGCGTGTTCTTCTTTTGAGTCTCGGGGGGGAGCCCCTGAGCGTTTACGTGTGTGTAATTTGTTTCTGCTCTTTATTTTGGGCGTAGACCCCGAGTCCTTCTCTTGACTAGTAGTTCTTTTTCCTGTAGCCTTTTGTGCAGGATGCCAAACGACTGGTGCAGCAGCACCTGGTGCTGGAGGCCAGCCTCAAACAGCTTCAATGTATTTTTATGCCTTGATGTTTGCTTCTTCTTGTATTCTTGTCATGTTCTCCGACATTTGTATTTTTGACTGCAGAGGAGCACAACACCTCCCTTCGTGAGATTGATGCTCTCAAAAAGAGCCTCGGTCAGGCGGAGAAGAAGGTCGAGGCCGCCGTTGGTGCGAAGGAGCGCCTCGAGATAGAGCTGGCCACTGCGGCCGAGGCTAAGGAGCGCCTGCAGCGGGAGGCCACGGACCGCGAGGAGCAGCTTGCTACCGCCACGGCTTCGCGTGAGAGAGAGGTGGCCAGCAAGCTTATGGCGGCTACCAAGGCTGTTTCGGGTGAGCATCTTCATCGTCCTCTTTTTGATTTCCTTGTCTTTCTTGTGTGGTGTTTTCGTTCATTCTTCTTCCTTGTTGTTTTTAGATGCCGCAGGCATCGAGTTTGATCGCGGTGCTCTGGAGCACGGGAGTGCTCTGGATGATGCTGCTGCGGCGGTTGAAGATCGTTGCGGCACCATCGTCAGCTCGCTTGCCAAGGCCAAGGAGGTTCTTGGGCGCTTCTATAAGGAGCTTGTCCCTAAGGGCGCGACCCTTGATGATGTTGATGCTCTGGCGGAGGCGCTGTCAGCCAAAGCACCTGCGGCGTACAAGCGCAAGCATAAGGGCATCGGTGCATCCGTCGGGCTGGCTATGGCCTTGGCGGCTGGGGCAGAGCTGGACCTTCCCAGGTCACTTTCCGGATGCCGACGACTGCTGATGGATCCGAGGTAGCCTTCGCTACCTATTCTGCTTGCTGTAAGCGTTATGGGCCGAAGCTGATTGATCTGCTGGCCGAGTACGCACTACGACAGCAGGGGAAGCCAAGGCGAGGCAATCCGGCTCCGAGGCTACTCAGGGCGCTGCATCTTAGGCGTTGTAGCTATAGGATAGTTGTAGTCTCTTTTGTTGTAATTATTTTGATGAACAAATCCTTGTGCCACGTAGTGGCTTTTGATGCACTTAATGAATTTGTTAAGTTATGTGCTCTTTCGTCTGCGTGTTCATGTCTTTGCCTTTCTGTTGATCTAGGGTCCTTCGGGTGCTGATCCCGTTGACACCTCGCCTGCAGCGTGGCTGCGGCCATCCTTGGATGATTCGTCGCAGCTTGCGTTTCTTCGAGACCGTGTTCGTAGTCTCGAGAAAGAGTTGCTTGGGGTGCGTGGCCATGCCGACGTTTGGAAGTCCAAGGCGGATCGCGGTGCTGCCAGAGAGGAGTACTTGATGGAGGAATTGCTTCGATTATCCGAGCAGCTTTAATGTAAGTTTTTCGAGCTGTTGCCTGTTTCTTTGGATGCGCCTGCTGGCATTGCATCTTACTTTTGTGCAAGTATTTCAGGTGCTAACCTTGATCCAAGGAAGGAGAAGGAGCGTGTTGTTATTCGGGTCAATTGTTTGACTCAGCAGGACATGGAAGCCGGCGGGTTCTTCTGGATGGATCGTGACCGTGCTATGGTCCTTGCGACGGTGCAGGATCGCGTTCACCAAGTATCGCGGGTGCTTCGTTAGGTGCAGACTTCACTCGCGTCGGTTCTGCATGTGATGTTTCCATTGGATGCTGCACCAACAACCCTTTATGGTCTTCTGTCGAAGTTTCGAAACGTAAATCATGTCAAGGAGTTGGTGCGGCATCAGCTCGTCGCGGGAGTGAAAGCTGCATTGTCCCTTGTGAGGCTGCATCGCCCTGATGTGGATCTGTCTGTTGTAGCGGCTGGACCATCCCCTCGACCAGATGGTGGTGTGTGGGATATCCGTTTGCATTACGCGGCTGTAGGGCAGTATGCCGAAGAGATCGTAGATCTATTTGAGCAGCGTGCTCAGGTTATTCTTCAGAATAGGTAGTGCTTGTAAAAGAGATAAATGTAAAATTTGTATATATTTGACTGGGCGTGTTTTTCCCTTTGTTATAAAGGTTTGGTTGTTGTTTGAGCACGTAGTGCTTTGTTCGCATACGTGTCATTTCGTTAGCCTGACGTGGTCAGCTACTCAGGCGTACACGTGTTATCCTCAGTCGACGAAATCGTGAGGTGGGGGGAGCCCCCGAGTGCGTTTGTAGCATGAAGTAAAAGTGCGAATAGAAAAACGAATTTTTTGGGGCGAGACACTTAGCTTTGTTTATATCGTAATGGAGGAGGTACATTGTTCGGCTGAGTAGCCTTGGCTAAATAGCCTTATTGAAAGTAAAGGGGTAGGTAGCTAGGGGTAGAATCGTCGCAGGTGTGCGATGTTCCATGGGTTGGAGTATGCGACTCCAGACTCCACGTGCTTGAGGCGATAGGCGCCACCTGGGATGACTTCGGTGATGATGTAGGGTCCTTCCCATGGTGACTCGAATTTCTTTGGTCGCTCTTGTTTGAGTCGCAAGACGAGGTCTCCTTCGACGAAGGACCTTGGGCGCAGCCGTCGGCTGTGGTAGTTGCGGAGACTCTGCTGGTACACCGCTGATCGAGCTGCTGCTATGTCTCGTGCCTCGTCGAGTGTGTCGACGTCGTTTTCGAGTGCAGCCGTGGATTCGGCTTCGCTATAAGCGACGACCCGGGGGGCCTAGTGGCGATTGCCGGTGGTAGCAACGGCTCCGTGCACCATGAAGAACGACATGTAGCCGGTGGAGCTGTTTGGCGTGGTACGCAAGCTCCATAGGACGGATGGTATCTCTTTCGTTCATGCTTCGGCGAGTCGCTCGAGTGGGCTCATGAGGCGCTTCTTGATGCTAGCGCCGATTAGGCCGTTGGCCTTTTCCACCTGCCCGTTCGTTTGCGGGTGTGCCACAGAGGCGTATGTGGTGTTGATTCCGAGGCCTTCGCAGAAGTCTTGGAATTTGGAGATGAAGTTCGATCCATTGTCGGTCATGATGCTATGCGGTACGCCGAACCAGTAGACAATGGATTCAAAGAACTTGACGGCAGTTTTGCCCTTTTGGTTAGTGACCGGCATTGCTTTGATCCACTTGGTGAATTTGTCGACTGCGACCAGAAGGTAGACGTTCCCCCCTTTCAAGGACCTTGGCAGTTTGCCGATCATGTTGAGGCCCCATTGGGCGAAGGGCCAGGCCAAAGGTATGGGCCTGAGCTCTGACCCGTGTGCGTGTGGTTTGTCAGCGAACCTTTGGCACCCTTTGCATCTTCGGACGATGTACTTTGCATCGTTCATGGCCGTAGGCCAATAGAATCCAGCTCGTAGAGCTTTGGCGACAAGGGAGCGGCTGCCTGCGTGATGGCCGCAGATGCCCTCGTGGATGTCTTGGAGGATGGTTTTCCCGTCACCGATGGTGACGCACCTTTGTAGTACACCCGAAATGCTGCGCTTGTACAGCTCACCATTGATGATGGTGAAGGCTTTTGACCGGCGAGATATGCGTCGGGCATCTGTCGGGCTACAAGGTAGTTCTCCGTCTATCAAGTACTAGAGGTATGGTCGTGTCTAGGTTTCTTCGACTGCCATTACCTGCATCAGGTTGACCGTGGCGACTTCTGTGTCCAGCTTTTCGGGTCCTTCATGACCTTCGGGTAGCGTAGCCCCCGAGTGTTCTGCTTCTTCGGGTGATCCCTTGGGGAATTTCCGCTTGATGGATGGCACGCAGATTTGTTCGAGGAACACACCTGGTGGCACCCTTGCACAGGTGGAGCCGATGTTGGCGAGTCTGTCGGCCTCCTCGTTGCTTTCTCTTCCAACGTGTCGAAGCTCGCAGCCGTCGAATTCTCCTTCGAGTGCGTTGTAGAGTGTGCGGTACGCGATCATGTTTTCGGCGTGTGCGTCGCACTCATTCATCGTATGTTGGACGACGAGGTTGGAGTCACCGTAGATGACCAGGCGCGTTGCGCCGCAGATCTTTGCCATTCTCATGCCGTGGATGAGGGCTTCGTATTCAGCCTCGTTGTTGGAAGCTCGGAATTTCATCCGAAGGACGTACTTCATCTTGTCGCCTGGGAGGTCAAGATGATGGACTCGCTCCAGCTTCGCGCTTGGAGCCGTCGAAATGCATCGTCCATGACTACGACATGTCTGGGGTGTCTGGCAGCTGCAGCTCCATCCAGTGTACAAGGAAGTCCGGGAGGACCTGCGACTTGATTGCGAATCACTTTTCATAGATGATGTCTAGGGGTGACATCTCGATGCCCCATAGGGCCACGCGTCCCGTGGCTCGGACAGTCTCCGGATGGACTGCTTGACGGGCTTGATGTCTGGAAAGACGTTGAGTGCGTGCTCGGCGAATTCCCTGGGAACTCCTGGCATGTCCGCAGGACACCAGGCGAAGATTTCCCAGCGCTCACGGAGGAATTCGACGAGCATGCTTTCCTATGCAGGGCTGAGGTCGTTGGCGATTAGCGCCGTCTTGGAGGCATCCGTCGGGTGGACCTGCACCTTCTTTGTGTTGACGGTGGAGTCGAAGGACATGTCAGGTGCGTTTTGTCGTGCGACTGGGGGTGCCCCATTGTCCGTCACCTCGCGGAGCCTTACGAGCTCGTCCTGCATGCCGAATGACTGGGAGATTCTGTTGAAGTCCCTGTCGCAGTGGTCCGATCGGATGAAGCTCCTGTGGACCGTGATGATGCCCTGGGTCCTGGCATCTTGAGTAGCAGGTATGCGTAATGTGGGACAACCAAGAACCTTGCGAATGCTACACGCCCGAGGATGGCATGGTATTGTGATGGCCAGTCCACCACTTCAAATTCGAGCCGCTCGCATCGGAAGTTGTCCGGCTTGCCGAAGATGACGTCGAGCCATATTTTGCCCAGGGGGAATATGCCCTTTCCTGGGACGATGCCATGGAACATTGGGTCTGACTGTTCCAGGCTACACAGCGGGATTCGCATTGCTGCTAGAGTACTTGCGAACATCAGGTTGATGCCGCCGCCGCCATCCATGAAGACGCGGCTCATCTCGAAACCTCCGATCTGCGCCTCCAGCACCAGTCGCGATGACTGGCGAGGATCCGCAAGGGTGATCCGAACGACTAAACGTGATGCAGGACTCCGATCCGCTGAGGTACTTAGGGATGGCGGGTGGAGTTGTCATGGCCAGGTTGATCTGACGGGTGATTTTCTTCTGCACCCTATTCGTGGGGCGCCCCTTCTGGATCATCAGTGCTCCTTTCGGCGGGGGATACCCGTGCCTAGCGTTGTTCTGTGCTGGTGCGACTGGTTGGTTCGGGCCTCTTGCAGGTGGCGGTGGAGGAGCTCCATGCGCTATTTCACCTGGTGTGGGTGCGTTCCCGGACCCAGGGGGTGGAGCTTGCTGCCTCATCTGAGCCATGCTTTCGCTGAGCTTCTGGAACTCACGGCAGTCTTTGAGCATGTGGCTTGCCTTCTTCTTACCATCCTGCTTGTCGATGTAGAAGTGGATGGTGCATGGACCTGAAAGTTTTTCGTATGCTGAGTGTTCGTTATCACGATCGCGGAGCTGCCACGACTGTGCTGGGCGTCCTCCATCGCGGAAGTTGCTTCCGCGGTATCCGCTAATGTTGCGGTTGGCATCGTTGCGGCGATCGGCGTAGCCGGCCGCGACCATGTCGGGTCCATCGCGATCGTCGTAGACGTGCGGTCTCCTCTTGTTACGACATTCCCGTCGTCGGCCGTAATCGTCCTCTTCCTCCGATTGTGCCCGGTGGACGGAATCTTCACCGTCGGCCCACCTGTTGGCGATGTCCATGAGGTGGTCAAGTGTTTTGGGCTTGACGCGCCCGAGTTCCTCCTTGAAGTCCTGGCGCTTGACGACGTCCTTGAAGGCGTCGATGGCCCTTTCTTCGGAGATGTGCGCCGTGGAGTTTTTGGTGTTGGACCAGCGCAAGATGTATGAGCAAATGGATTCGCCCGTTCGTTGAGTGCAGGCTCGCAACTCCTCGATCGAGGCGGGCATCTTACTGGTGCCTTTGAAGTTTCGGATGAAACTATAAGCCAGCTCCTCCCAACTTCGGATGGATCCTAAGGATAGGCTACTAAGCGGATCCAGTCTGCGCGCTGCCAAACCGAAGGCATTGCATGGCGGTTTCCTTGTTTCCACCGTGCAGCTTGACGGATGACAGGTGGTCGCTGAGACATGCCTTGGGGTCCTATGTACCGTCGAACTTCGGAGTATCCGAAGGAAGCTTGAAATTTCTCGGCATCTGTGTCCGTCGGACAGATCTGCTAAAGCACCGGGCTCCGCAGAGTTCTCCTTCGTCTTCGTCCATCTTGGATTCAAATGAGCATGCGCGCTTGGCTCGTGCTTTGTTGATTTTGCGCTGTGTTAGCGCGTCTCTGGCGTCGTAATCGCGGCTGCGATGACGCGAGCTCTTGTGCCTTCGAGGAAGGTCATGGTCCTCTTCTTCGGATGAAGGAGTAGGGCTGCGGTCGAACCTGACCGTAGCTTTCTTCTTCGGCTCCGTAGGAGTTTCTTGATGGAGCGCAGCTCCGACGAGTCCGAGTCCGGTGAGTGCGGACTTGTGCATGGCTCTCTTCGGGTCCCCCTTCGGAGGTGGGTGGGCCGCGAGGTATGCAGTGGTTGCTATGATCGCAGCTTGCGGTGTCTTCAGGATGATGTTGCCGTCGACATCCATCTCCATGAAGGATGCGTTGAGGGTTCAGGTCACCTCACGACGCTCCTTGGGGTCCATGTTCTCCGTTCGGGAGCGGTGCTTGTTGCCGTGGTTGCCGTTCGAGCTGGAGCCGATGCCCATGGCGGAGAGCGCAGCTCGTCGCGCGCTGGACTCTGAGGCTGCTTGCTTGCGTTTGTCAAGCACCTCTTGCATCTTGACCTGCTTCTTGTGCTCCTCGATCAGGAGCAAACGGTATGCCATCAGCAGGTCCCGTGAGGAGTCTGCAGGATCGCGATCGTCTTTGCCACGGCGGCGCTGCGGCCCATCCTTCTTTGCTAAGGTGGATGACATGGCGGTGTTGTCCCCTTCGTGGGGGGACGGCTTCTTTTGTTCCCGCGTTTGGTCTTGCGGGTTAGGTGTCGGGTTAGGCGGTTGGGTGTTTGCTGCTCACGTCGCCGCCATGAATGACTACGCGCATTGGTAGCGCCAGATTGGTCATTGCCGCAGCTTTCGGATCCGGAACCGTAGGTCCCTTCATCCAATGGCGGATTGCATAGATCGGAGTTGCAGCTGCTGCTGTCGTATGACTCATCTGCTGATGATGATGTGCGTAGCACAGGGTGTGGGGTCCACGAAGCGGTCCTGATTGAGGGTAAGGGCACCCGCTCTGGGAGGCGGAGGGTGCCGGTTTGCCCCACCTGGAAGCAGAAGCTCTCGAACAGGATCTCGAGTCCGTCGCCTACGGGCTCGAAGTCCTTCATGGTGGCCGGTGAGTGGGCGGTGAAGTCGAAAGCGCCGAAGAGGAGGTGATTCTCCGTCTCCGCAGAATTGTAGATCGCTCGGGTTGGGACCGTCACGATCGCACAATCAGCGTCCCCAGTTCCCACAGACGGCGCCAATTGACGAGGTTTGATCTCGTCAATGCCCATTGTTATGGGCTTGGGTTTTGGAGAAGATGGGGATGCTGGAGATCGCGGAACGGTTAGCAAACAAGCAACACAGGGACACGAGGTTTACCTGTGTTCAAAGCCCCGAGGAAAACCCTACTCCTGCTTGTCTGCTCTTGATTACGGCGAAACCGGTGATTACAGGGGTGCGCAGATGCAATCTGGCGTGGAGGTGTGTATGCGGAAGTATGAGAGAGAGATCTAGGTCGTACCCTCCTGGCCTTTATATAGACTTAGGCAGGTCCCGGGCACCGATCTAGTCGGTTACAGGTTCTAGGGTTTAACCTTTTGAATTTTCTATCTACTTTAGTCTTGCTCTCCAAGGATCCGAAGGCGTCATGGGCCTTGGCCACCCGAAAATCTTCATAGGCCGGCGTATATTTGCCGTGGGCCTTCCTTGGGCTGGACCAGGTATGCTGAGATCGTGTACCCGCGGGGTATAACCATGTCAGGATGGGAGACTTCCAAAGGTGCGACGTCCAAGGCAGCTCAGGGCCGTGAAAGAGAGTCCTATAAGCCGAACTATCAGAGAAGGCTCTCGAAGAAGACTGGTTCCAAGTTACTTTATCCCGCTCCTCGGAGAGGGATAGGGGCAAGGAACCCCGCAGCCTCAGGAAGTCAGCTGCCTAAGCATCATTAAAGGACCTTCGGAACGGGATGTTCCATCGGCCTTGATGAACAACCTTGGCAACCAACATCGTGGGAGCTGCGCAGATGACAAATAGCGCGGGGAATTCCTGATTGAGAGGAACCCCCTATAACTAGGGATCTATCCAAAATAGGACTCCCTGACCATTACCCACCACGAAAAGAGAGCCACGGTGGATGAAGTGCTTAATGTCTTGGAGGGCCCGCCAAAACTGAAACCCCTCACGGCGTTCACATGCCATTAGAGGACGGCCAGTGAGGTACTTGGCCTTAATGAGTTGGAGCCAAAGTCCACCCTCATCTTGGAGGATCCGCCAAACCCACTTAAATAGTAAGGCCACGTTGAAGCGGTGAGAATCAAGGACTCGTAAACCCCCAAGGGTTTTGGGATACAAATATCTGTCCATTTTATCATATGGTACTTTCGGTGTCCGTCTCTAGCAATCCAAAAGAACCGAGACAACTCTTTCGCAAAGTTTATATAGGTTCCTTCAGGGAGCAAGTATAGGCCCTAAAAAAGCATACATGGAAGTTCATCGTGTGGTGGGGAGAAACATCACCTGGTATGGTACCAACCAGAAACAAATCGAGCAAACTATTTTACCTACCTACTACAACCAAATCATTTCCCAGATCAACTTTAAAGAGGATGTAGCGTCACGTCGCTGTATATGTGTGCGTAAATTACTTAGCCGCGCACCGGACCGGCACACTCGTAGGTTTTAGTTTCAAAAGGAGCGGTGGTCTGATTCGGACGTCAGGGGCGGACCCAGGTACAACCGAGTGGATCAAAATTTGAATTCCCTTTGTATTTATACATGTTTTGAATGAAAAAATCTTTGTGCAATTTTATAGAAGGTATGCCCTCATGTAAGTAATATGCCCCTGGTCAGAATTTTTTCTGGGTCCACCCCTGTCGGACGTCCCATCAAGTCGACGTACTCCCTCTGTTTTAAATTACTCCGCACGCACGCTTATCTAGGTGGACTAGTATTCTTTTATTTTTTATTCAAAAAATTTACGAGATTTTTGAAATAGCTAGTACACATTTCATACTATCTAATGGATAAAAAAATAAGAAAGTACTAGCCCACCTAGATAAGAGTACGCACGGAGTAATTTGAAACAGAGGGAGTATGTCTGTATAGATTGTGCACGTGGACTTGACAGTTGATCCACCAATTGTTCGCGCATAGTATGTACACGCTGCCAGAAAGTGACTCGGCGCCAAGGCTAGCCGAGACAGTTGGCCGAAGGTTGGTGTCGTTGGAACTTGGAAAAGCCAAAACTGCAGACACCATGAGGTAAGCTATTTGGATACACCAAGTTGACACGGCTGCTGCTCCGGTGTGATCCAAGAACATCACTTTGTTGCTTAAGCTTAAGCTAGGAAAAAGAAGTGCGCTGTTTTTTCTTCTGGGTAGTGTGTGTCCCCTAGGTCAAAAATCTATAAACAAATTTACCCGGGATCGATGGATGCCGCGACTTCCCTTGGCATAATGCGCCAGTAATACTTTTCCTCAAGTGTCTCTTCTGGAGATGCCCACGAGAATTAAAAAAAAATGCATCTCGTTACCCCCATGATCTCGATTCTCGCCTCGTCGCATCACCGGCCGTTTTCTTGCTTTTGCGACCTGACTTCCTTTCCACATCAGAGTAAGCAGATCAGGAAGGAAACTGACCGAACCATGTTTCACGTGCCTACGTGCGCGTGCCAAGCAGACGAACAGAATGCAAAGGAATCACGGTCGCTGGCCTCTGCGGCAGCTGGAGGGCTGAGCGACCCAACCCAGTGCCCAAAGGGCGACGCTGCTGGGCTGGGCTGGGCACTGGCGTTTTTTCGCGTCCCCTCGACGCGCACATCGACCTATACAGGCTCCCCCTTGTTTCTTTCCTACCGAGTTCGCCGTCGACCCACGTTAGAAAACACAGTGGCACGACATAGCAAGCCATCACAGGAGAGGATATCGACACTTTGTCACTTGGCATGATCTAGTCTAATAATTTCAAGGAAATAATTTCATAACAACTCTCTAAAACAAAGAGTACATGTGAAGGAGCATAGTTTTTTTTTTAAACTGCTCAACACTTTATTATTTATCCATGATCAAAGTTACATCGGCTAATAACAAAGCTAAGATAAAACGAGGTGGGTCATCTATCCACACCTGCCCACTAGATTCTCTCGCTATTCTAGCTAATTTATGAGCTACGGAATTAGCCTCTCGATAACAATGTTCAAAAATTATCTTTGGAAAATCAGTGGCGAGGTGGTAGAAGTCATCAAATATAGCGGCTGTAGGACCTGATGTACCACCCTCCACCATAGAATGGACAGCGTCTAAACAATCTGAAGACAGAATCAGTCTATTGCAGCCAATAGACTGAGCATAGTTCGTCAAAGCTCACATGTTGCAATGTTCTTTCTTTTTGGGTGCATCTAGGGAGCAATCGTGTGCTAGTTAGTCGCTTTGAGCCCTCGCCTGATATGGAAAGTACCCCCAGCCCCCGCCAACTCAGAAACGGAAGTTTGTCCAATTTTATGGCACGCACCCACCCTAATCAATTTTCATCCTAAGCACGCTACCACCCAAGCTTGCACGCTAAACCTGTCATGCCACCAACCTGCAGACCACGTGATCCACCTTTCCCCTTTCTCTCTTCTTCTTCTTCTTTATAAGACGTCAACTCCTCTTTCTCTCAGGAAAAAAGATCATCAAATCCTTCAAGGCTTCTCTTCCAGCTAACCATAATTTGAAAAGTTTAGAGCAAGTCTAACCGCATCCTTAAAACGCCGACCCTTAAATCGCGAGTACAGGTGACTTTACTCGCGATTTAGGGTTTCAAACCCGTCAGCGGAGAATGGCGCTTGTAAATGCAACTCTTAAATCGTGATTTGAACTGAAATTTAAATTGACGGGGTAAGATCGTGCGCGCGTTCATCATCCATTTACATACATATTGCAAAATTACATCTAAAAAAATTAGTAGTGGGCGAGCTCGCGGAGGAAGCCGCCGCCGTCGGCGAGCTCCTAGTCGTCGAGGACGATCACGTCGACGTCCATGTCATCGACGGATGCCAGGGCGGGCTCCTCCTCCTTGCTGCGGATGGTGGCGACTGCCTTCTCGATCTCCTCCTGCTTCTTGGAGAGCTCGACGGCGGCGGCGAGCTCCTCCTCCTCGCGCCGCTTCTTGGCCTCGAGCTCGGAGAGGGACGCAGCGAGCGTTGCGAGGAGCACCGCCTCCTCCTCATCTTTGCGACGCAGGCGCAGGCGGGAAGACGCGACAGACGAGCTCGCGGAGGAAGATGCCTCCACGAGCTCGAACCATGAGCCGGAACGCGCAAGGCCGGCGTAAGGGCCGAGAAGCTGGGTCAGCCTCAATTCGTCCAGCCGACAAAGCGCTTCTTAACCCGATGGAGCAGATGCGGCGCCGCTCCTCGTCGTCGCTCCTTGATGAAAATGTCCTTCAACCTATTAGATGAAGAAACAACGGTGTAGAAAACATTTAGTGTCAGTGCGGAATGTGCCAGCATAAAAAGCAAGGGGGTATTTAAAAGCAACTACAGTAGTTGTTACTTATATGATAACACTTAGTTTGCCACCCTGAGATCCATGTAGTTGGTTTTTCAGGACATTAGCAGGTTGCGGTTGATAACATGCCATGACAAATAAAATATTGTCTTATTATTCGAATGAAAACTAGCTTGGAGGCAAATTTTCATTTGAAGTTAGGAACAATTACAAAATTGTTCTCGCAACTTAATATGTTCAGGGCACCTACTTCCACACAAAAATATCCCATGTGCTATCACAGAATATCAACATAACGTTCAACATGTAACGAAAATTTTAGGTACAAACAAAATGTTGAAGCTAACCTACCAAATGTTACCTAATTTAGCATCAAAAATTAGGAAACTTAAGGAACACAAAATTCACAACTTAGAATTAAACTTGGAAAAGTAGAATCATAGTATTCTAGTTGTACAAAATTATGATCGATATAGACAAGATAACACTGAAGTAGTACCAGTTCAATTATATCCCTTGTGGCAGCTATTGTTGACTTAAAGCCTATCGTACATGAGAGCTAGTGGCACATCAACATGATGAAAGCAACTTAGCACATGTATGTAGCAACAAAATATATCATATGAAAAAGCAACTTAGCGCATATGTGTAGCAGCAAACCATGTCGTATGCAAAATCAACTTATTGCATGTGTGTAGCAAGAAAGTTCATACGCAAAAGCAACTTAGCCGCAGCGGAAGGCAACTTCACGGCAATAGTGTGCACCTTCACAACAATGGTGCTAGGCGACTTGGTACTAATGGTAGGCAACTTAGAAACATTGAGAGACAAGTTCACGATAAACGGTACGCAACCTCACAATAAATGGTACTAGCAAACTTAGTACTAGTGGTAAACAACTCGGGTGTAGTCATAGACAACTTAATAATAATGGTGCACAACTTCACAACAATGGTGCTATCCATCTTGTTAGTAGCGGTGTGCATATATAGCAGCATCAACGATAAACATAGAGTCATCTGATAAAACCAACTAATAAAATTACATACCAACCCAACTATGCAACATAGCGTCATGAAATTTTTAAAAAATCAAGAAAACTGGGTACCAACCCACATCCATGCATATTCCCTGAAAAAACAGATATACAACTGTTTTTTGTTCCATCTACAATTAAGTTGCACAATGGATGCAACTAAGCCTTGTATTTGCTAAAACTTAACCAAAATAATAATAAAAAACTGCCCAAACAGCAAACTTATTTGGGACAAAATGCAACTGTGTTTGTTCCATCCACGACTAGGTTGGACAATATATGCAACTAACTTCTATAGCTTCTGCAACTGAACCTAAAAATGCTCCTGTGTAGCTATTATAACCTTCTCCTACAAAATGTGTTTTTGTGCATCTACTACTAAGATGGACAAACTAGATGCAACTAAGCCTTGTAGCTGATGCAACTCAATTAATTGGCTAAGCAACTTATCATTTGGGTGATTGGCCTAGTCCTAGTCCAACATCCACCAGAACCATTTTGGACAACGGAAATTATCAAAGCTTGGAAAATTAGGGAAGTGTAGTTTATTTTGGGTCCGAGTGAGCTCAGTGCACATATTTGATCCTTAGCCAACTCGCAATACCGACGAACAATAAAACATAACCTAGCTTATACCTAATAGTCGACTAGAAGCTTAGGGTTAATTATTACCTTGTTCTGCCTTTTTTCCATCCTCTCCTTGTATTCGGTCGGGCTATAGGACATCCATCACTAGCATTAGTCGCATGTGTAGCTCCTGATGTATGGTTAGATGCACTCGGAGGGGCTAGAGTAGCTCTAGGAGCTACTGCATTTGTTGCAGGTGCGACGTTCGAACCAGTCATGACGGTAAGATTAGCAATATTAGAATCCCACCCGCTGCCCTAAAAAAGAACAACATATTCCAGAGGAAAAAGTGAGTAAGTGAAGAAACTCATAATAAACCTAAGAATTTTCTCCTCATATGCTATATACCTACTGGTGATGTTGTGCGCCAGTTGCTGCATGTCTCCTTGGTTATTCGTTCCTGTACGTCTCCTTGGTTATTCGTCACGTAGTTGTAGTCGCAGAAATAGCTTAGTCATCTCCTTCCCCATGGTGAAAACTAACTTGCCTACCATCAACTTGAAAAAATTATTCTAAAGAACCAACTTAGAAATCTACTCTATGTAATCAAACTTAGTTAAAATGGTGAAAAACAACTTAGATATGGTGACAAAAATAATTTAGCTATTTTGAAAATGAACTTACATACAAAACAAAAATTAATCAAAGTAGGCAAAACTACAAATGTCCATGTTGCATGAAAAACTTAGTTAATTGCTGAAAATCAATTTAAGTACGAAAGAGGGAACACCTTACATAATCTACCCCCAATTAAGGCACAACATATAAGCATATTATATGGAATCAAACTTAGTTAGGTTGGTGAAAAGTAATCAGGAATGATCACAAAACAACTTAGCTATGGTGATAACACAAGTTAGCTATAAAGAAAAGCCACGCCCTAAATTAAGTCACAATCTATCTGTGCAACATGCTATGCATGGAATGAGTACATATACTGCCAGCTAGAACCTTGGGATCTACACGAATTAAATGTATCCATGCTCTGCCCCATATGATTTACTGTTCACACGCAAAAGACCGCCCAATAGCAATTGAGCAAAACATGGGGTGGATCGAGATGGGGATCTCGTGAATAGATAAAATCAATAGAATAATCCATAAAAATGAAGTATTACACCTTTATAAGGTGTGGATTCACAACTAAAACGCTAGTATCTAAGGGATTTCAGGAAAATCATTGAGAAAGCACGATCTAGAAGACACCATATCCAAAGTCCCGTCTCGGAGCTCCCAGCCCCTCCAGCGCTCTCCGTCGCCGGACTCCCTCCCGCTCTGTCGTTCTTCGTAATTATATGCACATACATACAACTTAACTTAGGTGATTACACAACTTAACTAATATGAGTTCACAACTAAACTAAGGTGAGTACACAACTTAACTAAGGTGAGTACACAACTTGACCATAGAAAAGTGGGAATCTACATATGAGGGATCTGCTATTGTCCATGTTCTCCCCATCCATAAAACACCAAGTATGGCGGTGTACTACTGCGACAAACGACTAGTTGTGTGCACATATATCAAGTGTATGGAACAAACATGGGATAACTAATTACATACATAGGAAATCCCATGTCATTGACATCAAGAACAACAAAAAAAAGCGGTCACTTTATTATATTCATAGATACCAGGTGTATGAAACAAAGAATAAACATGGGACACCTTATTAGGTTGATAGATCCCTGGTGGTTATTCAACTTAATGAAACATATAAGCAACTTAGGATAAAGTCTAAATCGACTTAAGATAAAGTGGCTAGTGAACTTAATTAAAATGGAATATGCAACTTAGAATAAAGTGGGAATCAACTTAAGCTAAAGTGACTAATGAACTTAATTAAATGAAATAAGAGACTTAGGATAAAGTGGTAACCAACTTAAGAAAAAATGACTACTCAGAAATAAGATCTTGAGAGTAGCTGCTTGCCACAGTTTCAACATGAGTTGCCTCAGAAATATTTGGGTTTCTTGCTTGAGTTGTTTCAGTCATAGTTGTGGTGTTTTAAGTGCAAAGCTATATCATGAAAAAAATACTTTAAAATTATGAGAAAGCAAGATTAAAAACAACTTAGACTAAAATCTCTAGTCGACTTAATTAAACTGAACAAGTAACTTAACTATATTGGTAGAATAACTTAATTAATAATCCCATGTCAATTAATAAAAGCTGAGGCGGAACAACCTAAGATGTCTAATAAAGCTTAATTAAGTGGTAGAAGCAACTTAAGTTCCATAGATGGGAAACCCCAAAACTTACATAAGTGATCAGTGCACAATTTAGGCTAAGATGTCTAATCAACTTAATTAAGTGGTAGAAACAACTTTAGAATGTTAGACAAATAACTTAATTGAAAAGGAGAGGATAAAACAGAACACACTGTATAAATCGAGACGGTTAAGTAATGCATGTCTCTAGCAACAAAACATCGTATGCAGAAGCAACTTACTCGCTTGTGTGTGGCAACAAAACACTTTTGCACAATCAACTTAGCAAAATAACATTCGGAATGAATGGGCGTTATCCGTGTGATAATTAGTCGATGGTTGAATGACTATAGATGCGTGTAAATCAAGATAGCAACAAACCATCCACTCCCATAGCCCAAAATTCTCGTGCTTTAATGCACCTATTTTGACAGAAAAAAAGCTAGTATATCTCACAAAATCCATAATGTTGGTAGCATAACAAATAGTTACAAATCCAAGATGTCTCATGTATCAATTCACTAAATTCAATCTAACCAAAAATTCAAGGCCAGAACTTTAAGTGCCTAGTAACAGAGAACATTGAGTCGCCGGAGTACTTGCCTGATGGTAGAAATAAATAAGTTATGTTACCTCAGACATGCATCGAGACTTCGAGACACAAGGATCCATCAGGTGAGCCATGAACCACAGGCTGCTCTTCAAGGTACAACAAGTATAGACGCTATAAAACTCCAGCCCAAAGCCTCCCAGACCTTGCGCATGTACCATGAGCGCGAGGCAACTGTTGAGCGTGTTAAGCTTATTAGAAACTTGTTTTCAGTCAAATGAAAAACTCAGCTCCGAGTGTAGTGCTTGAGTTCAAAATAATATTTTAGTAACTTCATTAACATCATCAGGACAGGTAAACCACCATATTATCTCTTCCCTCCTCGGCAAATCATAACTAAAAGTTTTTCAGTTCTCTGCATATTGACTCCTGAATTTTATTCACATTGGAATGTATACTCACCAAGTTCATCTTTTCAGCTCAAACACACCACGGCTATTGAATTGAACACAAGAAAACTAATCTAAACATCCACCAAACGCAACGCACATGCAAGTATGGATTATTCATTTAAACTCGTATAGTTTCCACAAGAAGAAGAATTCACACAACAAACAACAATCGAACTGACCTGAAACCCACCTGAACTGGGCACTGATCAGACACTACTTGAGGGAGGCCGCCGCCTTGCAGAACTCCTAGATGTCGCTCCCTTCGAATCACTTCTCCCAGTTCCTCCCATAGGCCTTTTTGTACTCCACCTGAGCCAGGGTGCCCGGATCGATGCAGGACACGGTGATGGCGATGCTATCAGGATGTAGAATGGGGATGTGAAGGAGAGCAGTAAGGAGGATGACACCCCCTCCGCGGTGGTCCACATTGTGGCTCTTGGCCATAGTGCGACGCAAGCGGAGGCCGGATGTGTCGTCCTCGTCGCGGAGGCTGTTGGACTTGGTTCTCCTCCCCATCGGACCAAGCAGTAGGCCCGGTGGATCAGGAGCCAGCGGCGGTGTGCCTCGACCCGCTCGTCTGTCCCGGCTCTGGTGGCCACCGGCGATTCCAGCCGCCGGACCAGCATCCCAGTGCGAGAGCTACTGGTGGCGGCGCGTCGTCGGTCGCAACATGTCGGCGGACATACTAAGGTGCCGATTTGAGCCACAAATGGGGAATCGAGATAAGAGAGGTGTGCGACTCCTGATGTCGGAACGACTAGTGCGACGCGGACTTGATCAGGTGAAATCGGATGGCTACGAATCGATGGCTCGACGAAGCAAACGAGCCACCGATCACTTTTTAGCACTTGGGTTCTTTTTAGAGAGTTTTTCTTTGACCTGTTTTTTTAGAGAGTTGTTGCGATGTTGTTATGCACAGAAATTTATCATTGGGCTGAAGAGCCGAGAGGAGGAATTAGGCTGGGAGAGTTGAGAGGGCTCGGTGAGGCCTGGCTAGTCACTTCAGGCCCAACCTGGGCTGGACAGTGGACTAGGAAGAAACCGTCCTAGAGAAACCGCCACGTTTCTGATTTCTCCAGAACCGACGACCCTCTCTTTTCTCGGCCCATATGGCCATATTAGATGCACCCTGGCCTTGTTTCCCCATCGAGAAGGACTCGAGCGACCTCACCCAGCCGTTCGGTTCCGCTCGTCCTCCCGAAGTCCCGACCGCGGAATCCCCAAACCCTAGCCGCGACTCTGCCGCGCGGCGTCACCCGCGGGATCTGCTAACCAGCAGAGGAGGGGACAGGGTTGCCCTAGCTGAAGCGGCGGCAATGGCGTCGTCGGTGCTAGAGGCCACGCGGGCGGCGCACGAGGACCTGGAGCGGCTAGAGCGCCTGGCGGTGCGCGAGCTGCAGCGCGACCCGGCCAACGCGCGCGACCGTCTCTTCCAGTCCCACCGCGTCCGCAACATCATCGACCTCGTCGTCACCACTTCCGACAGGCTGGTAAGCACCTCCTCTCCCTCTCTCTCTAGGTTTTGGCTCCTGATTTGGCGACTCCAGTCTCTAGCTTTGTAGCCATGCCTGGCCTGCTTCCGACAGAGATTGGCGGTGTCGCATCACTGCAGTCTATAGTTAGGTTTGGTTTATAGCAGGGCCTTCGGCCTTTTCTCTAGGAAATATTCAGGTTACGTTTTTGCTCAGTACTTGAGATATCCCGTGTCCGGTTAATTGAGTGCCTTAGGATGGCCTGCAGTTGTTTTTGCAGCTTTATTTTGTTGCTAAATTAAGCCTGAGGAAAGATAAAATATTTGGCTGTTCTACATATTGTATTCTCGTGCTGCTATATCCCCCTTTCAGTTCCGAGTGAAGTGCATTTTGGAAATCGACTGCTTTTCTTTGTTCTAAGGTGATTTTGCTACTGTGACTATTATCTAGGTGGAAATCTATGAAGACAAGGATGGTGCTAGGAAAGAAGAGATCTCTAACCATTTGACTGCTCCGATGCAAGATGACATCTTCCACAAGTTCTTTGATAGGCTCAAAGATGTAAGTAATCAATCGTAGCTAGCATAACTTCTGACAATGCATGCATGGTGTATCTTAGACATATCATTGAATCAGAACAGCTGTAAATGGCGAAACGGTAGCCAAGCACTAGATGCTGCTGTCCATCTATCTACTGATAAAAAATTCCATGCTATGTTCCTTTAGTGGCGACTGCTTATTACTAAATTTGACCTCTACTTGCATGCCCAAGTTTGGATAGTAGGGAACCAAATTATTTGATAACAAGTTACATTTTCTTACACATACATGTTTAGCCTAAAAAAGCAAAATAATTATGAGCAGGGCAAGTTTTTTAGTGATCCTTGGAAATTAAACTACATACTAGTGGTGAGTCTTCCAGTTACTTTACACAATGTTGGTGCTGCACTTCATCCCAACCATGACCCTCTAGGTCTCTCTCTCAAAAAAAACCATGACCCTCTAGTCAACCTTGTACTCTTTCTTCATTTGTGCTGATTTATTCTTCTACTCAAACTTTGGTGCATGCTTGCAGATCCGTGAATCCCATAGGCGGAATCACTCCGCTCGTTTTGTCAGCGAAACTGACGATCATGAAGAGCTACTAAAGGAGGAACCGGCTATTGAATTCTCTGGCGAGGTACTCTCTAAGCACATTTTCACCTTGTAATCCTGCCTTAGATGATATATGTGCATGTTTTTATCCTGAGTCATCTGTCGATCTGATTCGTGTTACTTGCATACAGTTATCTTCACTATCTCCATGTACATATTCAAATTTCCTGTTGTATATGTACCTATGTTTATACATTCCTTTATTGAGAAGTTAAATGCATGGAAACCTTATTTTTTTGTCCTATATCTAAAATTATCTAGCCCTGCTTCGTGCTTCAAAAGTGTCCAAGTTAGTTAAATCATCACTGAAGTCTGCATGCTAAGAACTTTGCAGAGTCCACTAGTGCCCCTGTGTTTCTTCTTACTACAGTAGTTTTAACTCGAGGGTATCTCCATTGTGATACGTGTACTTTAATTTCTGCAGGGTTATTTGATTCCTCTTGTAGGATCACGGTGCTATGCGTGGTAAGATTTTTAGGTTAATGACAAGATACTGGGATGGAGCATAACAATTTGAGAATCATTTTCCATACTATTATTGTTATGATTTGCATTATCGTGTAGTTCTAATCCTGCCATAGCCACATTGCATGTTCACCTCATTGGTGTTGTTGATATTTTATATGCGGTCTTATCTCGATTACTTTTAAATGTGCTAATGACCTTTTTCTGTATTTTGATAGGAAGCATTTGGTCGGTACCTGGATTTGCATGAGCTCTACAATGAGTTCATAAATTCCAAGTTTGGATCGCTCATGGAATACTCAGCATATGTTGGCACCTTTTCTCAGACAGAGAAGATCACACATAGTCTAAAAGCTACCAGGTATGCTATTTGCATTTTCTCTAAGACCAAGGACCTGTCTCTTGTCACGAGCTTCTCTTAAAATGTCACATGCATCTTAGATATATTTTCTTTGTTTTCTATTGGTGGTGGTTAGGACTACGGGCTGTAATGGTCCTTTTGACTAAACTTGAACAAACGAATCGGTCAACCCAGTTTGATTGATCAGTATTCGGTATGGTGGGAAAGAAACATTAATATGTAGATGTTGTGTTATTTTGGTAAAAGGTGAGTGTAAATAGGGACATTGGAGTTCCATAAAATCTCTCTCTAATGACACTGTTGAAAACCAGTGGCAGCGATGAAAATTTGAAGACACAAAGTGACCCTAGCCTTGATAATTGTTTGCTGGTTCATTGGTCCTTGCGATGCTGACTTGAGTCCCTTCCCTAGGGAAACTCCCAAATCTAAATATGAACTGGAATTGATAAGTGCAGAGATGAGGAATGGACCAGCAAGAAATACGTCAGTTCACTTAGACAACTTGAGATCCACGTACAGCATGTAGCTCCTTATTTATTCCAACTTCATGCAAGTGGAAAGCAAAATCCTAACACGATTGTAATTGTAACCTGATACAAACCTATCTATCCGGTATCAATCTAGACTCGATTTATACAACTTTAGACGATGGGCCTCTCTCCTGTTCTGGTTCCAACTATTGATACACTGCAGAGTTTTTTTCCATACGGAGTAGAAACTCTGGGTTCCACTGTGAAACGATAACGGAACAAAGTAGTATTTGCAAAGTGCGAGAGGAAAGAAAAGCAAAGCATCCAAGAATACACTGCAGAGCTATTGGCTGGGTCGCGTGCCTGCTATAAGGCATTCCCACATCACATTTGTATGAAGAAATGACACAATGTGATAGGCCGGACTGGAGCCTCAACAAGGGTGACCCTGGTCATTGTGGTGAACACCATGGACACAAGTCACACAATTTGGTTTGGAATGAGGTGGTGGGTGGGATGGTGAGGGGGAAAGGATCGTGGTCTTCCTGTGTGCACACAAGGCCGTGTACAGTGGAACTATATGTTGCATTCACACTAGTGTCAGTTTATGTCCTGTTTGTACGCATGTCAGGGGCAGTGGTTTTGGATTACGTTTTCATTACTTAACTACTTCGTAGAATGTAGACTGTAGTTGTATTACTTGTATGCGTGTTCATTGCTTAGTCTCATTTTCTTTAGAGCTTGTTTGGCTCCCATCATTTGGGGCTGGAATCAAGGAATTCATTTGTGATTCCAGAAATCTACCTGTTTGGCTACCATGGAATTGGTTACGGAATTCATTTGCAAATTCCATTGTTTTCGTTTCATGCCTAACCTTAATTCCTTTTGGTACCCTGTCATTTCTGTGGAATTGCCAAATGAAATATATCATCAATGTCAATTTACTTCATTTCTACCAAATGAAATGAAATGATGGGAGCCAAACGAGCTCTAGAGTTATAAAGATGACATTTTTTACCCAGAATTCACATGACCTTCATTAAATTGGCATACTGAAGAACATTTTGTTACTTATACCGAACTGTATTTTGTCTATTATCTATTGACTGGATTAACGATACCATATATTTACCTAACAACCCTAATGGACACCTTTGTTGGAAGTGAGAACTTAACAGGAAATTAGTAGAATGGTGGACTTGTAGTAAGATATGTATCAACTACACATGACTATCCGAAATTTAATATTTAACATATCCAGCATTTATTTGATCTCTTGTATATCTTTTATGAATATCATACGTTTCTGTAAAGATTATTTATCTTCCAGTTTGTTTTCTTGGACAGGCAATACAAAGAATATTTGGAGCATATTTTGGAATATTTGACATATTTTCTGCGTCGCACAGAGCCATTGCAAGATCTTCAGAAGATCTTTACAAAGGTCGGTCTTCTTGTCCATTATAGTATCTTGTCTTCCTTCTTTGCTCCCACCTGCTTATGTGATGACATGGTCACTTAAGACCATGTTATGTACTTGCAAAACCGTAGAGAAAATGGGCTACGCCTAGCTTAGCCTATCCAATATCCAATTAAAAAAGAGCTTCGATTGCTGCCTTCTCTGTCTCTTCATAAAGTCAGTCAGCCCCAGTGTTAGGCAGAGCCCATTGTCAAAAGATTGTTTTGCTAGGATGCTTGCTTGAATCTAGCTACTTCAAAAATAGCCTTTTTGTGCTCTGTACGGTATAGCTACAAACCAAATGAAGAAGTCAAAAGCAGTTCATCACATGTGGAAGCTTGCCGATAGTAAGGAAGCCATAATATTTCTATCAGATTGCCTATTTGTCTATCTGTCTGGTGAAGAAAGAATATAGGATACTCTCAATAGGGCAAGCACCCAAAACATCGTAGAGTCCAAAGCTCCAGTTCAAAGAGTTCAGGAAGACCGACCATCCACATGCTAGCGGTTCCTATCGTGATGTCTCACTGTTATGTCTACTTTTGGAGTTGCTTGTGGTGGGGCTGGTATAAATGTTCGACATAGAACTACGTCATCCTCATATAGGTTAACAAAACTAACACAAAAATTTAATGTACACCTGTGCAGTTGGAAAGTGAGTTTGAAGAACAGTGGGCCAATGGCGAAGTACCTGGCTGGGAGAATAAGGGCACAGAAAAAGAATCTGTGATGCAAGAGTCTGAAGTAGACCTTGATTTCTATAATTCGGTTGAAGAACTTGTAGAGCTTGGTCCTGAAAAGTTGAAAGAGGTTCGATCTTGTAACAAAGTATTATTAGCTAACATTCTTTTTAGTTTCATCTTTCACTTGGCCTTCTTATTTATCTAATTACACTTTTATCAGGCTCTAGCTGCTCGTGGACTGAAAGCTGGTGGCACTGTTCAACAGCGTGCGGAGCGACTTTTCTTGCTGAAGGTGACTATTAAACACTATTGTATCCTTGCTGTCATTTCTTATGGCTATTTGTCAGTTCTAAATTTGATGTCAATGATCGCAGCATACACCATTGGAACAATTGGACCGCAAGCATTTTGCAAAAGGTTCACGTAGTTCTGTCTCAAATGTGCCCTCTAATGGCAACAATTCCAAGGATGATTTGAAGAAGGAAATTGCTTTGATCGAATTAAAGATAAGGCGCCTGTGTGAGATTCTCGATGAGGTGAGCTGTTCTTTCTTATTTGGGTGCAGTAGCATGTGCAGTCAAATTTTCTTAACCCATTTCAGCATTTTTAAGTTAGACATGATCATGCCTGTTTAGTGAGGATTGGCCTTGTCCCAAAACAGATTTCTTTAGATTTTTATGATTTGTTGCGAGGTTGTCTGCCTTGGATCATTTGCCCAAGTTAGTTTGACGGTTTCAAATGCCCCAAAATTGAGCTGACGTCTGTTGATTTTCCCTAGGAGGGGTTTTGCACATACGAACTCGCAATTTAAGCCATCCTTCAGAAAGACCTCTCTCTGAAGAAAATCCCCTTCGGCAAATCATTAAAGCAGCTCAAATTTGGTGCATTTTAAATGCAGTCAGACCAACGTTGGCAAATGATCAAGGTCATACCAACTTCGGGGCAAATTGTTAAAAGCCTTATCAGTATAAATACAGACCTAAACTCGTGTATGAGAGAACTTGAACCCAAATGGGTTTATCTTGAATTTAACCTGGGGCTAATATGTTTATCTTCCGTGCAGGTCATTGTAAGAACAAAGGAAAATGCGGAGAAGAAACTGACTTTGACTTATGAAGAAATGGAAGCAGAACGAGAAGAGGTACTTAGCTTCCCGTGATCAGCAACTAATATTTTTGTTCTGCTCTCTAAAATAATCTGAACTTTTGTCTTCTGTATTTTTTATAGGAAGAAGTACAAGCTGATAGTGAAAGTGATGACGAAGACCAACAAATATACAACCCTCTCAAGTTACCAATGGGTTGGGACGGAAAACCTATCCCCTATTGGCTCTATAAGCTTCATGGTCTTGGTCAGGTAACCACTAGCCAGTCTTGTCGTTAACTCAGTTAATTATCATCTATCCTTCTTTCATTACAGTATTTAGAGCTACTAAATGTTCTGCTACCAAAATAAATGTTTAATTTTAATGCCTGGTACCATATTTTGCATGTGTCGACTTTTAGACTGAATTTGATCATCGATGGCATCGTCACTATTATGTGCCCAGATATTACCAGCATGTTTGATACTAGAGCACTCATGTTTTAACTGCAAAAATTTGTCATCAGGAATTCAAGTGCGAGATATGTGGCAACCACAGTTACTGGGGGAGAAGGGCTTATGAGCGCCATTTCAAGGAGTGGCGCCACCAGCATGGGATGCGATGCCTTGGTATTCCTAATACTAAGAACTTCAATGAAATCACATCCATCGAGGTATACCACCATAGTCGATATATTAGCTTGTTGAGTTGTATATATGTAAATTAATGCCCTCCATAAATTCATCTGGATAAACATTGAACATGGGCTATGCACGTGAATTATTTCTGCTTGGTCATTTGCTTTGAAGTCCTTTGACATGCCTGATTCATGTTTGGCAGGAGGCAAAGGCACTCTGGGAGAAAATACAATCAAAGCAAGGGCTGAACAAGTGGCGGCCAGACTTGGAAGAAGAGTACGAGGATACAGATGGCAACATCTACAACAGAAAGACTTACACTGACCTGCAGCGCCAAGGCCTGATATAGAATTGTAGATGTGATCCTAGTGCACTGTTGTGGCGTGCTAAAATGGTTGGTATACTGTCCTATGCAGATCTGTTGACTTTGCTGGTCGTTGTAACCTTGTACTGTATTTCCTTGCATACATTTGTAGTGATGGTACTTCGGAGATCACTGTTTTTTTCATCTGTCCATTTTGCTTAGCTTGTTCTGTGTTTTGTTCGGGCAAGTTCTCCTTTTTGTGTTAGTATGGCATGACACTCTCTGCATGACGGATTTACTCTTTAGTCTTTACTCGCTGTGTGCTAAGGGATGGTATGACATTCTGAGGTGATTTGATTGCGATACAAGGAGCTGATGCATAAGGTGCTTAGAGCATCTCCACTCGCCTACCCACGGGGCTGGTCCGAACGCCGAAAATCGGCCCAGTTGTCGCGTACCCAAGGACCTGTTTTTGTCTGAATTTTGGCATGTTTGGGTCTGGCCTACCTAGGCGGTACCTAGGATCCTGGATACGCTCTAGAAACGCCGGACTCAGCGAAAACAGACGTGGACCAGCTCTGTCGGCGAGAGAAGACACCACTCCCGCCAATACGCGGAGCTTCCTGTCCTTTTCTTCCCTGTCCCGCCTTTCTTCCCCCACCCCCGAAGCACCGTAGATCGCCGTGCCTGACATGTCGTCCAAGAGTTTCGTCCAACCCAGATCGATCCTCGGCCAGGGTCCGGCGGAGAAGAAGGCAAGGAAGCCGAGAGCGTCGCCGACCAAGCCAGAGGGCATGTCCTCGGCCGAGTGGGAGAAGAGGGAGCACGCCAGGCAGATCTCGTCGGCCGAGCGGAAGGACAGGAAGGAGAGGGCGAAGCTGCGGCAGCAGCAAGCGGAGGAGGAGAAGGCGATGGTGAAGGCGGCGGCGGAAGAACAGGCGATGGTGAAAGCGGCGGCGGGCGACGCGTTAAGCATTGATGGCCGCGCCGTACCACCGCCTGAGGGAGCTAAGAAGCGTCGGCTCGCCGGCTTCTCGCCCATCTCTCCGCCAACTTCCAGAGAGAGCTAAAGCTTTCGGCAGAGGTACTCCCCGTCGCCGGAGTTCGACGGCGGCTTCAACCCGAACGTGCACTTCCTGTAGGGGTTCGTAGCATGGAAAACAAAAATTTTCTATCGCATACAAACAAACAAGCCAAGATCTATCTATTAGATTGCGGCAACGAGTCGATGGAATAACTCACCCTCGAAGATTCCAAAGTGTTTAACGAGAGCAGATTCTCGTGGGTGATGTAGTCGATCTTTCCGATCTCAAGATCGCGTGACGCCTTCCGCGCTCGTTAAGCTGACTCCCGTAGTCGGTCACGTTCGCTCGTACTGACGAAGACCTTCCTCTCCTTGTTCCAAAGAAAATGGAGGTTGTAGCACTCTCCTCGCGATTCCGCAAGACAACGGCGTGGTACCGAAGTAGAGGAAATCTGAGGCTTCGCTTAAGCCGAAGTAGTATGGTGGAGCTTATGAGAGAGGCTATTAGTGGTCTAGTAATTAGACACACCAATTAGAAGGCTCTAAACCAATTAGAAGGCTCTAAACTGGCTAAAGCAATTAGAAGCTCTAAACCAAAACGGCTCTAAACCGAGATTAGAGGTGGAAACTTGTGTGTTAGGAGAGAGCCCCGCCTCCTTATAGGTGGGAGGGCTGGCCGGCCAAGGGAGGAGGAGTCCTCCCCAACTCGCTTAGGTGGGCGCCGGTTTGGGAGGACTCCTCCCAACTCGGCTTCACCTCCTCTTTTCCCACTTCCCAAAATTGCCGTTTGACTTTCAAACTAGCCGTTTGACTTTTCAATTTAGGATTTAAATAAACCCTTTATTTTGGACAGCAAGAACACCTAGTACATGATGCAATCATTCCAATATGTAATGACACATTCATGTACCCTTCCCCCTCCGGAGTGCCGGACATTCCGGAACCTTCTAGAACATTCCTGATGAAAACACCGGAATCATTCCGCTACTCCGAAACGGGACTTTCCTTATATGAATCTTATTCTCCGGACCATTCCGGATCTCCTCGTGATATCCCGTATCCCATCCGAGACTCCGAACAACATTCGGTCTCTTTCTCATAATACCATAACTACTCAAACAACGTCAATCCTTAAGTGTGTCTCCTATGGTTCGTGAATTATGCGGACATGATCGAGACACTTCTCCGAACAATAACCAATAGAGGAACTGGAAATTCATATGGCTACATATTTCTACGATTACTTTGCGATCGAATGAACCACTTACATACGATACCAATTTCCCTTTGTCTCACGATATGTTACTTATCCGAGGTTATGATCGCGGTATCTCGCATACCTAGTTCATCCTCGCATCGATAAGTACTCTTTTCTCGTTCCGTGATATGTGATCCCTTGTGAGCCAGTCATGCTTGCAAGCTAATTGGATGACATTTCACCGAGAGGGCCCAGAGTATATCTATCCGTCATATGGATGGACAAATCCCACTCTTGATCCATGTGTTTCAACCAATACTTTCCGAACACTCAATACCACCTTTATAGCCACCCTGTTACGGTGTGGTGTTTGATGACATCAAAGCATCCATCCAAGAAAGGTGATATGCATGATCTCATGGTCGAAGGAATTAGGTTACTATGTATCGAAAGCATATAGCAATTGAACTATTGAAATGACTTGATCTTTATGCTACGCTTGTCTATAGGAGTATGTCCACCATATCATTCTCCTAACGATATGATCTTGTTGTTGATAACATCTCAATGTTCATGATAGGGAAACCACAATCATCAATCAACCAACAAGCTAGTGAAGTATAGAGGCTATACTAGGGACTTCAAATTAAGTTTACAAATCACACAAGTATTAATGTTTCCTTGTTAATACTATTATAGCATGAATGTAAACATTTATCATAAACACAAAGATATATAATAATAACTACATTTATTATTGCCTCTAGGGCATATCTCCAACAGTCTCCCACTTGCACTAGAGTCATCTAATCTAGATTACATGGTAATATACCGAACACCCATGGCAGTTTGGTGTTGGTCATGTTTTGCCCTTGGGAGAGGTTTAGTCAACGGATCCGCCACATTCAGATCTGTGTGTACTTTGCAAATCTTTATATCCCCATCCCGGATATGTTCTCGAATAGCGTGAAAACGCAGCTTGATATGCTTCACTTCTTGTGTGACCTTGGTTCTGCGATTGGCTATGGCGCCATGTTATCACAAGAGATAGACATTGGGTCCAGACTAGGAACCACACCCAGCTGTAATGAACTCTTTCATCCATATCGCTTCTTGTGAAGCCTCCGGCGACCATGTATTCCGATTCAGTTGAAGATCTCGCCACAACGCTTTGCTTTGCACTCCTCCATAACTGCTGCACCATTCAAAATAAATACGTATCCAGATTGTGATTTAGAATCATCCGGATCGGTGTTCCAACTAGCATCGGTGTAACCATTAACAACGAGCTGTTCATCACCTCCATAAGAAAGAACCATATCCTTAGTTCTTCTCAAGTACTTAAGGATGTTTTTGATCATTGTCCAATGATCCACTCTGGATCACTTTGATATCTGCTAGTTAAACTAACGGATATGCAATGTCGGGTCTAGTACATAGCATGGCATACATTAGAGATCCTATGGCTGATGCATAGGAGTCTTACTCATCCTTTCTCTATCTTCCGCCGATGTCGGACTTTGAGTTTTACTCAAGATCGTATAGCAACATGGGCAAGAACCCTTTCTTGCTATCTTCCATTCCAAACCTCTTTAGAACTTTGTCCAAATATGTACTTTGTGACAATGATATTTGGCGTTCGATCTATCTCTATAAATCTTTATGCCTAATATGTAAGCTGTGGCCAAGATCCTTCATTGAAAAACTATTATTCAAATATTCCTTGACACTATTAAGAAGGTCTACATCATTCCCAATCAACAATATGTCATCCACATACAAGATTAAGAATGCTACAGAGCTCCCACTCACTTTCTTGTAAATACAAGCTTCTCCATAAGTTTGTATAAAACCAAAACTTTTGATTACCTTATCAAAACGTTGATTCCAACCGGGATTCTTGCTTCAATCCATAGATGGACCGTTGAAGCTTGCATACCTTGTTAGCATCTTTAGGATCGACAAAACCTTTGGGTTGCATCATATACAACTCTTCATCAATGTCTCCATTGAGGAATGCTGTTTTGACATCCATCTGCCATATCTCATAATCATAATATGCAGCGATTGCTAACATAATCCTCACAGATTTTAGCTTCGCTTTGGTGAGAAAGTCTCATCGTAGTCAACTCCTTGAATTTGTCGAAACCCTTTTGCGACAAGTCGAGCTTTATAGACGATAACATTACCATCAAGATCTGCTTTCTTCTTGAAAATCCATTTGTTCTCGATAGCCTTTCGCCATCTGGTAAGTCCACCAAAGTCCATACTTGGTTTTCGTACATGGATCCAATCTCGGATTTCATGGCTTCTTGCCATTTATTGGAATCTGGGCTCATCATCGCTTCCTCATATGTCTCGGGGTCATCGGTGTTGTCCACCACCATGACATTCATAACGGAATCATACCAATGGAGTGGTACGAGTTCTCGTTGACCTCCGAGGCTCTGTAGAAACCTCAACCGTTTCATGATCATCATCATTAGCTTCCTCTCTTATTGGTGCGCACCACAGAACTTCTTCCGGTCGCGCTACTCGCACTTTCGAGAGAAGGTTCGACAACCTCGTCGAAGTTCTACTTTCCTTCCAGTCACTTCTTTCGAGAGAAATTCCTTCTAGAAAGGATCCATTCTTGGCAACGAAGATTTTGCCTTCGGATCTATGATAGAAGGTATACCCAATAGTTTCCTTCGTATCCTATGAAGACGCATTTTTCCGCTTTGGGTTCAAGCTTGTCCGGCAGTAACTTCTTTACATAGGCTTCAGATCCCCAAACTTTAAGGAACGACAATTTAGGTTTCTTCCCAAACCATAATTCATACGGTGTCGTTTCAACGGATTTAGACGGTGCCCTATTTAAAGTGAATGCGTGTTTCTAATGCATAACCCCAAAATGATAGCGGTAAATCTGTAAGTGACATCATAGAACGAACCATATCTAAGAGAGTTCGACGACGTTCGGACACACCATTACTGTTGTGGTGTTCCCAAGTGTCAATCGCGAAAGTATTCCACATTTCTTCAAATGCTCGCCAAACTCGTAACTTAGATATTCACCTCCACGATCAGAACGTAGAAATTTAATCTTCTTGTTACGTTGATTCTCTACCTTACTTTGAAACTCCTTAAACTTCTCGAAAGTTTCGGACTTATGTTTCATGAAATAGATATACCCATATCTACTCAAGTCATCCGTGAAGGTAAGAACATAACGATAACCATCACGATGCTACACTCATTGGACCACACACATCGGTATGTATGATTTCCAATAAGTCCGTAGCTCGCTCCATTAGACCGTAAAATGGAGTCCTAGTCATTTTACCCATCGACATGCCTCGCATCTTTCAAGTGATTCAAAATCAAGTGATTCAAGAAGTCCATCGAATGGAGTTTCTTCATACGCTTCACTCCAATGTGACCAAGACGACAAATTGCCACATATAGGTCGAGTTATCGCTGATTTCAATCGTTTAGCTTCAATGTTATTAATATGTGTATTTCTACTATCGAGATTCAACAAGAATAGACCATCTATCAAAGGTGCATGTGCATAAAACATATTACTCATATAAATCGAACAACCATTATTCTCGGATTTAAACAAGTAACCATCTCGCAATAAACAAGATCCCGATATAATGTTCATGCTCAACGCAGGCACCAAATAACAATTATTTAAGTATAAAACTAATCCCGATGGTAGATGAAGAGGTAGCGTGCCGACCGCGATCACATCAACCTTTGATCCGCTTCTACGCATCGTCACCTCGTTCTTCACTAGCTTCCGTTTATTCTGCAGCTCTGCTTCGAGTTACAAATATGAGCAACCGAACCAAGATCAAATACCCGAGCACTACTAAATACTAGTGAGATACACATCAATAACATGTATATCGATATACCTTTCTTCTTGATGTTGCCGTTCTTCAAATCCGCCAAGTACTTTGGGCAATTCCGCCCAAATGACCTTCTCCTTGCAAGAAAAACACTGGGCCAGCTTAGGTCCAGCCTTGGTCTTCTTCGTCAGGCGTGGTAACTTTCTTACCACCCTTCTTGAAGTGTCCTTCCGCTTAGACTTGCCTTTCTTGAATTTGGTGGTCTTATTGACCATCAACACTTGGTGCTCTTTCTTGATCTCCACTTCGCAGATTTTAACATAGCAAACAGTTCGCAACTCTTTGTTCATGTTCGCATGTTGTAGTTCATCACAAAGTTCTTGTAACTTGGTGGTAGTGATTGAGGATTCGGTAAACCCCAAAGTATTAGGAATCACTATACCCAAGCTTTGAAGTTTATTTGCATGCCCGGACATCTTAAGCACATGCTCACCGACGGAGCCCTCTTCCATCTTGCGATTAAAGAACTTTTCGAAGCTTCATAACTTTCAATTGCCGCATGAGTCTCAAAAATTAATTTGAGATCCTCGACAATATCATATGGGTCGACTCTTCAAACCTTTTACAAGCTCGATTCTAAACCATACAAGATAGCACATCGAACTATGGAGTACCGATTCTTCCGAGCGAGGTAAACATTCTTTACTTCATCGGGAGCATCAGCTGTGCAGGGTCACCCAATGGTGCATCCAAAGACATAGGTCAAATTACCAGTGAGGACAATCCTCAAATTGCGGAACCAATCCGCAAGTTGCTTCCATTGTTTTCAATTTTTCTTTCTAGGAACGCATTAAAATTGATGGTAGGGCTGCCATTGATCTACAACATATTTGCAATAGTTTAGACTAAGTTTATGACAAATTGAGTTCAAATTAATTAATGAAATTAAACTATGTGAACTCCCACTCAAAACAACATCCCTCACATTGTTTTAGTGATCACATGAACCAAATCCACTACATCAACACCGATCATCACGAGAGTTGATATAGTTTCAATGGCGAACAATCATCATGTTCATCATATCTACTATATGATTCATGCTTTACCTTCGTAATCCGTGTTCCCGAGACCATGTCCGTATACATGCTAGGCTCACAAGATCAAACCTTAGCTACCGCATAAGCAAATCTGGCTTGCTTACGTTGTATTCACCGGAATCAAAGACACCCGATCATCACGTGGTGCTTCGAAGCAGCAAGCTTTGGCAACGGTGCATACTAAGGGTGAACACTTTAGAACTTGAAATTTATGTGCATGAGGGATCATCTTATAATGCTACCGTCGTCTACTAAGCAATACAAGATGCATAAAGGATTAACATCACATGCAATTCATAATATGTGATATGATATGGCCTTTCTTCTTTGTGCTTCCGATCTCCATCTTCAAGCGAACATGATCTCCATCATCACCGCATAGCATCAAGGTCAATGGCGCTTCTTCATGGTTGTCGCCCACCAGCTTCAACTATTACAACTATTTCGAATAGACACGCAGGTCTTAATGAAATTAAAGACAACCATATGGCTCCCGCCGCTGCCAACTTACAATAAGGAACATTGCATACATCAAATATAATCACAATCATGGCCATATCACATCATCAAGACACCCCGCAAAACAAAGTTAGACGCTTCTACTTTCTTTGCATATTTTACGTGGTTTGGGGCTTTCCATAAGTGTCGTTCTAACCTACGAACAAGAACCACAACATTGATACTAGCATTGTTGATTACCCGTTGTAAATTGGATCTTTACTATGCTAGGAGAAACAGCACCCGCAAAGCCACTTATGCAAAACGAGTTGCATGTCAAGCGTGTAGCAAGTCTCATGAACGATGTCATGTAAGGTTAGCCCGGTCCGCTTCATCCCAACATACCGCAAGATGCAAAGTACACAAAAAGCAATCTACAATAAAGCATCAACGCCCACAATGACCATTGTGTTCTACTCGTCAACAGATCTACATATAGACACGGCTCGATACCATCAGTAGGGGTTCGTAGCATGGAAAACAAAAATTTTCTATCGCATACAAACAAACAAGCCAAGATCTATCTATTAGAATGCGGCAACGAGTCGATGGAATAACTCACCCTCGAAGATTCCAAAGTGTTTAACGAGAGCAGATTCTCGTGGGTGATGTAGTCGATTCTTCCGATCTCAAGATCGCGTGAAGCGATCCTTCCGCGCCATGCTCCGAGCGCTCCCGTAATCGGTCACATCGTTCGGATTGACGAAGACCTTCCTCTCCTTGTTCCAGCAGAAAATGGAGGTTGTAGCACTCTCCTCGCGATTCCGGCAATGGCGTGGTACCGAAGTAGAGGGAAATCCATGAGGCTTCGCCTTAAGCGGTGCGGTATGGTGGAGCTTATGAGAGGATATTAGTGGTCTAGTAATTAGACACACCAATTAGAAGGCTCTAAACCAATTAGAAGGCTCTAAACCGCTGGCTAAAGCAATTAGAAGCTCTAAACCAAAAGCGGCTCTAAAGGAGATTAGAGGTGGAAACTTGTGTGTGTTAGGAGGGAGCCCTGCCCTCCTTATATAGGTGGGAGGGCTGGCGGCCAAGGGAGTGGAGTCCCTCCCCAACTCGGCTTGGGGGGCGCCGGTTTGGGAGGACTCCTCCAACTCGGCTTCACCTCCTCCTCTTTCCACTTCCCAAAATTGCCGTTTGACTTTCAAACTAGCCGTTTGACTTTTCAATTTAGGATTTAAATAAACCCTTTATTTTGGACAGCAAGAACACCTAGTACATGATGCAATCATTCCAATATGTAATGACACATTCATGTACCTTCCCCTCCGGTGCGGACATTCCGAACCTTCTAGAACATTCGATGAAAACAGGAATCATTCCGCTACTCCAAGCAGGACTTTCCTTATATGAATCTTATTCTCCGGACCATTCCGGATCTCCTCGTGATATCCGGATCCCATCCGAGACTCGAACAACATTCGGTCTCTTTCTCATAATACCATAACTACTCAAACAACGTCGAATCCTTAAGTGTGTCTCCCTATGGTTCGTGAATTATGCGGACATGATCGAGACACTTCTCGAACAATAACTAATAGAGGAATCTGAAATTCATATGGCTCCACATATTTCTCACGATTACTTTGCGATCGAATGAACCACTTACATACGATACCAATTTCCCTTTGTCTCACGATATGTTACTTATCCGAGGTTATGATCGTCGGTATCTCGCATACCTAGTTCATCCTCGTTCTTGATAAGTACTCTTTTCTCGTTCCGTGATATGTGATCCCTTGTGAGCCAGTCACATGCTTGCAAGCTAATTGGATGACATTTCACCGAGAGGGCCCAGTATATCTATCCGTCATATGGATGGACAAATCCCACTCTTGATCCATGTGTTTCAACCAATACTTTCCGAACACTCAATACCACCTTTATAGCCACCCTGTTACGGTGTGGTGTTTGATGACATCAAAGCATCCATCCGTTCAAGGTGATATGCATGATCTCATGGTCGAAGGAATTAGGTTACTATGTATCAGAAAGCATATAGCAATTGAACTATTGAAATGACTTGATCTTTATGCTACGCTTGTCTATAGGAGTATGTCCACCATATCATTCTCCTAACGATATGATCTTGTTGTTGATAACATCTCAATGTTCATGATAGGGAAACCACAATCATCAATCAACCAACAAGCTAGTGAAGTATAGAGGCTATACTAGGGACTTCAAATTAAGTTTACAAATCACACAAGTATTAATGTTTCCTTGTTAATACTATTATAGCATGAATGTAAACATTTATCATAAACACAAAGATATATAATAATAACTACATTTATTATTGCCTCTAGGGCATATCTCCAACACTTCCCCTGCCCGGCGCCGCGCCACCCTTCGCCCTTCGGCGTGGACATCAACATCCCCTACTCGACCTCTCCGGCGCAAGAAGCTCTGCGCCCATGAACCTGCCTTTCGGTGAAGCTTCAACCTTCGGCGAGGCCGACGCGCGCAACCTATTAGGCGGAATGTCGGGCGCACTTCCGGCCGGCATGACGTCCGAGGCCTACATGGAGGACCTGATCGCAACATGCTCGGCCTCCAACCACCCCTCCTTCACGGAAGAGCAGACCCGGGCCGACGCCGAGCGCGGCATCGAGTCCCAGGACCTCGTCGATGTCGATGCCGAGGAGACCCAGGCCGAGCAGACGCAGCCAGAGGACGCCGAGACTGAGACGAAAGGCAAGAAGGGGAAGAAGACGGCAGACGCTCGGCTCAAGTCGGCTCACCGGCGAGATGGACGACAACGCCGCGTCGGCCACGCCGCAGGAGCCCATCCCCATCGACGACTGAATCGTTGTTTCCCTGTTATGTAATAAAAATATGTCGCCGAATATGTAGGCGCATCTGTCGAACACCTTGTGGCCGAGCACTCGCCGACGGGAACTATACAGATTCAAAATATATAGCCGTTTTGTGTCCGCCTGGGTACTCGGCCTGGGTAGCCGAGTGGGAAACTGAGCGTACTCAGGCCGAAAACTTGTGTCGTCCGCCGAAAAAAAGTCTGGATTTCGGCCTGGGTTCGGCCAACGAGTGGAGATGCTCTTAGGAACGGGGGCGTGACACTTGCCACACTTTCTAATTAAGCCTGAATCTGCAAACTGTGATGATAAATGATTTTGCATTTTTGTGCTTCAAAAAATTGAAAAAATCGTCAACTTTGAGAACCTGCAAAATCCAACTAAAATTTCTAACATAACATACTTATAATTTATCAGCATTTTGTAATATTTCCTAATTTCAAGGTGTAAAATCACCATGAAGAACCGAGCAGCATGTCTGTAGTACTTCCTAATTTCAAGGTGCAAAATCACCATGAAGAACCAGGCCAAAATTTTGTCTCCCAAAGTATCCGAAGCTATTTACAATATAAGTTAAAATTTCACAACAGTATAAGCATTTTTTTTCCATAGAACACAGCAACAACAGGGTTTATGTTAAACTGTCAAATGTTAGTCTAGAGTTCAAATTGGACCAAGTAACATCGTTTAGAGTTTATTTTATGCAACACACAAATATACACGTTTTGGAGTGTAAAATTTCAGCGTAGAGAAGGGGCCACTGAGGCCATTGTATTTTTCAACATATCACTGGACTGCCTACTTGTGCACAACAATACAGCAGCCTTCGTACAGTAGTCAGTTTCTCACACTGTTTTTACAAAGGAGACAAAGTAAGACGACCAATTTTTTCCCACTTGCTGTAGGTCCTCTCCATTTCAGAAAAAAAAACTCTTTCAAAGAGCAAAAGTAAATCAAAGAAGACGGAAATTGAGATATCTGTTACACTGTTCTCTAGAGTTTAAACCTACAAACAATACCTGAGATCAAACAATCTACTCCCGCTTAACCTTTGATGCCACCTCGCGGCAAGGATGCACCAACACGTGGATGCACAAAAGCCAGCAGGGAAGATGGACAAGAAATATATAAAGATATGTGGCGCTACTCCATTCCCACAAGAACTCCATGGACACCCAGAAATCTCCAATGTCTGCTGTCCAGGCCCCCTTGGAAAGCCCTTTCATAATCAACAATGTGGCTGGAGGGAAACCAAAGGTGGCAAGAAATATATTTGAAGCCAACAAGACTGTCCGTGGGAGGAAATTCATACCAAGCTGTGCTTTCAGCGGTCGACAAAACAGACACATTGGGATCACAATCAGGGAACCAAGCTGAGCAGTAGCAAAATTTATTATTGACATCAGCCCCAGCCCTATTGAGATGGAAGTGATCATCGTGGCCTTTAAAAGTTTCCATTCAACACCAGCAGAGTATGGTGAACCAAACATGGCGTACAGGGCAATCAACAAAATAATGGAGAGCACCACCCAAATCACTGCACTTCGCGTTGGTGTACCATCGGCAATTTGACTAATGTAGTATGGTAGTAGTGAAACAATCACTGCCCAAATTTGGATAACAAGCAATACTCTTGCAGCTTGAAGCCATTTCCATGATCCACCCTCAATTTGCAGAATATCAGCACTACCCTTCATATTACGGTCATTCATTGATTTTCCCTCAGTTTTCGCTCCATCAGCAAGAGCAGCAGCAACTATTGGGAGGGGTACCAGGAGCAGTGCAAAAGGAATCATATACACACCAACCGAAATGAACTTGCTTGGAGAAGTAAGGAAATATAGGAAAAATGATTGGTGGAACTTCTCAAGCAGGTTATTCACAGATCGGACCACCCCTTCAATTAACCTGAACCAAAAGCAGCATGTAAAAAAGCTCAGATGAAATCAGCAAAAACTATGTTTTAAGCATGTGCTCTATAAAGAGTACTGAAGGCATCTTTTGCTGAAAAATGAAAGTGAAGCTTTTCAACACAATAAGCCTACTAACAACATAAGATTCTCAGCAAGCCTAGTCTTAACATCCATAGCGAATTGTTATGAACAACTACCAGGGGCAAGTTATTTTGCCTCTGATAACCAATAACATTGACCTCAAACGTTTCCCCTAACTAAAATATTCACAATGTCAATAACTAAAACATGGAAATAACCCAATAAGAACTGACCTTCCACCCCTTACAAGAAACGAAGATTTAGCATTCTCATTTCTAAGATAAAATGTTGGTGAAAATTCTAAAGAAACTGCATCAACTTGGTAGTCACGGAACGCGCCATGAGATCCAGTGGGCACTCCAAGAGCCTACTTTACCAAAATGGCAGCAAAAAGTGATTAGTGCAGTTGGAAAGCTAGTGTCGTTCAAGATAAAATTGAAGGTACACCATTCAGTTACCTGGTTATAAATAGAGCTAGCAAGGTTTGCAGTGCCCTCCACATAATCAGGAGTTGCAATATCAAGCTTCCAGTCCGGGTTTATTTTTCTCAACAAACTTCCAACGGTTTGAATTACTTCAGCAATAACCTTAAGCCATGCAGAAATCAATAAAGAGCTAATCCTCTCGATGTTCACACGAAAACCTTGTCTATGAACAGCTAAATAGTGCACCACATTCAGGAGGTCCAAGTTTGGCATTTGGCCATTAGATGCCTCTGCGTACATTGTCACACTGTCTCTATCACCATAGCTCCTGGTTTCCCCAACTTTAAATGTGAGAGCAGCGGCCATCGTTCCAGCACGTTTGAAATCCGAAATTTCGGCCTTCTCTGCAATACCATCATGTCCATGTGTAACACCGGCCACAAATGTGGGATTATGGTATTGGTTTAACCATGCAGAGACTGCAGTGTATTCTCCAAATTGTGAGTCTGCAGATAACCACACAATATCCTTTGACAGCCACGCAGCTTGACTTAGGAGGGAGAAGACAGAGAAACCAAGTGCAAGAGATAATACTTCATTTGCCTGAACTCTCTGAGAATTATAAGGAGTAACCAACACTATTGCTTCTTTTCCATCACCCCTAGGAGCTCGTATAATGCCAACTGTATTTGTTCCAGAGTTCATGTAGGTGCCATTAAGATGCATTGTCAAATCGTTTGTCATGGAAGTGAAGAATTTCAGAGGATGAAAATGCTTGCTGTGAGGGAGGAATTCATGGTAACACACTTCTGCACCCAGCTCTTTCATTTGTTGCATAATGAATTTTGGTATTCCCCTGTGACATTGCAGTGTTTAACACAGATAAAAAATACTATTTACTCTTGGACATTCCAATATTAAAGTACTATTCCTTCACTTAGTATCATTTATCAAAATTTATTCCACGTGCGCATTATCACCATCAGAAAATGGCACGTCCTTAACTTCAGTTTATAACTAACATATGGCAAAACTGGTTCTCTATGTCTGTTTACAAGCATTGCTCTTTAAAAATGAACTTCAAAATTTAGAGTTGCATCAATACCCACCTATATGCCTATTACTAGAACTGCTACTATACGTGGTGGAGTGAGCATTACCGATTTCATCACAGAAGCACTTTAACAGCAGGTTCGAAATATATTGCACATCAATAAGAATATGTGTAAAAGAACGGATGCAAACTACTATTGAAGTCCACTTTCAGCAGAGGAAGATGCACATAAAAAAGGAATTTATATAGAATAACTTACGTTCCACCTTTTGATTCCTCCGAGGCAGCTTCAATTCCTTTGATAAATTTGTTAGCTTCCACGACATCTTCAGTTGAAAATAATGGATTTGCAGAGCCTAATTCACAAAGTTCCAAATCAAAATTATGGTGGCATACCGCATTACATGAACTGATAAATTGCCACTAGCGCCAATAGGATGAATTATTGGCATTCTTACAACCGTAGTGGATATGAATAGTTTGTCTTCACTATTGAATCATAACCATCCCCAAGACACCACGTTAAATCATACTCAACTCTCTAACTTGCTAAGGTATTGATCGCTCTACTGCAAATTTACAGAGATCCAAATCAGCGCAGTAAAAAAATAAGATGATGGCGTACCTGGTATAAGAGCATTCTCTGAGAGGTATGTGTCCTTTGCAAGTGCGGGGAGGAAAAGGAGTGCAATAATGCCCGCGGAACAGCACAACGCACTGGCCCCAACATGGCGAATAATGTGTCAGGGGAACAAGAAAAGGACGGATTAAGCTTGGTGCTAAAGAGGGAGATGGGAGATGGGTGATGGGAGCGAACCTGAAGAGGATGTGGTGAGAAGCGAGGAATCTCCCAAGGCGGACGATGAGGCGCGGCTTCGGCTGTGTATCTTCCTTAGCTGACGACTCCATGGCTGGAATCTAGTCTAGGTCTTCCCGAGGACGTGGAGATCCTTATCTAATCTCGCGGCGCGGGATAGGATCTCCCATCGACTGACAGGCTGGCGTGCTCGGCTTCGTCTTGGAAGAGGAGAGATGGGGGATCGGGTGCTGAGTGGTAGCGCCGGCAGCCGCGCGGCGAGTGGCGGATAAGCGAAGCAGCTCCTGGTGAGAGAAGCTAGACGGGGAGGTTAGGGGTCACGCGCGCGCTAGACGGAGGCAGAGCTCGGGCGGAGGCCAGGCCGAGCTGCGAGCGGGCGCCGGCGGCTGCACGAAAGGGGGCGACGGCGGCGAGTAGGCGGTCTCAGTGGGGAAGGAGATCGCCGGGTGGGGTTGGCCTTCGAGCCCACCTGTTGGATTAATGCAACGGCCCAGGCTTAGCGAGGTGCTTATAAACCAAGATTTTTTTTAAAAACACTATACTAGTGTGCACCGATACACCCAAAAATCACTGGACGAAAAGAAGCTCGTACCTGAAAACCCAATGGCCCAAGATCGCGGACGGGGTGGAGAATGCAGGGACGTGATGTCGCTAGGGGGATGAACGGAACGGCGATGACGATTGAGAGGTGGAGGTGGGGGTTGGGGCGTCGGCGGCGACGGTAAGCTACGGCACGGCGGGGCAGATGCATGGCCGCGGTGGCCGGTGGGTAGGTCAGGACTCGGGAGAGGAACACGAACAAGAAAGGCACGGAAACTTCTATTAGAGCATCTCCACTCGTTGGTTCAGGCCCAAATCCGGACCAAACTCTGGCCGGACGGCGCAAGTTTTCGGTCTGGGTACGTCCAGTTTTCCACTCGGCTACCCAGGCCGAGTACCCGGGTCGTCCGTTTCCGCTCAAATTCGGCTCAAGTTCGTCCAAATTTTGGCATACGATAAATACAGAATACTTTAAGACCAAAGTTCGGCGAAATTTTAAACAGAGTTCGGCGTAAATGTAAACATAGTTCGTACGGTGACCCAGCATACCACTGCATAATGTAGTACACTATAGTCGTTGACATAACACCAATAAAACACCGTGCACTAGTATTACATCCTTCAGAGTAGTACAACAGAAACATAGCAGGTCCAAGACATGACTATAGGTTACAACTCAACTCTTTACACAAAATCCAGAGAACACTCTAAGTTAAAGAGAGAGAAAGAAACTTCTAAAGAAGAATCAGGAATAAATAACTCATAGCTACCATACTTTTAAAACTAGTAACTGAACTACCGGCTTGCATTGCTGCTATTGCAATACTCTACAGAAGTAGGTTCTATGGTTAGAAATTCTATTATTATCTAATCAGCAACTTCATCTTCACTTGAGTTGATGTATATGTTGACTTTCTTGACTTTATTGAAGAGCTTTAGCTTCTGATGATAATTCCTGGAGCATAACTTGATGTAGACATCGTCTACACTGGCCTTAGAACCTAGCAAGGGTTAAGAAGATACTTTGAGTACGAGCGTACTCAGCAAGCTCACTAGAAAAGGAGTGTTTGATGCACTATAACTACAGCCACATACCATAGGTCGTAGACCATGCAAGTTTTCGTAAATATTTCTTCAAAGGTTGCTTTTATTCTGAAAAGCTATATCCGTCAGCCTTCACGGGTTTACCAGAACTTTCATGGAGTTCCTTTCCCGCCGCGTTCGCAGCTCCTTTCCGGAACAGGAAGTAACAATTTATAGTTCTTACACTCTGCAGAGGTGCGTCACTTTACCAATGAGAGATCTTAGCTTTGTTGCACATCCGAATTGCAGGTTCGTTCACACTTCCTTGGTGTGAGGCCCAGACTAAGATCTAAGCCAATCACTGCCTTCTCCGCGACTCCGCATGTCTCCTTGGTGTACGCCAGCCCACCTATTGAATTACGGCAATGGCAGTACAGACCGTTCAGATGCCAGAACTATCGTGGGACAATGAGGGTTCCCACTCATATGCTGCATATCCTCTATGAATTACCATAAATAATATGCATGCTACGAGTGATAACAGCCACGACCCGCACATCCAGCTCCATGCGAGAGGGAAAAGATACAGCTGACTTCTCCGTCCCATTCCAAATCTCATGGTCAACGCGTGATATACGACGCAAGAATAACTGGCGACATTGGTTGTTAAGTCCTAGATAATATGTTCCTTTACCACCGGAACTCTTATAGTAGGTTATTACCTCATGGTAAATAACCTATAATCACTTTATTATGAAAATAGTGTTTTCTGTCCTTTTTCAAATGCAGGTGATGACAACACTGGATTTGTAAAATACTTTACAGAAAATAATCAAAGGACATGAGCAAGTGTTAACTTGCCTTTTGTGATTGCAAGATTATGCACTCACGGTCTTCAAGACAATAAAAGATCCAATAGCGGAAATCTGCATCATTGGTCTGGTAAGGACTAATGTTTAAAGAAGCAAGATGCTTTTATGTATAAGTAATGTAATGCAAGTTGATAAACGTGAATCCCGAGAATAATGTTGTTCTAGGATTTGGATACTGGAAAGGATTTCCTTGGGATGTGTTCCCCTTTTAGATTAAGTTTCATACATGTGCTTCTTGTTAAGGCTTGTGAGTGTGTGTAATACAACATATACTTATATAACAATAAAATACATAATATGGAATGCTACTCAAGGTTGCTTACATCTGAATTCTTCAAGTTTTACTTTATAAGTAATGTCACTTATAAAGAATTTAAGTATTAACACTCCTATTATACAAGTAAAGTATAAAGTAAGGTGTTTACTATTAATTGACATATGTTGATTGAAGTGGCAAAATGAATAACTTTTGAAGAAAATCTTACTCAACTAAGTAGAAGCATTTAAGCTTTTAAGTTAACCTTATGAGATGTTCTTTCTAGTTATAGTCTTTAAGTTAGAAAGAATTGCTTTTACTGGAATAGTGATATTAGTAGTATTTGAGACTTATCTATCTTGGTTTTTAACTGGTTTGGTTTGGCATTAATATGCTTTACAATTTAATTATAACAGACCAAAGTTAACTATAAATTATATAATAAAGTTTTTAGTATTATAATTAAAGCTTTGTAAACTAAAGGTAACTTTAAGGATGTAGATAGACTAAGGGTGTATTACTTATGATACTTGTATCCTGTTCACTTTATATTGTCTCCTTAGAGTTACTTAAGAATGACATTACTTCTATTGGATAGTGGTTTCCTAATTGTTTAGTGGGATAGGATCTTTTTCCTTTTTTATGGATGAGTAGTTATAGTTTGTAAACAAAGAAATAATATTACTTAACTACTTATGAATTCAATATAGTGTTTTGGTTTGTTTATAACTTGTAGTTGAAGTAAAAGAATGGGTTTTATCTCTTTACAAATTATTCTTGGAGATTTTATAATGGATAAGAATTCTTTTATAACATAATTTATACTTATGGTTGAAAGATAATTTAATAAAATTGTATTAAAATGTTTGAATCATTTTAACTTCATATTATCAATATTTAAGGCTAATACTATTTATTAGACTTAATTAGTTAATTTTTAGAACTATTTACAAGTTTTATTTACCTTAATATGAATTACTAATTAATGAGATAGTTTAATTTCAAGTTATAAAAGTGTTTAACTTTTTATTTAACTCAAAATTGGAATATCACATTTTAAACATGTAGGTATTATTTTTGTGATCATTTTGGTATATTATATTTATTTTTGTGATTTAAAAATAATAAGATATGATTTTAATAAGGTTTATTACTTTATAAATACTTAATAAATAATAAATATTTAATTAAGAGGAATAATAATGCATGATTATAGTTTTAAACTCTAATTCTTATTTTTCTAAGATTTTTGGTATTTTATTTAGATTTTTAACATTTACCATTATTAAAATATTAATTATCAAAGTATTAAAACTTTATAAAGTATTTATTAAATAATATTTATTTAAATAATTATTATAATAACATTTAATAATAGTTTTAAGTTGTAAATTTTATTTTTCTAAACATTTTCATATATTATATGTATTTTTCTGATTTATAAACAAAAGATATTAAGTATACAAGATTTAATCATTTTATTTTATTTCTGGAATATTTGAAATTTGAATTCATATTGTTTTAATTATTTTCTAAACAGGCACAAACTTTTTATACCGCAAAGCTACCTAGTCCCAGACACTGACCCTTGGGCCCTAGGCCACGTCACATGCCACATGGGCAAAGACCAGTCAAGAGGGTGGACTTGGTCAAGATGACGCAAGCATGACCTCACGATGACGTCATATGAACTATCACCCCCAGATCAAAGCTCGATCGATCGATTGGGTGGATTCTGGCACGCGGGAAGGGTGTTGCTGGACGCGGACGATCACGGTGAGTCGAATGGTGGCGGCGCCGCTCAAGTTTGGTCACCGGAGCTACTTCGGCGACCCTCAACTGCGGTAGTAGGCGGCGGTTCACGGTGGAAGAGCAAACGAGGAAGAAAAAAGGATATTGGGGAGGTGCGTGAGCACCGGCAACTTACTGTGAAGCTGAAGAGCGTGACGACGTGACCGAGGGAACCCTGTGGAGGTGGCAATCGTCGATTGAAGAAGATGACCGGAGAGGGAATGACACGTCGATTAGGTCGACTGGGAGCTCTCTGGCTTCCATGATCTGGCCAGGGAGAAATAGGTTGATGAGGCGACCCTCCTGGACACCTCAGATAGACACGGGGAGGTCTATATTGACGAACTTTGGCAAGGTTTGGGGTGAGTGTGTCGGTCACTGAGAGAGAACAGAGAGGAAGAAGAGGAGCGAGTGGATGAGGATGGGACAGAGCATCACGGTGGAGTTCTTATCTCTCAGGATGACGCCAGCGGCTGCACAAATCGTAACGCACGACGACGTACGGCGGAGCTTGAACCAGCGAGCTGCTTCGCCGGCGGCGTCCTTCTGGCGAGAGGAGGAAGAAAGGAGGAAAAGAACTGAAGGGGTACAGGGCTGCTGTTGGGCCTCCGTGGGCTGCTGCGGAGTGAGCGAAAAAAATTGGCTGTGTCCAGCGGGCATTGAATAGAGAGGAGAGGGAATGGGCCGTGGGACAGATTGGTTTTTCCCTATGTTTTTTCCTGGTTTTATTCCTTTTTCATTTTCTATTTTGTTTTTAGATTTGTATTCTTATATTTGGTTTGAAATTTTCTTTTTGAAATTTTATTTGCTGAATACTTGCAGCAACAATAAAGTTATTAAGAATCAATTTGTGATCTTTTATTATATATTGTGATATTTTCTTTATATATATACTTTTTCTATTATTATTTGTGAGGGCCCTTAATATGAATTTAATTTGACAAAAAATCATATACTTATTATAGAATGTATTACTACTAACTAATGAGATTTTATTCTTACTAATACATAATAATAAGGCAACTTTATATTTAGTGATCCTTTATTAGTATTTGATACATAAGGTTCTAGGTATTAACAAGGTTTAAAATTATAAATGCTTACCCTAGGATTTTAGGATTCTTAATACATTTATACTCTTTTGTTGATGTGAATAAAGATTTATGGTTAATCATATTGTCTTTATGTTTGAGACCAGAATGATGTTATGTGGAATGTCTCATGAAAAATGATTTGATAAATATAATTCCTAAGCACATATGGTTATGATAATTAGAAATGATAAAGATGTGCTTAGTTGATTTGTTATAGGAAAATATTCCAATGAAGCATTGTGGAAGCAAGATGACAGATCAATTAGATGAAATGGATAATAGGTTTGGTAAATATTTAGGGTCTAGTGCTTAACAAGGATTCCTATATTCCATACTTCATAATTCTGGAATTCTAATTAAGGAATTCCTTTCCTAGATATATTACTTCTTTATATCTATTATCATGTATTAACATGATGAGCTTTGCTTCACAGGAATATTCTTATCCACCTTTATTCTTCTAAAGCCATTTATAAATCCAATGAGCTTGTCATAAAAGCCTTCATAATCTTCTTACATTCTTCCTTAATCATCCTTCACTAATACTACTTCAGTAGATGTATATATCAAATTCTACTCTCCCTAAGTGTTTAGTATTTTCCAAGAGGAAAATACTACTTCTTTAATCCAATGTTGCTCTAACCTCATTTTAATCCTACTATCTTGTCTCTACTAGACTCCAATATCTAATATTCCAACCTCACATTAAATTAATGTGACTTGTAATGACTAATCTAGGATACTATATCTATACTATGGTTCAATCATGTTTTATCCACCAATGTCACTTATACATGGTATAAGCATTCAATATTGGTGAATAAGGCATGACCATTATAATTTTTTGATCCTTTATGGTTCAGGTTTCCAGTTGGCTAAACAAGGCTTCATCAATACAACATTACAGTTGTATTGCAATTATCTTCTGTTTAGCTCTATTGGATTAAGAGATATGATTCATTGACTATACCTACTTGATCCAATAGGACTACTCTTGGCAACTATCTTCAGACTTCATCCTTGTAATCTTCTTTGTTACCATATTGATTTGATTTCCTCCAATCACTCCCATCCTATAGATAACATCTAAAACTAGAATCACTATTTACCTCTTTTGACTTCTTTCTTTATAGACCTTAAGTGAATGCTATAATAAGGACAAGAGTTAATAGGTTTAAGAATTGATAAGTTAAGAATTGGTGAATCAATAACTGATTACTCAATATTGATGAACAACAATTATAAGGATAGGATTCAGTAGAGATGACAAAGATTGATATGAAAAGAAAGATATATAATGAATGGTATTGACTTGGTTTCTTTCCTACTCAATCTCACTAGAGAGTTAAAGTTAGGTAATTCCATGATACTCATGGTATAAGTAGATGAGATTAAGATATAGTTGTTACATTCTTATTATTTGTGTTATATTTATAATTTGGTATTCATGAGTGATTATAATGAATACTATGATATGATCACCTAAGGATCAAATATAAATCATTAAGTAATGTATTAGGGTTTAGTTTTATTCCATTTAATCTACCCTTAGATCAAACCATGTTTACCCAAAATAATGTTTTAGCAAAGGTCCTATTGAAACTTATCGCAGTCAACTTGATGATCTACTTCCATTCCATCAAGTTAAGAGAAGCTTCAATCACTTTGACAAGTTTTTATTTAAAAGCGCGAAAATTATTCAGATTTTCTATGCATGAATTCAATGCACACATCTGTGTTCAGGTTATTTCTAAGCTCTAATGCTGGGATGTTACAGTTCGGCCTGCAATAAAAGTACAATATATTTCGGCCAAGTTCGGCCAGTTCATGTCAACACCCGGATTTTTAATCCTGGATGCCTGTTATGCCATACATCGCAATCCCAGGATTACCATTTTTGCGAGACATAACATAATTGGATACCATAGTACATCATCCATTACAAGCCGTACAATAAGTTCTTACACAAATAGGGATCTCATGATCAAGTTCTTAATACAACATCAAGCAGCGGAATACGTAATAATAACGGTAGCGGAGGCGAAACTCCATGTTCGGGGTCACAGGCAATGCTGACGATGGGAGATGATCCTAGTTGTCGTAACCGTCCTGGGGTCCATCCTCCAGGTACTACTCTTGATAGTCTGGCCATGGGAATAGCTAGGGACAAAGCCATGAGTACTCTTTACGTACTCGCAAACTAATATTAACAAGAAAAAATGGGTTTTTGATAATAGGACACTAGGCTCTAGGGTTCTTTTGCAAAAGCCAGATTTACCTCTACTAAGTTTAGAAGCAACGAATGCTAGTTGAAGTTTTATAACACCTAAGTGGGAACTTGTATTTCATATCACAACCCTGTTGTGGTCAAGTCAAAGTCTCAATTTATTTCACAAGTCTTTTGAAAAGTCTGACGGGGGAACAATATGGCCATCTCAATCGTCCATAATCATGACGCTATTCGAATAGTTTGACACTCTCCAGAGATTGTACACTTTCACCACAACATTCGATACATCTGTCAGGAACAAATCCTGAATTCACCATACTCAGTATGCGGATAATCAATCCTAACCTTTCAATTACACGAACTAGTATAAGCACCTCTCCTGTGAGTTTGGCCTCCTAACCATGGCCAACTCAGACCTTGGCCTCCTAATCCTGAATTCACAAGGTAGCCTCAGCTCAGACCTTGGCCGTGAGGGAACTAATACTAAGGTACATAAGTTTCCAGTCAAGCCCTACCCAATCTTCGGGTATTGTGGTTGTACGATAAAATTGGAATGGTATCGCATCCAGACAACCATCAGTTTTATAAAAGGGCTAAGGCTCATGCCTCAACATTTTCATCACCATAAATCATCTGGTGTTCGGAAACACTTGTCAAAACATCTTAGTAGAATGATCCATCATTCTAAGGTTTTCATAACCATTTTCACCAAGTATTCCCATCTAAAGTTGATCAAGTTTTATGCTTAGCACTAGCATCTACCAGTGGGGATAGGTACTAATGAGGGGTGGTAAACTAATGGAGTTTCCACTAAGTTCAATCTCATGCCTTAGGATGACATAAAGATTATCTAGCTTAGGCCAAGTTTTATGCTCTTTATGCAACCTTCAATTATCCTTATAGTATCTACCATTTAATTCAGTAACTCTAAGTAAGAGCTTTGATAAGGAAATAAAATATAAAGCTTGCAAGTAAAAACTAGGATTGGGTATCATCAAATATGTCTAACCAAACATGCTTAGTGCATTGCATAGGTTATCTAACTTTCATAATTGCAAGTGTTAGCTTGCATTGGTCCACTTAGTTAGTAAAGCTTGCATCATTATCAATATAAGCTTGCCTTGTGCAGAGTAGTGGTTGAAGTTCTCCTCGGCTTCTTCTTCGTAGAATCCTCCTTCTTCCTCGTATCCTTGGTCGGTACTAGCGTCTATAAATAAATACGATGTACACAATCGCCAAACAATACTTAACTACTTGCAATCATCACACACAAGGGTCCTATAGATGATCTAGCATCATCACTAACATTACAAGGTTAAGGTTTGGTTTAATTCCTTTTATTTTTAGAAAAGTAATTTCTACTCATTGAAAAACTACTTAAGATTTAATATTCTCCAAACCAAACATGGGATCATGTTGACACATGTCATCACCACATATTTTAGTCCATGGGAATGTGATTTAAAGTGGTGTCACAATTTAATAAGGTTTTACCCTTTTATTTGAATTAATTAAAATGGCTAGAAATGCCTATGTGGCATTCTTTTATTACTTGAACATTATTTCTGCAAGTAAACCTATATATTTTTATATATTCTGAAAGGTATGATCAAATGTGATTTTTGAGAGTTGGAATCAACTCAAAAGCTATTATGGTTTAAATTTGAAAAATGTTTAAATGCAGAAAAGCTTCTGCCTTGTTATTTTTACCATGGGTGATCTATAGATCCAAATGACTTGAATCCAACGGGCTTGGATTCAGCATTCCCATACCTTTCTAACAAAATTGGTTTCATTCAATTTGGTTCCTAAATCGACCTGGGTTGATTTTTGAATCTAGGTGCAGAAGTGTGTTTGAAATAAAATGGAAAAGGTTTAATTCAAATCACTGAGTTGCGCGGGAAAAGTTAACGGGCCGGCCTGCTAAGCGTAGCGCTTCCGCGGTCTGTTTAAGTGGCTGTCCCCACACGTCAGTGAGACAGAGGGTGCGAAGCGGTATGGGGCGATGTGGTGCGCTCGATCTGGTTCTAATCCAACGGCTGGGAGTCATCGTCGACGTTGAGCAACGCCGACGAGACAGAAACCTAGCACGGCCAGTGGGGGTTGCTAGGGGCTCACCGGGGTTCGGGCGAGGGTCAGCAAGGCGGGCGAACGACGAAGTCGACGACGGCGAACCTCCTGGTATCGGTGGCTTCTCCTGGGGCGGCTCCAATCGCTGGCTTCCTTCTGCTCCAGAGGCGGCGGGCTCCGGTGAAATTCCGACGAAGTGCTGCTCGCGTTGCTCCGAGAACGGGGTGGCACGATCAGTGATAAGAGGGGAGTGAGATGGTGTGAAGAATTCGAGCGGGGGTGGCCTCTATTTATAGTCGAGCGAGGGGACCGACGGGGCGCACGGTGAGCTCCTCGGGGGCGTTGGTACAGACGGCTATTGGCATGGGCGAAGGTAGGGGCGGTGCGGTGCTCCCTGGCGATGCTCAACGACATGGTGGCGAGACGTGGGGCGGTGTGGTTTGGTCGGAACGCGACGGTGCTCTGCGCGTGCCGACGGAAGACTTAATGGCGCACAACACGCGTGGTCCGCGCGGTGGCGAACGAGCGTGTCTGCGGGGTTGCTGGGACGGTGGTGCTCACGTATGCACGCGGCGAGGGTGGCGCGCGGTCTGTGGGCGTCGGTCGAGCGTGGCGCACGGGGCGTGCTCTCGGCATGGTTCTTTGGCGGTGGGGTGTTGGATTGCTCCTAGACATGCTGGCTAGGCTTGTTTCTCCTCCTAGCTTGCTGTCGACATGGGGGTGACATGGTGTGCTTCGGCTGTTCACCATTGATGATATTGGCAAGCTCACAGTGGTGCTAGTGCTTGGTTAATCTTGCTAGATGATCTACTGAGCTGGTTGTGAGCTAGATAGGGAACCAGTTAGGCAAGAATCACTGCTCACAATAGTGTTTTGATTTTGTTTGATTTGTGTCTGCAATGTGTTTGATGAAATGGCCGCATAAATTCAAGTTTTGAATTTTGAAAAGATTTTTGGTGGGTGTGCTAGGTTGGTGCTGGTGAGTCTGAAGATGCTTGGGTTTTGAAAGTTGAGCTTGTTTGAGTGGTTTTTGAAAAAGTGGGATCTTCCCATATGATAAAGATTCAATTTTGAATTGTCATTTAAACTATGCATTTGAAAGTTTCTGGATGATCACAAAGTGGGCCTTGATACTTTGTTATGAGTACAATCAAGGGGTGCAAAGATCCAGAAAAGTTACTGTTAGGTTCTGAAAGTTTGAGATAGCCAAAGTAGGCATGGGAGTTAAATTGGCCAAAATGACCATTCCTTTATTTTGTTTGTTTTGATTTATTTGTCTTTGAGAAAAGTTTGGGAATTGTTTAGATGATGTTTATTTCAACTAAGAAACATTTTACAAGCAAAGAAACACATAAACAAGTTGGTTCAAAAGAATTTCAAATTAAATGCATACACATATGCATGCTTTCATATTTTTATTTAGCAAAGTTTTTGTTAACCCTAAATTTGATGATTAGTGTTTGATGATCCAAGTTTAGTATTTTTGGGATGTTACAAACCTTCCCCCCTTAAACAAAATCTCGTCCCGAGATTTGAAAAAGGACGAAAAGATTACCTAGGATTTGAGGAGATCGGGAAACTCAGTCCTAATGTGATCTTCGCGCTCCCAGGTAGCTTCCTCTTCTGTGTGGTTGCTCCACTGAATCTTGAGAAATTTGATGCTTTGGGTTCGGGTAGTTCGAAAATCTTCTTCCAAAATACGGATGGGTACTTCAGGATAGGTTAGGTCATCATTGATCTCTATGGTCCGGTGATCGATGTTTTTGAACACTTCGGTCTTATCTGGGACTTCGAGACACTTGCGAAGTAACGAGATATGGAACACATTATGCATGGCTGACATCTCTTAGGGTAGTTCCAATTGATATGATACTTCTCCTCGACGGTTCAAAATCTTGAAAGGTCTGATATACCTGGGGGCTAACTTTCCCTTGAGTTGGAAACGCTGCATTCCCTTCAATGGCGACACTTTCAGATAAACAAAGTCTCCTATGTTGAAGGCGAGGTCTCTACGTCTCTTGTTGGCGTAACTCTTTTGTCTGGATTGGGCTGTCTTGAGGTGCTCACGAATCTTGTGAACCTTCTCTTCTGCTTCTCGTAGGATATCGGGTCTGAAAATCTGACTCTCTCCTACTTCCGACCAGTTCAAAGGGGTGCGACACTTTCTTACATACATAAATTCAAATGGGGCCATTTGCAAACTAGCTTGATAACTGTTGTTGTAAGAAAATCCTGCAAACGGCAGACAGTCTTCCCACTTGGATCCATATTTCTAACACACATGCTCTCAGCATATCTTCGAGTATTTGATTTACTCGCTCCGTTTGTCCATCGGTCTGAGGGTGATACGCGGTACTGAAATCTAGGCGGGTTCCTAAACCTTCTTGAACTTTCTTCCAGAATCTTGAGGTAAACTGAGTTCCTCGATCCGATACGATGTTCTTAGGGACTCCATGCAAACTAACGATTCTAGCGATGTACAACTCTGCTAGCTTCGAACTCTGATATGTGGTCTTGACGAGCAAGAAATGGGAGACTTTGGACAATCTGTCTACTATGACCCAGATAGAGTCATTTCCCCTACTAGAAGTAGGCAGTCCAGTGATAAAGTCCATTCCAACGGAATCCCATTTCCATTCCGGAATCTGCAAAGGTTGCAACAATCCAGCGGGTCTTTGATGTCCTGCCTTGACTCGCTGACATATGTCACACTTGGCGATATAGCTTCCGATTTCTTGCTTCATCTTATACCACCAAAATTGCTCTTTCAAATCTTGATACATCTTAGTTCCTCCGGGATGGATAGAATAAAGAGTATCATGAGACTCCTTCAGAATCACTTCTTTCAATTCAGAATCTGCTGGTACACAAAGGCGTCCTTTGTACCACAGAACTCCTTCTTCGTCCTCGGTGAATCCAGGTACTTTGCCTGTACCGATACGACGCTTGATTCCTTCAATACTAGCATTTCCCTTCTGCGCCTCTTTAATCTGACTGATCAAAGTGGGATGGAGTTCTATGCTAGCCAAAAATCCTTCACTCACTAATTCCATTCGAAAATCTTCCATCTCTTTGTGCAAACTTGGTTGCTCCTTCAAAATCATGGAGTTCAAGAGGCACGGCAATCTGCTAAGGGCATCGGCTACCACATTGGCTTTACCAGGGTGATAGTGAATGTCCAGGTCATAATCCTTGATTAGCTCAATCCATCTTCTCTGCCTCATATTCAGCTCCTTCTGAGTGAATATATACTTTAGACTCTTGTGATCCGTATAAATCTCACAACAGTTTCCCATCAGGTAATGCCTCCATGTCTTCAGGGCTAGAACTACGGCTGCGAGTTCGAGGTCATGGGTTGGGTAATTTTGCTCATGTTGCTTCAGTTGTCGAGATAGATAAGATATAACTTTGCCTTCTTGCATTAGCACACATCCGAGACCGATCTTGGATGCATCACAATACACATCGAAGGGCTTCGTGATATCCGGCATGATCAAGATTGGGGCTAAAATCAATCTCCTCTTGAGTTCTTGAAAACTCGCTTCACATTTGTCAGTCCATTCAAACTTCTTGTCCTTTTTCAGCAATTGGGTCATAGGTCTGGGGATACTCGAGAATCCTTCTACGAATTTGTGGTAGTATCCCACCAATCCAAGAAATGCACGAACTTGGGTTTGAGTGGTTGGGGCTTGCCAATTCTACATCTTTCACTTTGGTAGGGTCGACGGCAATCCCTCCGGCTGATACAATATGGCCGAGGAATCCTACCTCCTGTAACCAGAATTCACATTTGCTAAACTTTGCATACAGCTGATGCTCTCTAAGGGTTCCAATAATGGTCCTTAGGTGTAGCTCATGTTCTTCTTCTGATTTGGAATAAATCAGAATGTCATCGATGAAAACAACGACAAACTTATCCAGGAAGTCCATAAAAATCTTATTCATGAGATTCATGAAATAAGCGGGGGCATTGGTTAATCCAAAAGACATGACTGTATACTCGTACAATCCATATCTGGTGGTAAAGGCAGTCTTTGGAATATCCTCTACACGAATCTTGAGTTGATGATAGCCAGTCCTAAGATCAATCTTAGAAAACACTTTGGCACTGGTCAACTGATCAAACAAATCTTCTATCTTGGGTAAGGGGTACTTGTTCTTGATGGTGACATCATTCAACTTCCGATAATCCGTACACAAACGGTTACCTCCATCCTTCTTGTCCACAAACAAGACAGGTGATCTCCAAGGTGACGCACTTGGTTGAATCAATCCAATTTCCAGCATGGCATCCAGTTGCTTCTTCAGTTCTTCTAGCTCTGACGGGTTCATACTATAGGGTCTCTGGGCTATGGGTCCAGTTCCGGGGATTAGTTCAATGATAAACTCGATATCCCTATCTGGGGGCATACCGGGCAAAACATCTGGAAATACATCGGGTATTCACAGACTATCCGGACTTGGTCAATGGTGGGTTGGGCTATACTCTTGTTGCATTTGAATTGACGAGGTAAGGTTTCAGATATATGCTCGACTGATATTCCGGCGGTACTGGTCATGGTTATGGCTTTCTTGGCACAATCAATCAATCCTTTATGTTTGGACATCCAATCCATTCCTAGTACTACTTCCAAACCTTTAGTTCCGAGTACTATCAGATTTGCATAAAAATCTATGCCATGGATTCAGATAGGGACGGCTTTGCAAATTTGCCTAGCCTTGGTGGTTGATCCGGGAATTTGAACAATCATGACATGCTTCAGTTTGGTTGGTTGAATTTTACTAGTGCATGCAAATTCTTCGGTGACAAATGAGTGCGATGCATCAGAATCAAACAACACTCATGCAAGTACTGAATTAACAGAAAACATACCCAGCACGACGTCTGGCACTTCCTAAGCTTCTTCAGCATGCATGAGAAAAAGACGGCCATTGCGGTTGAGTGAATTCCCTGGGGCAAATCTTCTTCCTGGCTAAACATGACGCTGCTGCTGAGCTGGGGCATTGCCATTGGGTGCTGCGGCATTCTTCTTGTTGGGGCACTCGTTGGAATAGTGGCCTTTATTTCCACAGTCATAACAAGTCACTTGCGACTTGTCCTTTGCTGCTACAGGCACAACATTGCTTCCAGTCCTAGGGGCAGTGTTGGTGTTGGCGGCAGCATTGTTGGTGTTGGACTTTGGTGGGGCACGGTTGAAATTGCTAGAGTTGCCGGGGTTGTTGTGATTTCCTCCGGGTCTAGGGTTTCCACGGTTGGGGTAGGTCGGACGGTTCATCGGGGGTCTGTTGGTTCTTGGGGCAAATCCTGGAGATGGGTTGGGGCAATACTTTGGGGTCTGATGGGTTCCTGGTTGATGCATCATGCGACGCTTGCGGTTCTCATTGTCTTGGTTGATCTTTCCTTCCATTTGGATGGCAGAGTCTACAAGGGCATCAATATCGGCAAAGGGGATATTGACTAACACCGTCTGCATCTCATCATGCATACCATTCAAGAATCTCTCCTTCTTCTTGGCTTCGGTGTCAATCTCATCCGGGGCATACCTTGCTAATGACAAAAATTTGTCACGGTACTCCACTACAGTCATCCTTCCTTGCTTCAGCTCTCTGAACTCGTCTCTCATCCTCTTGATCAAACCTGGTGGCACATGGGTTCTGCTAAACTTGACCTTGAAATCCTCCTAGGTCATCATCTGGCCTCCGGTCATTGCGCGAACACTGTTCCACCATGCTCTGGCATCTCCGGATAGATAGTGGGTGGCAAACAGAACTTTCTCGTTGGCTTCCACTCCGGCGACTTCTAGGTTATTTTGCATGGTTTGCAGCCAGTCATCGGCGTCTAGGGGTTCTTCTGACTTAGTGAAAATAGGTGGGTTGGTATTCTGGAAATTTTTGAGCTTAGATCCATGGTTGTCCTGATTTCCGTGGCCTTGGTTGTTGTGGGCTAGCTGGGCTATCTGTTGCAGGGTGGCTAGGTTGGCTTGATGTTCCGCTCTTTCAGCTTCGCGGTCAGAAGTCAACATTTGCAGAATCTGCAACATCGGGTCCGGGGATGAACCACTTCCTCCGCGTGGCATCTGAAGATTGAGATAGATCATGAGAAAAGAGGGAAATTTCTAAAGTTTTGGGTCTTTGAATTTTTTTTAAAGTTTGACTCAGATTTTCTAGCAACTTGATTTTTCATTCATTCATTCATTCATTCATTCATTCATTCATTCATTCATTCATTCATAGCACACAATACAACACACACCACAACAAAGAAAAACAGATGGTTTTAAGAACCATTCTGGAAACTACGATACAGTGGGACCGAATACTACTCACTACGCTAGTGCTCAAGTGCTACTACTCCTTGGAATCGGTGGCTTCATCATCTTCATCATCATCGATGAAGGCGAAATCATCCTCATCGGTGAAGAAGTCCATAGCCTGATCCTCCAGAAAATCATCGTCATCGCTGAGATAGGAGTAGGGGTCTCCACGAAGATCCTCTCCGGCATTCTCCCTTTCTTCCAACTGCATGTCTCTCTCATGGATGGTCTCCTCCAAAGATGAGATGCGGTGGCGAAGACGGGCAATGATGCGCTCCTTATTGTCGAGCTGACAGCGGCGAGACTTGCGATCCTTTGCCAGCATGGCGATGGTTTGATCCTTCGTCTTTATGATGGCAGACTTGTGGTTGGAGTAGTCATGGTAGTTGTCCAATTCCTGCTGACGGTCGTACATCATGAAGCTAAGGTATACAGTTGAGTCTTCAGCTCGGGGTGGTATGGTGCTTCCAGTGGTTGTCCATTTGCATCACGCCTCGGGAAAAACTCAAAGCGAGTACCCTTGATCTGATTGATGCTCTGACCACACATACGGGAAAGAGCTTCCGGCATGGCCCTGGCAAGTCCATCGAGCCAGTTGTTCTCTCTTAAGGTAAACTGAATTCCTTCCGCAGTGGGAGGTTCAATTTTTCCTTGGAGACTTGCAACAGTTAGCCACTGCAGATCTTCTCCTCCTTGATCATTGAGCTGAGCTCCGAAGAACTCTGGGTGAGGACGCTCCAGAAGTTCCGAAAGCTGGTCCAAATCCCTCTCAAAGATAAGGTCTCATCAATTCCCCAACTGATAAAACTTGCTGTACTTCACGTCCATCTATAAGAATATAGGATGAGTAAGTTAGTGAGTGATCAAGTGTGTCAAAATTTTATGTAGTTTGCAAGAGTTTTTGAGGACATGAATTTTCATGAAAGAACCAAAAGGGGTAAGAATGAGAATAAGTTTTTGTAAATATTTGTTTTCTTTGGTTTTGAAACTAAATTTTTGATTCAAACGTCCAGTCTAACTAGGGTCTCCTATGGTCAGGATGGCTCTGATACCAACTTGTCAACACCCGGATTTTTAATCCTGGATGCCTGTTATGCCATACATCACAATCCCAGGATTACCATTTTTGCGAGACATAACAGAATTGGATACCATAGTACATCATCCATTACAAGCCGTACAGTAAGTTCTTACACAAATAGGGATCTCATGATCCAGTTCTTAATACAACATCAAGCAGCGGAATACGTAATAATAACGGTAGCGTAGGCGAAACTCCAACTTCGGGGTCACAGGCAATGCTAACGATGGGAGATGATCCTAGTTGTCGTAACCGTCCTGGGGTCCATCCTCCAGGTACTCCTCTTCATAGTCTGGCCATGGAAATAGCTAGGGACAAAGCCATGAGTACTCTTTACGTACTCTCAAACTAATATTAACAAGAAAAAAAGGGTTTTTGATAATAGGACACTAGGCTCTAGGGTTCTTTTGCAAAAGCCATATTTACCTCTACTAAGTTTAGAAGCAACGAATGCTAGTTGAAGTTTTATAACACCTAAGTGGGAACTTGTATTTCATATCACAACCCTGTTGTGGTCAAGTCAAAGTCTCAATTTATTTCACAAGTCTTTTGAAAAGTCTGACGGGGGAACAATATGGCCACTCCAACTGTCCATAACCGCGGACGCGGCTATTCGAATAGTTTGACACTCTCCAGAGATTGTACACTTTCACCACAACATTCGATACATCCGTCAGGAACAAATCCTGAATTCACCATACTCATTATGCGGATAATCAATCCTAACCTTTCAATTACACGCCCTAGTATAAGCACCTCTCCTGTGAGTTTGGCCTCCCAACTATGACCAACTGTCATCTTGGGTACTGCACAGGTGGACAATCTTCACAAGGTAGCCTCATCTCAGACCGTGGCCGTGAGGGAACTAATACTAAGGTACATAAGTTTCCAGTCAAGCCCTACCCAATCTTCGGGTATTGTGGTTGTACGATAAAATTGGAATGGTATCGCATCCAGACAACCATCAGTTTTATAAAAGGGCTAAGGCTCATGCCTCAACATTTTCATCACCATAAATCATCTGGTGTTCGGAAACACTTGTCAAAACATCTCAGTAGAATGATCCATCATTCTAAGGTTTTCATAACCATTTTCACCAAGTATTCCCATCTAAAGTTGATCAAGTTTTATGCTTAGCACTAGCATCTACCAGTGGGGATAGGTACTAATGAGGGGTGGTAAACTAATGGAGTTTCCACTAAGTTCAATCTCATGCCTTAGGATGACATAAAGATTATCTAGCTTAGGCCAAGTTTTATGCTCTTTATGCAACCTTCAATTATCCTTCTAGTATCTACCATTTAATTCAGTAACTCTAAGTAAGAGCTTTGATAAGGAAATAAAATATAAAGCTTGCAAGTAAAAACTAGGATTGGGTATCATCAAATATGTCTAACCAAACATGCTTAGTGCATTGCATAGGTTATCTAACTTTCATAATTGCAAGTGTTAGCTTGCATTGGTCCACTTAGTTAGTAAAGCTTGCATCATTATCAATATAAGCTTGCCTTGTGCAGAGCAGTGGTTGAAGTTCTCCTAGGCTTCTTCTTCGTAGAATCCTCCTTCTTCCTCGTATCCTTGGTCGTTACTAGCATCTATAAATAAATACGATGTACACAATTACCAAACAATACTTAACTACTTGCAATCATCACACACAAGGGTCCTATAGATGATCTAGCATCATCACTAACATTACAAGGTTAAGGTTTGGTTTAATTCCTTTTATTTCTAGAAAAGTAATTTCTACTCATTGAAAAACTACTTAAGATTTAATATTCTCCAAACCAAACATGGGATCATGTTGACACATGTCATCACCACATATTTTAGTCCATGGGAATGTGATTTAAAGTGGTGTCACAATTTAATAAGGTTTTACCCTTTTATTTTAATTAATTAAAATGGCTAGAAATGCCTATGTGGCATTCTTTTATTACTTGAACATTATTTCTGCAAGTAAACCTATATATTTTTATATATTCTTAAAGGTATGATCAAATGTGATTTTTGAGAGTTGGAATCAACTCAAAAGATATTATGGTTTAAATTTGAAAAATGTTTGAATGCAGAAAAGCTTCTGCCTTGTTATTTTTACCATGGGTGATCTATAGATCCAAATGACTTGAATCCAACGGGCTTGGATTCAGCATTCCCAGACCTTTCTAACAAAATTGGTTTCATTCAATTTGGTGCACTGAATCGACCTGGGTTGATTTTTGAATCTAGGTGCAGAAGTGTGTTTGAAATAAAATGGAAAAGGTTTAATTCAAATCACTGGGCTGCGGGAGAAAAGTTAACGGGCCGGCCTGCTAGGCGTTAAGCTTCCGCGGGCTGTTTAAGTGGCTGTCCCCACACGTCAGTGAGACAGGGGGTGCGAAGCGGTATGGGGCGATGTGGTGCGTTCGATCTGGTTCTAATCCAACGGCTGGGAGTCATCGTCGACGTTGAGCAACGCCGGCGAGACAGAAACCTAGCGCGGCCAGTGGGGGTTGCTGGGGGCTCACCGGGGTTCGGGCGAGGGTCGGAGAGGCGGGCGAACGACAAAGTCGACGACGGCGAACCTCCTGGTACCGATGGCTTCTCCTGGGGCGGCTCCAATCGCTGGCTTCCTTCTGCTCCAGAGGCGACGGGCTCCGGTGAAATTCTGGCGAAGTGCTGCTCGCCTTGCTCCGGGAACGGGGTGGCACGATCAGTGATGAGAGGGGAGTGAGATGGTGTGAAGAATTCGAGCGGGGGTGGCCTCTATTTATAGTCGAGCGAGCGGACCGACGGGGCGCACGGTGAGCTCGTCAGGGGCGTTGGTACAGACGACTATTGGCATGGGCGAAGGTAGGGGCGGTGCGGTGCTCCCTGGTGATGCTCAAAGACATGGTGGCGAGACGTGGGGCGGTGTGGTTTGGTCGGAACGCGATGGTGCTCTGCGCGTGCCCGTCGGAAGACTTAATGGCGCACAGCACGCGTGGTCCGCGCGGCGGCGAACGAGCGTGTCTGCGGGGTTGCTGGGACGGTGGTGCTCACGTATGCACGCGGCAAGGGCGGCGCGCATTCTGTGGGCGTCGGTCGAGTCTGCAGATGCTTGGGTTTTGAAAGTTGAGCTTGTTTGAGTGGTTTTTGAAAAGTGGGATCTTCCCATATGATAAAGATTCAATTTTGAATTGTCATTTAAACTATGCATTTGAAAGTTTCTGGATGATCACAAAGTGGGTCTTGATACTTTGTTATGAGTACAATCAAGGGGTGCAAAGATCCAGAAAAGTTTCTGTCAGGTTATGACAGTTTGAGACAGCCAAAGTAGGCGTGGGAGTTAAATTGGCCAAAAAGACCATTGCTTTATTTTGTTTGTTTTGATTTATTTGTCTTTGAGAAAAGTTTGGGAATTGTTTAGATGATGTTTATTTCAGCTAAGAAACATTTTACAAGAAAAGAAACACATAAACAAGTTAGTTCAAAAGAATTTCAAATTAAATGCATACACATATGCATGCTTTCATATTTTTATTTAGCAAAGTTTTTGTTAACCCTAAATTTGATGATTAGAGTTTGATGATCCAAGTTTAGTATTTTTGGGATGTTACAGTTCATGCTTAGCATCTACGTCGTGTTCCCCTGCGTATCCATAGGTGCTCAACAAGATCATCCTGCAGCTATTAATGCATCGCCGGATCTCGGATTTCCTGACGCATTGCGATGAATGCAGCCCAGGTTGGAGGCACCTGATGATCAGGCTCGGCAAGAGGACCCTGTCTGTAGTATGGCTCGTCCTCCTCGAGAAAACTCATTGTGAAAGGATACGGATGTCGCCTAGAGGAGGGGGTGAATAGGCGATTAAAACTTTTCCTAGAGTGGCTCAACAAAGGCGGAATAAAACTAGTGTTTACTTTGTTAAGCACAACCTAGAACAACTCAGGTTCACCTATGTGCACCAACAACTTATGCTAAGCAATACAAGCAACAAAGTGATAGCAAGATATATATTACTTCAAGCACGAAGGCTATCACAATGTAAAGTGCATAAGTAAAGAGTTCGGGTATAGAGATAACCAAGGCACGCGGGGACACCGATATTTTATCGAGTTCCTCCCAACATGGAGTACGTCTCGTTTGGAGAGGGGGCGATATCAAACCACCAACGCCACAAAAGGCCTCCCTTATTCTCCGGTGAATCTCACCCCAACGGGATCAATCCACGCTTCCACTATCGGTGCAATTGTCGGTGGCAACCGGAACCTCTCACAAGGTTGGGGAACCTCTCCACAACTTAATTGGAGGCTCCCAACAAACGCCACAAAAGGCCTCAACAAATGCCACCAAAGCCACAATGCCACCAAGGCCACAAAACCGTCTAGGGTTCCAAGAACCCAAGAGGGACAAACTCCAATGAGCAACTCAAACCAAATCCTCCGAGGAGAACTCAAACCGATGCACCAAATGCAAATGGCAAGAACACCACAAAGATGCTCAAATCCCTCACTCTCAAGTTCCAACAAAGCTACTAAAGCTATTGGGGGAACAAGAGAGGAGGAATCAAAGAGAGACACAAAATCCCCCAAAATCTAGATCCCCAAAGATGCACTCACAAAGAGATGAATCAGTTACGTCAAAACGTGGGGCTAGATCTCCTCTCTCTTCCACTCAAATATGGGCAAGAATCATCAGAGGGAAAAGATTAGGCAAGCTTCAAGATCTAGAGCAAGTGTGGACAAAGTTTAGCCTAATAGATAAGAGAGGAGCGCTTGAAACTGAAAAAGGGCAAAGCCTTAAATAGGGGCCCAGAAAAACTAGCCATTTGGGGCGTTTTTCTGAACGGACCGGTAGTACCGGTTTTGACCGGTACTACCGCTCCAACATGTCAGCACAGCAGTATGCGGGACCGAGAGAAAATCAGCAGCAGCAAGAACCAACGGCGATGGGCGAACATGGCATCTGGCGGCGCTTGAGATGCTTCGGCGGCAGCGGTACTAGTCTTGCTTGCAGCAGCAGCAGAAGCGCTGCTCGGCAGCTAGCAGCTAGCAGCTAGCGCATGCAAGGCAGCAACAGCTAGCAGCGGCGCAGCGGCGCCTTGGCAGCTGCGGCTGCGGCGTAGCCGCAACAAGCGTAGCGCAGCGTCAGCAGCGTCGCAGCGAAACAGCGGCGCAGCAGCTAGCGCAGAGCGGGAGTGGACCCAGCGAGCCTGGCGGGCACGCACGCGGCGGCTGGCGGGATGCGCCCGCTCGCTTGCGAGTCAATGCGGCAACGGGCCAGCGCAACGCAAGAAGCAGGCAGCGCGTTCAGATCGAAATCTGGAAAAGCGAAACTGGGCAAATAAACTGGGTAGGGCCGGCCGGTACTACCGGCCCACCCGGGCGGTACTACCGGGCCGGCCGGTAGTACCGGATCTGGGTACCTACCGAGACAGAACGAAATCGGGCCGTTTTCAGGCCCGGGCGGTAGTACCGGCCCGTCCGGACGGTACTACTGCTCGGCCCAGAAAACAGACAAACAGACAAATATTCAAACGATAATAAATTTTGACTGGAAGCTCCGATTGACCCGATTCAAATTGCGTTGGATAGAGGACAACAAGGGCTTCCCAATAAAAGGTGGAAATATTGATTATCGCCAAGTGAGAAAGTATCAAGTAGAATAATGTGATATACCTCACTTGGTGAGAAACCGAAAAGCCGCATAAATCAAAATCGCAACAAGATATATATGGGAGTTCCGATTTTGATGAACAAGAGCTTGTTATGGAGATTACCACAAGCTCTATATCCTCACATGGATAAGACCAAATAACAACCAAAAACGATGATGCAAGTATGCAAAGGTTTGAGCTCTCTCCGAACGATGTGACCGAATTACTCATTCGAGAGCCCCTCTTGATAGTACGGTTATCTATCCTAAACCCGGTCTCACACACACAACATGAGACCGGCAAAAGGGAAAACCTATCAAGATTATACCTTTGCCTTGAGCATTCCACTTGAGCTCGATGTAGACGGTCTTGCCCTTCTTAAGATGGAACGCCTTTCTTAATTCCTCATCATCGACCTCGCATATTGAGCTTGCCCAACATATCTTCTTTGCATTTCATTTACCTTGAAGCCAACACATGCTCCAAGCGATGTCAATGGACAAATCCTACAAGTATAACTTAATGAACACATTAGTCCATAAAGATTGTCATTAATTACCAAAACCACACATGGGGGCCCAACATGGTCTTTCAATCTCCCCCATTTTGGTAATTGATGACAATCCCTTTACGAGGGTTTATATAAGGAATATTAATGAATAAAATGGTAATACCAATATCAAATGCTACAAGAGTATGTGATATTGGTACCACCACAATATATAGAGCAAACTCCCCCACAATCTATGCATGTGTGATGAACTTGAATTTCATTGCATATATTGCCAATCATTATCATTGGTGGAGTTTCCTCTATATATACCACATGCAAAGCAACAACAAAGATGCAAGAGCATGAGAGGCAAATGCAAAAGAACAAACTCAATGCATAAACCAACTTCCCTTAAACCCTCTAAAACTTCTCCCCCATTTGCATCGATTGCCGAAATGGGTGACAAGTTCTAGAAGGCAAATATAGTAATAATTCCTCCAAAGGTGTGCCTTCACACATATCCAATGATGAGTACTTGGGAGGGAGTAAAACTATATCGAGGATCCAAAGATTGCTAAAGGAATAAAATAAAACGACGCATCACAAATGATGAAAGCAATCACAAGATCCGACAAACCAATTTGAAAACAACAAATGAGTCCAAATGGAAACAACAAGATGTTATTATATGAGCAAAAGAGTGCTTCAAATAGAAAATAGAGAAGCTCCCCAAGAGTTGGGCACAATTGTAAAATAAATGCATTGGAATACATAATGCACAAATATGGAATCCTTGCTCCCCCATAAGTATTTAAAGCACAACAAATGAGAAAGAAGACAAATGAGCATTATTAAATGAATTAGATGAGCTCCCCAAAAAATAATGCACCAATTATAATAATTATATTTGGGAACAAGGTGCATAATCATGGAATCCTCACTCATCCAAATTCATTTAACAATACAAGGCATGAGAGAACAAGCATGAGGGCCCGAAGATGCAAACAAGAGGAACAAGCACTCATAGGCAATTAAATTTGGAAGCCACCGAAGAATAAAAAGGAATAGAAAGGTGGTCTCCAAGGATTAAAAATCAACTAAAATTATCTTCTCATATGTACATATGTCTCTAAGTGGAAAACATCACAAAGACATATGCCAACAAAGACATATGCACACATAAATAAGATATACAAGAAATCACATGAGATAAAAAATGAAGTCTTAATATATACCAATAAGATTTTTGCTTCAAAGCACGACCAAGGGCTCAAATATATCTTATTGTACATTAATGAGCTTCAAATGCCAACACACTACATATATTACAAGTATCACCAAGGGAAAAGGAGAAAGTTGAAATATATGGAGAAAGGCAACAAGTATCATAAGATAGAATAGACTAGCAAAAATCTCACTATTGCACATGAGAGAAGTTGATGAAATGATAGGCAATAAAATTGCTAGATTGACATATTTGGGATTGGAGGATCATATGCATGATTTTGTATAGTCCCAATTATATGCACTCATCTTAACTTAAACACATATACAATAGAGAGTCCTCTTAAAACCATGGCTAAAACTACAACAATTACAAATACATTAAATCATGCTAGAAGGCAACCGACAAACGGTTGGAATCAAGATATGTGAGCATGAGAAAGAGATACTTGTTACCGAGATATAATTGGTAGGATGTAGAGGATATGAATTCGTTGATCATCCTATAGCTTGCCTCAAATTTTCTTCTAAGTAATACTTGTTACCGAGATATAATTGGTAGGATGTAGAGGATATGAATTCGTTGATCATCCTATAGCTTGCCTCAAATTTTCTTCTAAGTATCACTTCTTCAAAATTGAAAGACAAGCATCCAATATATCTCCAATGTACCTAAAACACAATTAAGTACAAAATGGTCCCCAAACTTATTGGGTCCAAAGTAGTTAGAGAAACTACAATACATAGGAGAGACTCCACATAATTATGTGCACATTAATATGAAATTGAATTTCATGCACAACTTAGCCGATGGGAATTAGTGGAGTTTCCCCTATATATTGGATCAAAGAAGGCAAGCATGCCATAATATAATCATATAGTAAATATGCATGCATAAGGCTTTCAAGAACCAAAAAGGAGATACAATTTGAACAAAAAAAACACCAAGTAAACCGAGATGGCACACACAAGAGTGTGACAAGACAAGCGGTGTCCAAATTGTATCAAAGAACCAATTCAACACATGAAAGATCACAAGTTCAACAAATGAACTAGGCAAGAGCCAAAGAGCAAAAGATAGATAAAAATACAAATGCTCAAGGATTTATCTCATTCTAAAATGGTCAAAGTGTGAAAGAAGGAATGAGACAAAACCAACTCCCAAAAATAGCACGGTTCCAACAAGAAACCAAACTCCCCAAACTTCTCATGATGGCACAAAATACCACAACGAAAAGATTGAGGTTCCAAGCACATAAAACCCGATATGGACCAAACAAAAGAAGCATAAATATGAGTGTTCTAAATAATATAGGAGAGCTCCCCCATAGATAGTGCATTATGTAGGATTTTCCTTTTAAATGCAAAATGCACACAAATGGGATCATCACTAGTACCTACAATAAGTAAAACACAAGAGGATATCAATAAAATAAGAAGATCCACAAGAAGCAAGGAAGGCTTGGGAGACAACACAAAACATTTTCTTGGCCAAAGATAGGATAAAGTTAAGCAAGGGCCAAGGTGAATATGATCAATAAATTCTACCATAAGTTGGGTGCTCATTGTCCAAGGACAAGAAATATTGGGAATAATTTTCCCAAGGTAGCTTGCATGGATATCCAAGATCATAGTCACAACAAGAAGCATATAACTAAATATAAGAAATTAATCATGATACTTCGAACAAGATTCTTGGTAGCTTCCAATAGTCACACACTCACTAGTGATTAGAGTATCTTGAAGCAAATGGTTTCCATGAGGATATATATATATATCTAAATATGAGGAAACACATACCAAGAACCATTCTCATATACAAGATCCAAAATAAGATCAATAAAGTCATTCAAGCAAATTGGAACTTGTATGAGCAAATGTGTCACATAGACGCTAGATAATTATCAATATCAATTCTAAGTGACACAACCTCAAATATTCACATTTTCTAGGATTGTGATATGCACTAAGCGTATGACTCCCCCATAATGTGATACTACCATAAATCCAACCCGAGGCAAAAGGATACAAATAGAGATGATTAATGGACATTATACAACTTAAATTTCTCATGAGAATTATACCACATGGAGACTAGACAATAATCCAATATAAATACTAGGTGGTATTCCTCATGTATACACAATTTTAGGATTGTGGAATTCCCAAGCATAACACTCCCCCAAAATGGGATAATCCATTAATCTTTCACAAGAGCCAAATAAGATATCAAATATAATCAATTAAGGCTCAAACATAAGAAACACACATACATGGTGTGCCACCTAATCATACACAAATATGCTTGATATCTCAAGATAATTAAGTGGATAGCACAACATGTACAAAAGCATGGAAGATACAAAACCAACACATGCACAAGGGGGCGAGTAACTTTCAATGTAAAGAGTTTAGCATATGTTACCGCAAGGAGGAACATTGGAAATATAATATAATCAAGATAATCAAAATGGCTTGGCTTGACAATAATAATTGATGAAGATCCCTCAATTCTTCATAATGTAGCCAAAACTCCAATGCCCTCCAACAACACCTATTGATTAAGTTTTGGCTTGTTGGTCCCCAACCAAGTTGGGTCCTAAGAGGTTGGTCACAATAGGCTTGGCAACCCAAATGGTTCTTTTCTTGAACCCACATTGAGCACCAACAAACTTGGCAAACACATTGCCAACCTCATTCTTATAAAGTGAATAAGCAACATCAATTAAGATAGGATTGGATGAGGAGATACCGATAGTGCATGAGGAAGAAATATGCCCCTTCTCACGGCATATGTAGCAAGTTATACTCTTGCCATCTTTCTTCTTAGGTGAAGCCACAACTCGAGGAATAGCTCGAGTAGTCCTCTTAGGAAGTGGCCCATTAATGACTTGAGGTGGAGCTTGAGGCCGCTTCCCTTGTTGCTTCACACTAAGAGGCTTTTTCTTCAATGGGCAAGATCTAACATGGTGCCCTTCTTCCTTGCACTTGAAGAAAACAATGTTGGCCGGATTCTTGACTTGATCTTGGCCATTCTTCTTGTTGTCTTTGTTCTTCAACTTGATAGTGGACTTGTTCTTGACATTGGAGTTGAATCCAAGCCCACTCTTGTCATTGGGGGATTTTTGCACACTCAAGATTTTGTTGAGTGTGACCTTCCCTTGATGACCCTTTTTCAAGTCATTCTTCAAATAAGTGACTTGAGCCTTGAGCCTTTTGATTTCCTCTACATGGTTAGTTTCAACAAAAACACTAGAGGAAGTAGATGCTACATTGTTAGAGCAACAAGGCACAGAATGTAATTCATCACGAGATATATCATGGTTGTGAGAGGATGAACTAAAAGGACTAGCACATGGCAATATAACATTTGGAGTAGATGTAGTGCTAATGTCCACATGAGGCCCACTAGATGTTACCTTTGACACGATGGCCTCATGAGCTAACTTTAGCCTACCATGGGAGACTAGAAGATCCTCATGCGAGCTCGAGAGCTTAACATGACTTTCTTCTAATTTCCCATAGTTACTAGTTAGCAAAGCAAGTTGAGCCTTTAGCTCAACATTCTCCTTCATAATAGATGCTTCACAAGAAATAGAGTTAGTAGCACAAGCATCATTATTATTAGCAAGAGGTGAGGGCAACTTGTCAAGCTCTTTTAAATATGAAGCCTTAAGTTGCTCATGTGACTCAGTGAGTTTGATGAGCTCCCTCTTAACGACCCTAGAGCCATTTTCAAGGTGCTTAAAATCCTCAACAAGTTTAGCATAAGCAACTTCAAGTTCATAATTTTTAATTTTGAGATCACTTGCCACCTCAAGATCTCTATCATGAGATTCCTTTACTCTAGATAGCTCTAAAGAAAAGGTCTCCTCAAGAGATTCCTTAGTGGTTTGTTCCTCTTCAAGAGCTTTATTTAGGTTTGCAATTATATTAGCATACTCATGCTCAAGACTACACATTTTATCAATGTTGTTATCATGCACCTCAATTTGTGTTTCTAACTTATCAATATGTTCTTTGCTCTTAATAGCAAAGTCCAAGACTTCAACAAAGTTAGAGCAAGCAATATCCTTTTTAACAAGGGCACGATAAACAATCTCACCCTTTTCATATAAATCATCAATATCAAGCTTTTCTTCCACATTATCCACATCCTCCTCATCACAAGAGGTAATGGGTTCCAAAGTAGGGGTTAACTTAGAATCCCTAGCCATAAGGCATAGGTGGATACCGGAAGAAGGTGAAGATGAGATTGAATTTGTGGCTTCATTCAAAACCATGTCTTGGCCCATAGAATCTTCGGTTTCCTCTACATGGTTAGAAACACAAGCACTAGAGGAAATGGAAGCATTTTTATCATGGCAACAAGACAACACAAGCATATCATCATGAGATTTATTAAAGTAATTTCTACATGATATGCAAGGACTATTAACACAAGCATGTAAGAAGTTGGTAGTGCTAGAAGTGTTAAAGTCCAAAGATAGATCATTGCAACTAGATAGATATGAGGGATTACAAATAGTAAGCACACTATCCAAATTGCAATTTCTATCACCACTCACCATATCATTACCTTGTGAAAAGTCACATGTTGGTGAAGTGGTAGAGGATGAGAACTCATCTCGACCGGAAGTGGAAGCAACACAACATCCTCAATAATGTTGGGCACAACATATTTATCTTGAAGTTTTGTCCATAACTCATGAGCGCTCCAAAAAGGAATGATTGAAGATGTAACTACATAGCTCAAAGCATTAACAAGCACATTAGAAGCTTGAGCATCGAGATATAAGTTTTTCTCATCCTCACTAGATAGATTTTTGAAATCCATTGGAGGAGAAAAACCTATATCTACAATACGCTCCAAATTTGGGTCCATGTCCCGAAAATGAATGAGCATGCGATTTTTCCATATATCATAATTTGTGCCATCGAATGTGAACATGTCATTGTGCACTAATCCTCTAGCCTACATATTTACTCTCAAGGCGGTGAAGCCTAAAATGAGAGACCGGGCTCTGATACCAATTGAAAGGATACAAATGTCGCCTAGAGGGGGGGTGAATAGGCGATTAAAACTTTTCCTAGAGTGGCTCAACAAAGGCGGAATAAAACTAGTGTTTACTTTGTTAAGCACAACCTAGAACAACTCAGGTTCACCTATGTGCACCAACAACTTACTGGAAGCAATACAAGCAAAAAAGTGGTAGCAAGATATATATTACTTCAAGCACGAAGGCTATCACAATGTAAAGTGCATAAGTAAAGAGCTCGGGTATAGAGATAACCGAGGCACGCAGGGACACCGATATTTTACCGAGTTCCTCCCAACATGGAGTACGTCTCGTTTGGAGAGGGGGTGGTATCAAACCACCAACGCCACAAAAGGCCTCCCTTATTCTCCGGTGAATCTCACCCCAACGGGATCGATCCACGCTTCCACTATCGGTGCACTTGTCGGTGGCAACCGGAACCTCTCACAAGGTTGGGGCACCTCTCCACAACTTAATTGGAGGCTCCCAACAAACGCCACAAAAGGCCTCAACAAATGCCACCAAGGCCACAATGCCACCAAGGCCACAAAACTGTCTAGGGTTCCAAGAACCCAAGAGGGACAAACTCCAATGAGCAAATCAAACCAAATCCTCCGAGGAGAACTCAAATCGATGCACCAAATGCAAATGGCAAGAACACCACAAAGATGCTCAAATCCCTCACTCTCAAGTTCCAACAAAGCTACTAAAGCTATTGGGGGAACAAGAGATGAGGAATCAAAGAGAGACACAAAATCCCCCAAAATCTAGATCCCCAAAGGTGCACTCACAAAGAGATGAATCGGTTAGGTCAAAACGTGGGGCTAGATCTCCTCTCTCTTCCACTCAAATATGGGCAAGAATCATCGGAGGGGAAAGATTAGGGAAGCTTCAAGATCTAGAGCAAGTGTGGACAAAGTTTAGCTAATAGATAAGAGAGGAGCGCTTGAAACTGAAAAAGGGCAAAGCCTTAAATAGGGGCCCAGAAAAACTAGCCGTTTGGGGCGTTTTTCTGGACGGACCGATAGTACCGGTTTTGACCGGTACTACCGCTCCAACACATCAACAAAGCGATGCGGACCGAGAGAAAATCAGCAGCAGCAACCAACGCGAACCAAGCGGCAGCGGCGAGGCGTGTATGACGACAGCGCTCGGCCTTGACAGGGCCGGCCTAAGCCAAGATGCGCATCTGTGCGCAATTTAGCAACTACGGCGCAAAGAAGCTAAGAATGAAGCGGCAGCAGCAGCCAATGGCTGACAAGCAGAAAGCAGCGAAAAGCAATGGCGTCTTGAAGCAGCGACAAAGGCCAACGTTAATCAGTTAAGGCCGCGGCGAAGCCAAGCATGGCGCAATGAGGGCCAGCGGCGCAATAGCGGACCAGCGAGGACCAGTGGGCGAGCCAGCGGCAGCGAGGACTGGCGGGATCGCCCGCTTTTTGGGCCAGCGTCAACGCGGCGCAAGCGCAAAGAAGCGGCGCGTTGGGATCGAGATCTGGAAAAGCGACACTCGGCAAATAAACTGGGTAGATATTGCAGGAAAATACTTTGTTTGCTGGGTATAAAGCCCACACCGACTTTCGGGAAAATAAACTTGCTTTGCATTACTGCTCACCCCAGGGCGTATTGGTCGGGCCAGCCGTAGTACCGGATCTGGGTACCTACCGAGACAGAACGAAACGAGCCGTTTTGAGGCACCGGGTAGTACCGCCTGTCCGGACGGATTACCGCCGCCCAAAAGCAGACAAATGAACAAATATTCAAACGACAATAAATTTTGTTGGAAGCTCGATTGACCCGATTCAAATTATGCGTTGGATATAGGGGCGACAAGGGCTTCCCAATAAAAGGTGAAAATATTGATTATCACCAAGTGAGAAAGTATCAAGTAGAATAATGTGATATACCTCACTTGGTGAGAAACCAAAAGTCGTATAAATCAAAATCGCAACAAGATATATATGGGAGTTCCGATTTTGATGAACAAGAGCTTGTTATGGAGATTACCACAAGCTCTATATCCTCACATGGATAAGACCAAATAACAACCAAAAACGATGATGCAAGTATGCAAAGGTTTGAGCTCTCTCCGAACGATGTGACCGAATTACTCATTCGAGAGCCCTCTTGATAGTACAGTTATCTATCCTAAACCGGTCTCACACACAACATGAGACCGCAAAAGGGAAAACCTATCAAGATTATACCTTTTTGAGCATTCCACTTGAGCTCGATGAAGACGGTCTTGCCCTTCTCAAGACGGAACGCCTTTCTTAATTCCTCATCATCGACCTTTATATTGAGCTTGCCCAACATATCTTCTTTGCATTTAAATGAGCCTTGAAGCCAACACATGCTCCAAGCGATGTCAATGGACAAATCCTACAAGTATAACTTAATGAACACATTAGTCCATAAAGATTGTCATTAATTACCAAAACCACACATGGGGCCCAACATGTTCTTTTGGGTTATCGAGCTCACCGGTTTTGGCATTACAAAAGGATTAACTCTGTAAGTGTAAGGTGATGAATGGTTTGCAAGTAAACAGTGGAAGATGTATCAATGGTAAGGTGGGACGAGGTCCATAGTTCACTAAATTGCTCTCCTTAGATAAACAACATGGCATGAAGGGTAAACAAAATGCAATGAGGCAATTGAGAGCTGGTAAAGGCATAACAATGCAATACCGAACAAAAAAGATCCTATGAATTAGGTGGGTGGGCATCGACAATATACATAGACCGCCATCCATTTGCATCTATGACTAGTAGTCCACCTTTAGGTTATCATACGAACCCCTCTAGTATTAAGTTGCAAGCAACAGGACATGCTTTAAGCAAAGTGTGTAAAAAGAGTAAACAATCCACTTGTTCCATGAACAAGCGACCAATTCATTTTTTCTCCTAGTGGCAGCTTATCATCTACAACCTAAGAGATTTTGTCACTTCCTTGGAAACTAGAGGCATGAACCCACTATCAGAACCTGAATACCCCTCTTAGGTCATAGCAACTACTTGGCCCAAGATAGCTACTGCTAACAACTGAGGCATGCAAGATCACAAACAACTTTAGACATGATAGAATCCTTATAGATAAAACCATTAATCAAACCAACATAATAATCTCAATATCCATGGATCATGAAACACAACATGCATGATTACAAATAGATTAGATCTTGATCATGAGCAGACTCTAAGATATATACATGAAAGCACAAGGAGGAGATACAACCATCTAGCTGCTACATGGACCCCGTGGTGGGGTGGAACTACTCACGCATCATCTAGGAGAAAGAGGCCTAGGATGATCTCCTCGTAGTCTTGGGAAGAACTTGAATCCCTAGGCCACAAAGACGATGGTGGTGGCCTCTGAGAAGGTTTCATGGGTTTGATGGTGCCTAGGGTTTATGCATAAATGGGCTTCTTATAGGCGAGGTTGGGAGGCGGCCAGGAGGCCATACCACAGGCATTGGAAGGCCCACATGCAATAAGCCTGGGGGGGTGTGGCATGCAACTAAACCTCCTCCGTCTCCCCCAGACTTAGTGTAAGCCCACGGTAAAATATTGACTTTGAAAGCTTTGTCCGTCCAATTCAAGAGTGTGTTTCTGCCTTTCTAGACAAAGCAGGAAGAAAAGCAGGCAAATGGCCTTTATGACAACTTGTTGTGGGTTAGTTCCAGGAAAGGTATCAAAACACATCAAAGTGTAAAGACAAAGCAAAGCAAGGTGAATGCCTAAACAAGCATGGAACATAAAAATTATGAATGCATTTTGGCGTATGGGTGAGTACGTCGAGAAAACCGTGGAGTAATACATACCTAGGATGGTCATGATTTGGTATCTTACAGTTGGTATTTGATTTGACTTAGTTAACGAGATCGTCAAAACGACTATAAGAGCATAAAACTTGGCTAAGTTAAGTAAGACATAAAGGAGTAAATTCAAGCGACAGATTTTCGAAAACACTTAATTAATCAGACTGCAAAGTGGGAATGTCCAAGCGACTAGTAAGACAAATAATGTTGAAGATTCATTATGGAGATCCACAAATGTGTGGCTATACCGTAAGTTCTTGTTAGAGAATATGCCTAGAGGCAATGTATGATGAGTTTTTCCCATTGTATTCATGAGATGATAAGTAGTCCTTGTATAAACTTGTCGATGTATATCGTGAATATGTGGTCGGTTGTGAACTATGCATTCTGTTGTTTTGTACTAAATATCCTTGGTCATTGAGGTTGTGCTGGACACACAACTAGACCAATGTGAGTTAGCTTGATGACTCGGTTCCACTTGTCATGGGCATGGAGATGCTATTCCAACTTACAGATTCGACTAAAAGAGTTTAAGTCGGATTGAAGCCCATATTGAGTACAGCGAACAAGTTGTCATTTGTATATCTCAATCAGTACAATCCTTAGACTGAGGTTGTTGCATAGTCAGTTGAGATCGCAATTAGAGTTACATCGAAGCGTCAAGTAAGCTGAAGATTACTAAAAGAAGCGAGGTTGATTCGTGAGAATCGAAACTGCGTGATGTGCATAACAAGATGGGATTTTGCCCTCCACTTGAAGATATTCTGCAGGCCCTCTTATTGAGATATGATTAGAGCATGGCGCACACGACTGGATTGAAAAGTGATGGCAGAAGCGTCGGTAGAGTTGGTCGGGTGAATCACTTGTATCTGGGATCGAGAGTGAGACTATTTAAGGGATGACATATATTAAACTATAGTCAGCAAAGGTATATCATTGAGGCAAAAGGGACTCAAGACAGAGTGCATTGGAGAAAGGCAAAGTGGAGTCACTTGACTCTTTGGTGCCAGGAGTAAATTGCATAGGAAGTAGCTCTGGTAATCGATGAAGTCGGGACTCTCGTGTCCAAAGTAATACCATCAAGGCACTGTAGGATGCACTTAGAGAGGAGCAAGTTAGGATTGGATCTGAACATATAATCTGGTTAGGTTGGACTAAACCTGAATTAGGAATTTGGAAGTTAGTGAGTTGGACTCACGGTGACTGAGATATAGGCTTTGGTAGATAGAATTGGCCTTGACGGTAATTCCTCCTATATTAGTGGGCGCTTCTTGAAGGTTAACGTTGTTAGGATTTAGGTCATTCCATGTGTTGGAAACCCTAGCTCCCAATGATCCTGCATAATGCCAGAACCTAACAGTTATGTGATTTTCCTCCTTGTACATGGATACGGCATAGGTGTTGTGTGAAATCATGCAGACGATGGGATGCGTTAGAACTTTGCCATCAAGCCAGCCAGCATCGCTCCGGTAATCCATGGCTTGTGGCGTCTGATCTGGTAAACATTGTTCTACCTCAGCTAGATCTTGGGATCACCACGTTAGAGGAAAAAGTTTTGTTTGCTCTCTGGCGGCCCTTAGAATAGTATCGGGCGATAGTTTAGTTTTAGGCTCGGTCTAGCATATGTGATGTCGCGGTGGAAGCTGTAGATGAGATCTATGTGCTGTTTTGTTGAAATTGGAATGCAGCAGAGATGGAGTGGGTTTGTAGGATTGATTGGATCAAGCTGTGCTGAGAATGGTGAATCTCGATTTCCGTGATCATCTGAGATGGGTGGAGCGACACCTATCCGATTAAACCCATGGCATCGGGTAGACCGTGTGCGTAAATCCAGGCGGTGATGAAGATCAAAGTTTGATCGGTCGGGTGATGGTGAATCACATCCGAATCGTAGATGAGATCTATGTTTTGGAAAAGATGGAGTAAATTTTACTTACCATGATAAACTTATACGATCCCGCCCAGCTATCCATTGAATATTGTCGTGGCGCCTTAGATATTCTTGAGTTTCACAACATCGGTAGATGTATTGTATCTATGCATAACGTTTTGCAGGAAGTTGTGAATGGTATGGTTCATCATGCATGTGATGTATGTGTGTAATCCATCATTGGTCTAGAATCCAGTTTATAATAGTAGGCTAGACTAGAGTGTATCCATTTGTTAATATAATAACAACTTATAAATTATTAGGATTCTCTATGTAATTTGCTACTAAGCTAGTGTAGCTGTTTGGAGAACCCAGAAGGCATGCAAGGCGTTGTACATGTTGGCGACATGGAGTAAGGCGGCCCAGTGACAGAGTTGCTTGAGAGAGTCGGATTACAGACACTTTATGAAGAGATGGAGATGGCCATGAAGAGAGCCATACCATTTCATTATAATTACTTTATTTGTGTTATTGTTATGTCTCAGTTTACCTCTATTAGATAGTCAGTAAATTTAATCCCTCAAAAGAATGGTCCTAATCGGTTCCTTGAAGTGTTGCACCATCACAAATTAGGACATTTTGGTAGTGGGCTCATAATATTGAGAGTGCTGCAATTCTTTCCGACTTCTAGGTGGATCAGTCAGAACTCTACTATGAAACACTACATTAGCTAGGCAGATTCTATACAGCAGTTGTGGGACTCGGGGAAAAGAATGGGATGGGGCCGGGGCATGTGATTCCACCTCCAGCGAAGTGCATGAGATCACGTTGACAAGGAGTTGTCTACCTAGATCACTTGGCGGCTAGCGGTGATGCTGAAGCTCACTGTGAGCTTGCTTATTGGATCTGAATCACTAAGTAACCATCGAGAGAGGGTGTTGGGTCTGGTGAAGACATAAAATATTAAAAGTATTTAATATACTTGCTCTTTGTGAATACATGTCTTAAAAGTGTTTTGCATATTTTACATTGTAGATCATGGCACCAATGGCAGTCACTCTCAGGATATCCGGTTTTCTGCGTTGAGTATCAACGAAAGAATAAGCTGAGCGACATAATTTTACCAAGCTGAGTATAGAAATCTGAAAATTGTTCTCAAACAAGAAAGAAGGACCATGTCTGAACAACCCACTTCAGATGATCCGAATGAGAATCTGTTATGCATATGCAATACCGTCCGGGCTAAGGATGGAGTCACGAATATTAGCTGTCTTATGCTTGCTCACATGGAACCCGGACTTGGCAGTTCGAGGCATGTTGAGCCCTACGATATGAAAGCCTCAAAGTATGTTCGAGGCTCAAGCGAAGGCTGAGAGTATCAAGTGTCTAGAGGCTTTGCTGAGTTGCAAAAACCTGGGATGGTGATCACTTTGAGTCCGCATCAACGATCAAAATAGTTGGTTATGCAGTCTGGAGAATCTTAGCTGCCCCCATTAGCGAAGAGTTAGCTACGGATAATTCTGAACTCTCTTCCTGTAGTGCATGAGTTCATTTAGACTACCACATACATAGTATGGATAAGCTCACTGGTGCATGGGATACTCAAGTAGGCAGAGGATCTCCAAGAAGGGCACCGATCAAGTGTTGATAGTGGGAATGAGAACTAAGTTCAAGAAGAGTTCTTGGACTAAGAAGAAGAGCTAAGTCGGGAGGAAAGGGCTCCCGGACCCGGTCCCCAGAATGCTTCCTCAAGGACTAAAGCCATCTCCTTGACAGCGGATCACGCTTCTCTTTTGAGGCGGATGGCCCTTTGGAAGAGCTACTTGACAAGTACTTGGTAGATAAAGCCCGAGTGGAGGTATAAACTTGGGCACAAGGTACCTTGTTTTCTTGATGTTATAGACATATATCTTGCTGATGCCTAATAGCTTCTGGTGTATGTGATGCAGTGGTTATTCACATCGGCAACTCGTTCGCGAGGGCTGAAATAAGAACTAGGAGGCGTAGCAAATGAGGTTGATATTAAAGTCGGCAACAAAGCAAAATTCTTCTGCGTTGGAAGTAAACGCGATGCAACTTCATTTACCTTCCGGATTCATTGAACTAAATAATTGTTATGTTCGATGCTTTCGATCAAAATTGTTATTTACCTTCATGTTTGATGAGGCAGGCTATGGAGTCGAATATCAGAATAATGGTTGTTCTTTGTATTTGAATGATATGTTTCTGGGATTTACCCGTCGGGGCGGGTTATTTATTGAATCTTATGATGGTGAATTCGGTTTTATAACATAAATGTTAAAGGTTGAAGCAAATGATGCAGATATGACTTTACTTTTGGCACTGTCGACGAGTACGTATAAGTTGAAGCGCATGAAGAGCTCCATGATGATGGACTCTAACCCGTTGGGCTTGGAGTCGTTAGAGACATCTTGAATCTGCCTACTCGGCAAAATGACCAAGAACACCTTTACCCAAGAGTTGCGAAAGGCGTCCAGAGCTTGTTGGGACTGAGTACATAGTGATGTGGACCAATGAGCACGGCGACGAAATTGGTTATGAGTACTTAAATTACCTTCCTTGATGATTTAGTAGGTATGGATATATGATGAAACATAAATCGAAGCCTTTGAAAGTTCAAAAGAATTCCGAGAATAAACGCAGAATCAACTCGGCAAGAAAATAAAGTTTCTTGATTGAGACAGGAGGTGAGTACATGAGCCATGAGTTTATTGAAGGCCATCTGAAAGAAGTTGTGGATTCCTCAACTCTCCGCCGAGGCAGCCGCAAAGGCAGTGTTTTGGAAAAGCGAATCGGCCTTGTTGGACATGGTACGATCAATGATAAATCAGACAGATCTACCTTTATCATTTGGGGTTATTGTCTAGAAAGCAGTAGCGTTCACACTAAGCAGTACCATCAAAATGGGTGAAAGACACGCATGAGATGTGGACAGGCAAAAAAGCCAAGTTTATCTTTTCTTAAGATTTGGGGTTGTAAGAAAGCTTTTTGTCAAGCGACTCCGGTCGAGGACAAACTTACAGCCAGAAGTCGGATAAAGTGTATTTTCATGGGGTGTCAGAGGCGCTGGGATTACTACTTCTACAACGAGAAGAAGAGGCAAAGTGTTTGTCGCTTTCAAGGCAATTGTCTTCCTTGAGAAAGAGTTCTCAAATTAGAATGTCGTGGGAACTGATTACCTTCGAAGAAATTTGAGAGAGCCAAAGCTAGTAGCGATGGCAAAAAACTAGCGGAGGATTAAGGCCGGTGTGGCAGCTGAGCGGCAATGACACACAATACTACGAAGATGACAAGATTCTGAAGTGTTAAATGATGTATTCTTTGTTAGACGGTGATGAGCGGCAAATTGACCGGGCGATGGTGAGATGGTTCGAGTCATGACTTAGAGCCATGAATCCGAGATAAAATCATGGATGAAAATCAAATTTGGAACTTGGTTGATCTGCCAGGCCAGTGCAAGACCCGTCGAGTGCAAATGGGTCTTTGAAGAAGCAATGGATGGGAATGTTTAAGTCTATAAAACACTTGCTTATGTGAAGGGGGTTCTGACAAGTTCAAGGAGTTGATTACGATGAGACTTTCTTGCCCGTGGCGATGCTTAAAATCAGTTCAGATCATGTGGCCTATAGCGGCCTATTTGACTATGAGATATGGATGGATGTCCAAAGCAGCTCATGTGAGAATTTATGGGGATGTGTATGAAAAGTACAGCGAGGGTTTTTGTCAATCGGATAATCTTTGACAAGTGTGCAAACTTCAAGAAATCCATTTATGGGTTAAACACGCATCTCGGGTTAGATATGCGGCATTAGGGTAGTCAAATTGTTTGAAAGCTGTCAAGGTGATCATGATTCTTATTTATACAAGAAGCTTGAGTAGGAACAAGTAAATTTCTAATCACTTATATATGGATGACACTTCATGCTGATTGAAATGATGTCCATATGTTGCAAGCAAGGAATCATTGGAAAGAGTTTCTCAATGAAGACTTGGGGTGAACAGCATACATCCCTCAGAATCCGGATCTATAGAGATAGATCAAGGAGAGCTCGATGGTTGAGTCAGTGCTTGTTGGACAAAGGCAGAGATTTCAACATGGAATCGTCTAAGAAGGGTTCTTACCGATGTCATGGTGTAAACTTAGCAAGAACTCGGTGTCCTTGACAACTGATGGCGAAGTCGGATGAGTGCGATTCCATATGTACATGATCGGATCCATCATATGCATATGATTTGTACTAGGCGGATATTTCCTATGCTCTAAGTGTTGTGAAGCCAAATGCAGGCTGATCATGAGATCCACTGGACAGCTAAAAATATCCTGATGCCGAGAAGAACAGCATATGTTCTTAGTTTTATGGTGGTGAAGATGGGCTTCGGTGTAAAAAGGGTTACGGTCTGAGTTATCTTACCGACTCAATCAATTCGTTCGCAATCCGGATCGTGTTTATTATAAGCGGAGTCTTTGTAGGCTGGAAGAGTTCAAGCAGAGGCTGTATGCGTCTACAGCGAAGGCTAGTATATTACGCCTCGGGCGACAAAGGCTGTTTGGATGAGGAATTTCCATGGATCTTGGTGGCAGATTAGAAATTCGTCCAATCGTTGAGTGATATTGCTTGACAATGGTGCTGTGCACAAGCCAAAGGAACCTAGACAGCACAGAGAACAAAGCACATACTCATGCGTTACCACCTGATTAGCGATTTCATGGGTCGGGATGATATCAAGTTATACAAGGTACACGGATACAAATATTGCGGATCCGTACGACCAACCGTTACCTGGCTGAAGCATGAAGTAACCTGCATGGGCATTGAATACTTAGACATGATGTAGAGAACGGCTCTAGTGCAAGTGGGGAGACTGTTGAATATGCCTACGGCGATGTGATAGGATTTTCCCATTATATTTCCTTGAGATATTAGTAGTCCTTATAAACATCTGATGTATATCATTGGACATATGATTCGGTTGTGGAATTATGCATTCATGGTGTTTGTACTAAATATCATGGTCATTGAGGTTATCTTGGACTTTTAGCTTAGACCAATGTGAAGTTTGGCTTGATATTTCGTTCCCACTTGCTCATAGGCATGGAATCTTATTTCAACTTACAGTTAAGCTAAGAAGTTTAAGCAGGTAGTTGACCCATATTGAGAATTACAACGAACAAGTTGTCATTTATATCAATCAATATAATCCATAGACCTGATTTGTTGCATAGTAAGTTGAGATCACCCGTTGATTCTGACGCTGATCAGGGTTATAAAAGGCGGGGTTGAATTCATTTGAGAATCAAGCTAACGTGATGTGCATAACCAAGATGAGGATTTTGCCCTCACTTGGAGATGACTCTACAGGCCCCCTCTTGTGAGATATGATTGAGCCATGGCCATACGACTAAGTTAGAAGTATTAACCGAAATGATCGTAGAAGTTAGTCGGGTGAATCATATCTCCGGATCGAGAAGAAATTCGGACTATTTAAGGGATGGACATATATTACGCCTATAATCCGGCAAGAGTATATACGTGAGGCAAAAGACTCGGGCATAAATGCGCATTGGAAAACAATCGTCATGACTCTTTGGTACTTGGGGTAACCGCGTTACTGAGGGCACTTCTGAAAGCGGTCGATTGAAGTAGGACTCCTATAAATGTCCAAGTAGCCGCGCCAAACTGCGGTCACACATGAAGGAAAGGTAAATTCCGGATTGGTCTGAACATATAATCTGGTTAAGAGTTGGACCCTAAACCTGAATTGGGGTAGTTAGTGAAGTTGGACTCGGTGACTAGTGTTATAGGCTTTAGTGAATGGAGTGTGGCCACGTTCACTCCCTATATTAGTAGAGCACATTAACGAGAAAAGAGTTAATCGTTGACCGGTTAGGTCATTCCATATGTTTGAAACCTAGCTTACAGCCAGTCTGCTGCCAGCATGTAATTACTTGATTTATCGCCGGTACTCCTCATACGTATGGATACCGGCATAGGTGTTGTCGCATTCGACACCCGGAGACGTCAGCGGATCGTTAGGACTGCCTTGCATCAGTAGCCAGCATCATCAGTAATCCGCGGCTTGTAGCGTCTGGTAAGTAGCTTTCGTGGCCCTTCTACTGAAACTGAATCTTAGGATACCACATTAGAGGAAAAAAGTTTTTATTTTTATCTGCGTGGCCTTGATTCTTTCATGAGACCTTAACTAGGAAAAGTAAGCTGGACAAGAATAGCGCCCTGGTTATAAAACTAATGGTTACCCTGAATAGGAAGTTTAGAAACATTAGTAGACCCTAAGGGAGAGTAAAACATAAAGTGGAAATACTTTATTATACGAATCTACGAGTAGAGGCTGGAAGAAGTACTAATATGCAACAAATTAAGACTTATTTTCATAGGAATGCAAAAGTGTTGTATAAAATACTTTTAGAAGTATGTCTAGATGAAAGATTGAAGTTTAATTTCAGATAAGGACTCAAACTATAAGGTAATTAACAAATGGAAGTTGAAGAAATAATAAGAGTAATAACAAAAGATTATCTAAATATTGACAAAATTTTGGAAGCAGAAGAATATAGGCCGTTGAATTCTTGAAAGGACTGAAATTAGGAGGAAACAACTCTTACAAGGATCTTGAAGGCACTTTATCAATTTGGTTATGTGTTTAGAAACAATAAATTCCGATAGGTATGGACTAAATGTGTTTAAATCAATTTTCAGGAAGGATTACTAGTACTCGTCACACAATGACAAACCAAATATTTAGTATTTGACCACAACTGTTATCAATAGAATTTAAAACCTGTTTTAGTGAGACTTCCCTAAGACCTTGAAGTATGAGAGCTCAATGATCAAGTAAAGGGAGTTGTATTAGGATGCTAATCAGGGAAATGTAACAAGTGAGGAATTATATGGGACATCCCGAAATCAGGTTATCACCTTGAACGCCAGGGAGGATTATGTAACATCGGTGGGGTGGAGATACAACATCCTTTGAAGTACAAATAAAGAAGGTGGTTGTAGGTGAAAAGGTACATCTTGAGGAAAAGCGGAAGTATGAAAACGCAAATGGAAGTCCAACAATGGTGGAACCACAACCAAAGCAGAGTGGTAAGTCAAGGTATTGCTATTGATATGATTACCTTATACATTGCATTAAAGTAGAACTACTTTTGATGTTCGATATGGGTGTACTATGCAACTACAATAAGGCCATTAGAAATCTCAGAAGTGAAATAATGAAACGCCGAGAGTTGATATACGGGAAGTAAGGTTCAAGAAGCCAAAATATTCTTAAAAAAGTAAACCATAAGTACTAAGTATACTATAAATATAGATTAATATTAGAAAGTCAAGCCCTTATTTGGCCAAAGTATAAACGAATATAACCTTAACAAGACTTTAAAACTTAGACGCTTCTTGAATAGATGTCTAACACAAAACACTCGAGACTTGATCATGAAGTGCTAGATTCAAAAGTAGTCTATGGGATTAATGATGACTCATTTCAAATCTAAAGAGATCCAAGGAGAAAGAAAGCAGATGAAGATGCAACAATTATATTCATCACTGGTTAAAAAGAGTTACTAGGATCTGAAGAGTTAATCTTAACCACGAAGCGTAAAAGTATGAACTTCTAGAATGATTGAGTTTAAAGCGGGAGGTCTATGTCAGGATACTTCCTAAATGGGGACACATGTTTGTGCATTCATGCATAGAAATCCAAAAGGTCAATTTTAAGCATGAAACTAAAGGGATACAAAGTGATAAAGTCTCTCTTGCTCTGATGTATGAGCATAATGCGAGAAGATTTTGACATGACCTTTGTAGAATTATTTATCTAGAGATGATTCAAACATGTATTTAATTTTAAATTTGAATTCAAATGGATTTGAAAAATTCTAAATTGAATTATGGAATGTTAATTACTTGAGGAGATGGGTAAAGTCTTGAATAAAGTAATGATAAGATATTGGAACATATTATATTGTCCTTATAGTTATTCAAATAGAGAAGAAAAATTGAAATTTAATAGAAAAGTAAAAGAAAAAGAATTACAACAATAAATAATGGTGAATACATGTTTATAGACAGAATATAAATTTTTACAAGATTCAGTTGAAATAGAAATAAAATTTAACTGTACATTATACAAATTTACATTTATCCAGATTACATTATTCAAAGTACCCAATTTAAAGAATAATAAAGAAAGTCCCTAAATTACATTTCTAAACTAAGATTAAATCATATCCTAGCTTTCTTCATATTATTTATTCCTACAAAACAAACAGAAAGAAACAAAACAAAAATAAAGGAAGGTTATATTAGATGGTTTTGCTCTCGGAATACGATTATGATGCACTATTTGTCTCATCATTGACTTAAATCAGAAGAGCCAAATTTCACAAATCAATAGTATATGTTCTTATGAAATGTGTAGCCTCAGACTAGTGCATCATAGGGCTGATTAGGGGCAAGTTTCACCAAGGAAGGTAAAGAGAAAGATGTAAAAACACATTTCACTTGATCACTCACAGAATTTTACACCATTGGGCCTAGGTCCCCAGTTGTAGCTGCTCACATAGCCATACGCTGGGTGTGCTGTCAACCTTATTGGGAAGAAAACAAAGAAAGCAATTCCATGCAAGGGTGGACCAACCCGTGCCAACAAAAGTACTACCATTCCATCTCCACTCCGAGCACATCTCCTTTTATCATCCACAGGTACCATAGTTCTTATTAAATTTCTTCAAACCACCACATCACCAACATCTGGTTGCTAAAACCATCCAAGAGCTGGAGGGAGGAGTTTCACAGGGAAGGAAACAAACCAGGAGGCCCCAATTTGTGATTCATTGAGAATTTTCAAGCAAGAAGGTCAAGATCCAACATCAGGAGGGCCAGAACCTTAACATCACAAAGGTGAAGGCTTACCAGCAATAGGAAGGAATCCGTCAAGATTCACCTAGGTCATTATAAGCATGTATTTACAAGCCACCTTTCTAATTTACAACAGGTTAGTTCTTGATTAGTATAGCATAAATCTTGTCCTTTTATTTTTTTGAGCATGGGTGTGTGGGGAAGAATAAGACTGGGTAGTAATGCTACTCCAGTATCATCTGATTAGATAAAAGCCAAGTAGAAAGAATCTGTATTTCAGCCCACTAAATTAGCTTCAGCCTTTTTGTCATAAAGCTTAGTTTCTTCTTTTGACACCAATATCAACTACATCATATTGATGTTTCCGGCCTTCAAGTCATGCTACTTGGGCTACCATTTGCACTCTCAAGATTGGAGTCCTTACAATAGCAGCCAAAACAGCTAGTGTGAGAATGGTTCTTCTATATTAGCTAGCTCACCAAATTACTTAAACAAAACAAACTCTACCATTTTCCCTAGAAAATAATCCGGGGAATCAGAACATGAATATTAGTTCTCTGTCCATGTCTTGAGGGAACTCAATTGTTAACTCTACATCAAGCCATTAAAATGATAAAGATAATACTTTAACTCTTACGGGTCATATTGTCCAGGTGTACCAACACTTGATATAATCATCATCAGCTTATTCTCCTGGTTTTCTAGAAGGCATATGGGACTTCTCTAAGGCACATTCGAGGTATCACCTCTATACCAACAAGTTCATCTATATCGCACAAATCAGATAATCCACCTTCCTAAAATGAATTTGAATCGTACTGAACATTTGATTTAGAAGTGAATGAATGAATATCAATCTGTCTGTATTAAACCACATTTGATTTAGGTAGCTTTAAGACTTAAATTTACCACGATGGCAGGGAAGTAAATCGAGGCTAAGCACATCAATGCTTCACAATCAAACATCACTGAGCAGGAAGACATCGCCGTTTATTATCACGTTGAGTCCATTGGCAAAATGAACTCATCACTGTGTATAAGCATCCACATATAAATGAAGTACACGATACGGAAGGTTCTACGGTAAAGAACATAGTAGCAACAACATATTTTAGCGATTACTGTTGGCAGAAGAAGAGCAACAAGCTAGGAGTCATTGGGTGCAATAGGTACCACCAGATTAACGCAGGGAAGAATATCCTTTGGTAGGATGAGCTTCGGAAAATTTAGCTGAACATCAACTGCGGAGGTGTAGACCCTAGGATTTGAATGTGAAACCTAAATGGGGGTAATCACGGAAAACACACTTGACATACTTAAGAGTAGATTGACATGGAAGAGCATAGAAGAGATAACCACTTCAAGGTCCATAAGCTTACAGGAATGAAAGGAAGTAGAGGATGTCGGTGATGAATCGACATGGCGACATAGGGCGCGAGCCTTCGACACCCATTTTCCTGACGACATCACCAGTGCTGGGAAGCAAACTCCTAAACTCAAGAGCCAGGAGTTTAGCGGTAATACGATCGTCAAACCCTAGTACTAAAGGGATCGCTTTTTGGATCTGTTGGGATAGGAGGAGCAAATGTGAGTAGGAAGGAAGAATAAAGAATGACGCGTCATGTAATGATCGTGATGGCTACAACCGGTAAATGCCTGACATAACATCATGGCGAATACATCGCCATGAGGAAGAAGGCAGCCGGGAAGAAAGAGAAAGGAGGCTAGGTGGCCCATTGATTAAAGTCACTAGTCTATTATTGTATGAATTTGGGTTGAAAATAGAATTGGTTGGCCCGAGGAACCGAGTTAATTAATTAATTATCATTAAAATAAAAAAGAGAAGTTTAAATAAACTCTAAATATTATAATTACTAAAATACTACCCTAAATGTATTGGCTCTGAAAATAATAGAAAAATCCTAAGAATACATATAGTATATAAAATCATCAAAAATAATATTCACTAAGAAAAATAACTTTACTTATTTAAAATTAAATAAAATGCAAATAAATACTAACACCACTAGAAGCCTTAGTGAAATTTCATAAAATAAGGGAAAATCCTGAAAACTAATAAAATCATTTTTTGCAAACGAAATAAATCTACTATTTTATAAAAATACTAAATTACTCTATACAAAATAAATCCACTTGTTCATGGAAACGAGAAATAATTCATTTTCTCCTAATTGGCAAAACACATCTACAACGAAAAGATTTATGCTCACTTCCTTGGAAACTGAAGCTTGAACCACTATAGAGCATAAATACCCCTCTTGAGTCACTAGCAACTACTTCCTTAGAATAGCTACTAACAACGGAAGCATAAGATCACAAACAACTACGAGACATGATAGAATCAATAAGAATAAAACCATTAATCAATAAAGCATAGTAATCTCAATATCCATGGTCCTACAAACATAACATGCATGATTACAAATAGATTAGATCTTTTGATCCTTGAGCAGACTCACAAGATCTATACATGAAATCCTGAGAGGAGATATAACCATCTAAGCTACTACATGTGCAAGTAGTCCAAGGTGGAACTACTCACGCTTCATCTTAGGAAAGGCCTGGGATGATCTCCCCTCTATTATACCAGCGCTGAAGAACTTTAGATCCCCCGATCTAGGGGCAGGAAGTAGTGGCGGCCGGCTACAAAAATTTAAATGGAGTTTTGATGGTGCCTAGGGGTTTACTGTCACACACCCAGGAGCTTCTTATAGGCGAGAAAAGGCGAGGCACACCACTGCTGAGCAGTGGGCCCTCCCGCCCTAGAAATTAAGCATGTAAACCCTCCATCTCCTCTGCAGCTTCATGTAATACGGTAAAAATATTTACTTTGACATCCCGTCAATTTAAAGAATATTGATTTTTCTCCCTTCTGGAACCCAAAACGGAAAAAGCAGAGGCAACAATAACACTTTGTGGCAACTTGTTAATAGATTAGTTCCGGAAAAGATATAAAAACACCTCAAGTGTAGACAAAGCAAAATGATAGATACTAAGCAAACATGAAACATCCAAAATTATAGATACATTTAAGCGTATCAAGCGTACAAAACTAACTCCTACTTGTGTCACCTCAAAGGTAGGTAGTGATAAAGAATAATTTTTTAGGTGACATACCATCAAGGCTGAATCAGGCAATTTGCAAGCATTGAAAGCTAGAGATCAAGAACTTAAACATGGCGAAAGATGGAGTTCTATTAATAAGACAAATAACTGTAAATGCAACATAAAGGCTACAAACAAGATCATAAAATAACATGCATTGAAAACATTTGTTTGTTTCACACTGTCCCGAGAGAAAACATGGCTGTAGTGGCATTTCAACTTGTCACGCATGGGTGGCAAATGAATATGAGACACCTTCAAAGTTCATAAGAGTGAATAGATACAAGTAGCTTTAAGACAAGTAATGTCACAATATGCATCAATCAATAAGTTTTGGGACACTGCACATAATGGCAACTGCTCGCTCTCTTAATCAGTGCCTAAAGGTGAGGTGGAGACTTAATATAATAGTGGAAGAAAGGCCCTTCATAAAAGTTGAGGATTCAAAGTTTTGAGGTTTCCAAAATTATGGTACTTGTTAGCTTTTAGCCCTCATGCCCCTATCATAAGAATCTTGAAGTGATTCAGGTTAAAGTAGACAAACTCTGGGTATATGCTTGGCAAAGTATAAGTTGTGATCTCAACCTCCCTTGAATCTGAGGGCCGCTCATGCTACTCAACCAGGTCCACTGTAGGTTCTTGTCATAGTAGTACATCGTATTGTCACTGGGGCATCAACAGGTACCCACTCAGACATGAATGCAGGGCTAACATAACCAAAATGACAAGGCAAACCCGACAGCCAGGCATCTCAGCAATCTTTTACTATGTTCGCAGCTTTTTTATTGAGGAAACTGAATGGCTCATTGTGGTGATGCAAGTTTCCACCATGATTAGGCATGGCTTAGGCTGGCGTCGAGCGTTTCTCTAACACAAAATACATAACTCCTTGGACACAATCTCCTCTTTATGTCACACGGTATCATCCATAATCAAAAATAGCGATATCAGCTGTATACAAAGGCTGGTGATATTGAAAAGGTTCCCATGACAACATGGATTACCTTTAATTCAGCGATATAAGTGCAAGCATATACAACATAGGCAGACAATGGTTCAAGTTTATTGAGGGGCAAAGAATATAAGTGTGCCATCAAGTTAAATGAAACTTTAATCTTAAGTTCCACATAACAAAATAGATTTTAATTGGAAGATAGCTGAGGAAGAAGAATTTACTTGGGATGGTGCTACACACCATGCATAGAAATTTATATTTGGTACTTTGGAGATAACTTGGTTTTTTAGGAGGTGGAAGCATGGTAGGCTTACTCATACAGTGAAGGCTAGCAAGACTAAAACTGACCAACTAAGAGGCAATAGCATGCATAATCATGCGAGCAACAAAACATTGCAATCAAGCATAAGTGTCACATCCAATTTTGGAATTTGGTCTTTTTATCATTCATATCATTGCATCATACTTTTCCTGCAAAACCGTCGAGTGAAAAGGTTAAATAGCGCTTTCTTCAAACCCTATTCTATTTTGCTCTGAGGCTCCTACAGAAGCTGGTAGGACTAAGCGTTGACCACCCTTGCTTGGCCTAGTGGTTTGTCAACCCTTGACCCTAGATTCTTCCCTCGACTTCCGAAACCGTAGGAGCAAAATCACTCGATTGGAGGCTTTCTACGTCTGGCGGAGAGAAATTCTGTGACCCGTTGATAGTGAATGGTCGGTAAAACGGTCGGGTACTGGACCAGAATTTCCGGAATCCAGGCTCCAACTCGCGCCGAAGATCAGTTTGGATTTCATGAGGTAAGGGCCCACTTAAGAGAGCCACCCAGCCTGGGGAACCCGCGCCCGACCCGCGCCTGCTTACGATCATTTCCCGTTAGCCTGCGACCGCTGCCATTTTGACGCCACTCTCCCTCGCCGCGCGCGCCTCCTGGAGGCCATGCGCGCCTGCCCATACGCCTCGCGCGGCGTAATCCCGTCGCCGCGATGCCCCGCCCACCCGCCTACCCGCGCCTTGCTTGCCGGCGCTCCTCGCCGCTTTCGCGGCCCGGTAGCGCCAGCCTTTCCAGCCCGCCTCGCCGCAAAACCGCCTCGCCCGCCCGCCGCCGCCTTGCGGCTGCGCGCCTACCAGCGCCCGCGGCAACCGCCGTACCCTCGTCGCCCTACCCGCCCAAGCGCCGCCGAGCAGCCCGCCGCAGCAGCATCGCCCGCCCGCGCCTCGCTTCCAGCCCCGCCTTCACGCCGCTTACTGCAGCACAGCGCAGCGCATGCTGGCAGCTGCGCTCACCGCACGCTACCTTGTTGCGCTACAGCGCACCTACGCTACGCAGCACTTTTACGCATCTGCACACCGCAGCGTGCGAACGCCGCCGCCCGTTCGCGTGACCGTTTAACCCGGTCGCGTGACGTTTACATCCCAGCGCGAGAAAACCGGCGCGGGCAGAACCCGATCGCGCCCGCCGTCCGGAACTACGCCGCGCCGTCCGTTTACGCCGTTTGTTTCGATAAGACTGCAGCCACCGTCAGATTTCAGGTCGATGGATTTCAGATGCGTTCGTTGACCAGTCGAACTGGCGTTGTCTAGTCAGGCCGTCCAGTCAGCGCCCAGTCAGCGATGGCCAACGTTGACCAGTCAGCAGAACCACGGTGATTGACTGGTTAATTTTTGGTTAATCGATTTAGTTGACAGATTTTGGTAGAAACTTGTAAATTGCGTATAAATTAAACCGCTTGGCCAAAAATTGCAAATAAAATATGTGTAGAATTCAGTGGAGGTCGTGTAGAATCTCGATGTACCTTTAGGTTCAGGCTTTTGCAGCAAGGTTTAGTACAGTTTAATCAAACTAGTTAGTGGCCTTTTCGGAGTAATAAATTCGTGGCGAAAAAGATCCTAGCTCAAAAAATCGCGTGTAATGATATGTCCCTGGATTCAGTGGAATGGGGAATCTCATCGTGAATTGAAAAGATAGGCTTACAGTAAAAACTTCTGCAGAAACTGTCTGAGTAGCTTTCTGCGAGTATTTTAATACTCGGGAGTTTTATAATTCCTTTTTGAGTAATTCCAGTTGGTACTGTTTCTAATCCTTGATGCCTATCTTGCGGTAGAATTTTTCCCAAAATTTTACACAAAACAGTATCCACTACCGGTGGTGAATTATTTGAAGGTTCTAGCTCTAGTTTTGAGCATGCTACTTTTTTCGCGTAATAGATTTTCCTTGCTTTAAAGCTAAAAACTATTTTCCATGCATGCAATCAGTAAGTATTATTGAATAGATTATGTGTGTTTGCAGCTGTAGCACCCAGTTCATATATATACATATCTTCGTACATCATACTTTGTTATTTGCATTTTGATTGTGGCAGATTGTTTGTTTATGAATGCGAATTTAGCCCATCGTGTAGATTTGTGACCAGAGGTGGCAACGCTTGCTACCGTGTTACAGTGAATTGTTCTTCCGATTCCGCTTCACAACCAAGGCAAGTAGATGCTAATTTGTTCATGATAATCGTCCTACTATTCTCAATGATGCATTGTCATTGTATTTTTGTAGATGCATGTGTAGGATGATACTATACGCTATGCTATGTCCTATTATGTGAGTAGGGCTTTCCTTGTAGATGAGAACCACCGTTGGTAGCAGATGTGCTGAAGCCATGCCTTTTTGTTGAACAAAGGCTGAGTTACATCACTGAAGAAGTTGTTTCTAAAAGTATTGGTTTTGTGAAAACTGAAAACAACTTAATCAATGAATCTCCTGGGTGTGATAGGTATTGATAATTTTGGTGGTTTTTCATTGCGAGGAAGGCACCCAGGTTTCAGAGAGAGAATGATTGGCTTCTACTATTGTGCTTAGCCTTGGCTACGTGTACAACCTGACATGTGCCAATAATGGAATGGGCGGTTGGTTGGACTTAATAGGTTAATTAATTAACTTTCGAAGACCTCGCAGTATCAGAGCCGGTAGAATTTTGGTAGAGGACTGGACGGCCGGTCGCTTGGCGTCGGGAGTTGAGATTACTACTTCGAACAGTCTCTTCTTGGACTTCTCCTATCATCACCCAAAATGAGAGTGATGGTGCAGAGGCTAGAGGCTGGCCAAGTCACATGGGTAAAGTGTACTAGCACCTCTGCAGGGTGTATAATCTAATCGATTAGCCGTGAAAATCCCCGGTTATGGACAACTGAGTTGCTTGATATTGATTCCATGACATGTTTATACGCTCATTCCAATTTCATAATTGTTTTAATATTGTTGGGTTAACTTAATTGCGTGGGATCTTTTTCAAAGAAAATCATAAACTGTTTATGAAAGTAGGACAATATGTATTTGCAAATGCAAGCCAGGACACAGCTCCACTTGCCAAATATGCATGTAGATGTTAGTACTATTGTCTCCAATTACTAGCTCTACTTGCCATACATTCCACATGTATTGACCCTTGAAGGCTGCTTTCGTTTTCATGTTGCAGAGTTATTTACGATTTTGAGTGGCCCGATATAGGCCATGTGCTCACTTTCGGTACTTGTTCACTTGTGGGCAATTTGAAGAATGGAGGATTTACTTTATTTATGTTGCTACCTGAATAATTGCCAGAAGGCTAGCTTTTGGGCTAAGCTTTATTGTAATAATGGTACTCTTGGATCTTCGTTATTCTAATGATACCACGGATATTTTTGCTATATTCATCTTACTCTCTATTATGGGCCAATGAAGCGATCCGGGGATTGGCGCATGTCACATAGAGGCGCGGTCTTTTCAGAACCGGGGTGTCCGCGAGGATAATTGCTCCGAGCAGTATTGTATTATCATTGTCAGGATCGTGATGACCTAGTATTGGATTAGGAAGCCATAGATTTATTAAAGCCTATGTGTACTCTGTCTTTCATATTATGCCTTTTCACCCTCGTAGAGAATTCTTACCATATGCTATTATCACACTTTCCTCTTTTACTTGATAGATGGGAGAAGTCGGGGACTGATGTATGCCACCATGGAGTCACCTTGAGGCCCTTTGCAAAGGCGGAGTTAGCTCAGCTCTCCATGATCATTGGGTGCCACTTGCCCATGTTCAAGGAGGAAGAAGGCTGTACACCTATGGATATGGAGAGGATGCATGGGGAGATCACTACCTTCATATTCGGAGATACTGCCGCCTGTGCCAAACCCCGTGCACTTGATCTACACCAAGACATGTCTGGCAAGCCCAGGGACTTGGAATCAACAGCCATACTGTGAAGCCACCATCTCGCTAGTGTCATAATGTCCGACACCTACTGCCAACCCAGATTCACCCTACCATGACTATGGGAGGCGTGATGAAGATGGACACATTGTGTATGTCAGTTACCCAGTGAATGTGGCCAGGAACAACTGTCATGCTTCCCGTCGAGGAGAGCACATAGAGGACATGGAAAGGGAGAATGGAGCTCTAGCTGAGAAAGGTGAGGATGATAAAGGAGGATTACAGAATTTTTGCTAGCAATGGTATGATTGGTTAAGGACAGGAGATTGACACCCTGCATGAAGTTGTGGGAGTTACGGAGAATGCCACGATAGTCGGGAAGATGAAACCATAGCACATCTTCGTAGTGCTGTGCATCTTGGGGAACACCCGAATATCTGACAGCATTGCAAGGGAACAATTGTCCGAGAAAGGGACAACCAAACTATTGAAGCTATGACAGCCCAGATTGTTTGCTGCCTCAAGCACAGCTGAATCCTGCCCTCTGATGATGACAATGGATATGATGGCAACAATGGGGATGATGATGATGACGAGTGGAGCGATGATGATGGCCGAGGGGACGAGGATGATGATGATGGAGGCGATGATGGTGGAGGAGATGAAGGCCTGTTGCGTTGCAGCTGAGAGTGAAGAAGAAGAAGAGGAGGATCCAGAAGAGGTGGAGTTGGAGATCTCAAGTGATGATTTCAGGATAGGTGTACACTCCGCGCCATATGGATTTATGCAGCGAGCGAAGCGTCAGCGCATGAACGCGCTGTGACAAGGACCCTCTTTGCAACGCTGCTCTTCAAAGAAGTAGATGAGAAGTCCACAAATTAGTCCTCGAATTAGGCAAATTAGATTTAAGGATTAGTCTCGATCATTGTGAAGCTTAGTTCGTGTTAGTTTAAGGTAGATTAATTTGCTTATTTGTGTACTCAATATCTCAGGAAATTATAATATGTCTGAATTTTACTATTGAAAGGTGCATGGCAATTTGATTTACTATACATGTTATTTTTCGCTGCAGTTTTCTGCTGATACAGCAGTACTTTACGATTTTCATATTTTCTGGTAACTCAGAAAAATCCTGAAAGAAAAAAAATTGAGCTGATGCGAAACTCTCTGCACTATATGTGCAAAAATCAATAAATGTTCTGACGAGTTTAGAGTCAGGCGGAAAAATTCGCGAACGCTGCTGGACTGTTCTGGCAGATTGCTGTTTTTGTTGTTTAGTTGATCTACTGTTTAGTTAACCATTGCGCAACTCTTATGTAAAACTGTTGTTAGGTATAGCACTGCTAGGACTAACCCCTAGGATGTTGCTGGATCCTTGTTTTGTTGATGTATTTGCTTGCTTGTGATTTGTGCGCTATTGTTTTATTTGTTGATTGATCATAACCATGCATGCGGTAGAATCCTATTATCGTAGAATGATTCTTTTCTAAACTTACCTGTGTTGAACCTTGCAGATGCCTCCCCGCCCGTCAACCCACTGAGTTGGAACAACAACTCATGGCTCGAGCTCAAGCTGACCCAAGATGATGACTCTCGTTCACTTGGCAAATCAGAACCTTAACAATGAAAACCATAATCAGCCTCGGGGAGATGCTCTCACCAGATTTCTGAGGTTAAGGCCAGCAAGTTCTCTACTGCACCCATGAGACCAATGGTTGCTCTCGACTGGTTAGCGTTCAAGTCCAACTTCAGAGATCTGGCCAACTTTTGGATTGCACTTGATACCGAGAAGGTGAGGTTTGCAGCTCACTTCTTTGGAGGGACCAGCCACTTCTTGGTGGGACACTTTTCAGATCACCCACCCGGCGGACAACGTAACTTGGCAGGCAATGTTTTTGAGGAAGGTTCGAGGGACCAACCACGTGTCTTAGGAGTTACGAGCCTAAAGAGGAAGGAGTTCCGCAACTTGGCAAACCAATCACACATTGGCCAGTACATTGAGGTTCAACAACTTGTCCCGTTATGCACTTTTGAGGATGTTGAGTGATGCGAAAAGAGGAGAGATTCTGGATGGCCCTCGGTGATGAGCTTTCGGTGCAGCTTCACTGGTGGTTTATTGCCCCCACTTTCCGGGGAGAAGACTTATGGACCAAGGCCAAGATCTTGGAAGGAAGCACAAACAGGTGGAGAACAGCCAAGAGAAAGAACAACAATCACTTTTTCACGGTTCCCCACACCACAAGAGTCTACTTGCTCCATTATGATGGATACTCCAAGCATGGAGGAAATGACCATGGGAATACATGATAGCCACCACCATGGAGGCCGATGGACATAAATCGTCATGACAACCATAGGAGCAGCCACCACAGCCACAAGGGAGGACACTCTCACCACTCCTAGAGGACAGGGTGGACATGCCGCAGCGTGTAACCCAATGAGACTTCGAGGATGCTGAGTGAAGTGGCGTGCTTCAAGTGTAAGCAGAAGGGACACTATCTGCTGCGACAACTGTCAGGAGAGGAAGAATGAAGCCAACCCAACAATGAGAAGGCCACGATTGAACCACATGAATGTGGAGGAGAGAGATTCCAGATGAAGGTTTGACCTTGGCAGTTGGTAGAGATTTTCCAATCAACACTTACCCTGCACTTATACTTTTTAAAGCTCTTTGGTGCATCGCATTCACATTCATATCAAAAGGGCATTAGGTGGATAAGTACTAAGTTACCCTCTTGAGAGTCTATGCAAAAGGTCTAATAGAGTGAGTTCACACGGAGGAGATATGATAGCTAAGCAAGGGATACGCGACTTAAGCATATGATTGGAACACACAACCGGTGCACATTTGGTAGTGTTGGAATCACAGGGGAAGTTAGATGTTGATTACGGGTATGGATTGGATGTCTACATGCATGGGGACGTACATAGATTGTGCCTGGCGACTGACTGTTTCACTCAAAACCCGGATGGTAAGAGGATTAGATTCAAGTCGGGTTATGCGACCAGGAAGGTGTAAGTCGAATTCTCTCTTAAGGGGGATAGCATGGATACCGTGCCGGTGATTGGGAATTACACACGGCGTGTTTCAGGAAGAGGCACCCGAGGATGCCACGGCGACAGCGAAGGAAGTAGAGTTTGCTTATCGACCTGATGCGGGAAACGGGACCTATAGCAAAAGACCATATAAGATGGATGTGGATGAAATTTGAAGAATTGAAGAAAGCAGTATTTAAGAAAGAAGCGATTGGACAAAGGGATTCATTCAGCCTAGTTAGGCTCGTCATCATGGGGTGCACCTGTTACATTTGTGGAGAGAAAAGACATCACCAAGAGAAGTTAGTGGTGGATTTATACGTTAAGCTGAATGAAGTAACCATCGAGAACAAGTACCGCTTCTTAGAACATAAATGATTTGTTTGATCAAGTGCCCCGGGAAGGAGATAAAGGTGTTCTAAGCAAGATCGATCTTGTTCGGTCATTACTTCCAATTGAAGATCGAGAGGAGGGCGTACCAAAAACACGCCTTCACCACTAGGTATGGGTTATATGAGTATCTGATTATGTCTTTTGGACTAACGAATGCCCGGCATATTTCATGACCATGATGACACAAAGGTATTTATGGAGTACTTGTACAAGTTAAGTGGTGGTGTTTATTGATGACACTCTTGATATATTCCAAGGATGATCTTGAGCATGAGAAGCATCGAGGCTGATTATGGAGAAGGTGAGGACACACTTGGATTATATACCAAATTCAGCAAGAATGTGAATTACGGCTTAACTTTCTTTATTGGAGTTCTTGGACACGTAGTGTAGGGAGAAGGAAAGTCGTTGTTGATCCAAGCAAAGTGGCTGCGGTGGCAAGTGGGGAAGCACCCAAGAATCTCGAGGAGAGATTCGAGAAGCTTTTTGGGACTTCTTTGGATATTCACTGAGAGAGGTTCATTGAAAACTTTTCCAGATTGCTAAAGGCGATGGCTTCGAACCTTCCGAAGAAGGAAGGGAAGTTTGAATGGTGGGAGACGATATCATGAAGCCAGCTTTAAGGCCTGAGGCGTCGTCGGCCCAGTGACAGCCTTTGATACATTGTGTTTTACGGATCTTGAAGGATCTTGAGTTCCAAGTGTCTTTGTGATGCTTCTCGTGACAGGGACTTGGGAGCGTCTTCGATGCAAGATGGGATAGTGTCATATGCCTCGCGACAACTCAAGCACCATGGCGGAATTACCCCCATACGACTTGGAGTTAAGCGTCCCACGATTGGTTCATCGTCACGCTCTCAAGGTATACCAGAGGCATTACTTAATGGGAAAACAACGTGATGTACAGAGCCACAAGATCACTGAAGTACATATTCACCTTGCAGAAGGAGGCGGAACATAGAGGCAAAGGAGATGGTTGGAAACTTATCAAAAGATTATGATATGAATCTAATACCACCGGAAGGCCAATGTGGTAGCGAGATGCTCTGAAATGGAAGGTTCACGCCAATGGATTGACAATTGGTGAATTGGAGTGCGAGGATTTGTCGCAAAAGCTGATTCAAGGACCTTAAATGGAGGTAGTATCTGAAGGATACACAGCAACAATGGAGGTCCAACTTGACCTTTCACTGAGACGAGGATCATGAAGGCTCGGGTAGGTGAGAACAAGGGAAATGGGGAGAGATAAAGGGAAAGATGAAGGAGGAATAGGGAAGAAAGGATATTGGCGAGGATGAGCATGGTACCTTGTGGTATGGAATCGTTTGTGTGTGCCCAGCGACCGGAGATAAGGGAGTTGATTTTTGCAGGGGGCTCTTAACTTCCATCATACTCCATACATCCAGGGCAACACCGAAGATGTATATGGATTTGAAGAGCAGATTTTGGTGGAAGCGACATGAAGGAGAATATATCGTAAGCATATTGCCCTATGCTGATGTATGTAGTCGGTGAAGGCGGAACACGAAATAACGAGGACTACTAGCCATTGCTGGTGCGGACCTGGAAGTGGGATAGAGTGAGAATGGACTTTTATCACTGGGATTGCCTAGGACAGGTCGGGGATATAGACTCTATTTGGGTAGTGAGTGGGAAGCCACTTGACCAAGGTATGCCCACTATCTGGGTGAAGACGACCTATCTGAGTGCAAAGTTGGCCAGAGATTTACATGGACAGGATTATTGTGCCTACATGGGTTCCCAAGAGTATAAATGTCACATTAGAGCGCAATTTACCTCACACTTCTAGGCGCCAGCCTACATAGATCACTTGGTACTAGATTGGAGTTTAGCACAACGTTTCACCACATGGATGATGGAGCTGAGACCGAGAGGGTGAATCAGATTTTGGAGGACATCTTTGAGGAAGCTTTAACGCTTTGGCTCATGCCTCTAGTTAAGGAATGAGAATTTGCCATATGCTGGAGTTTTCCTACAACAGCGACTATCAAACCAGCATCAAGGCGTCGTACATTAGATGTGCTGTATAGAGGCAGTGCGGGTACCATTGCTATGGGATGGAGTAGGGAGAATGTGGGTTGTTTGGACCTGATTTGATCAAGGACGAGGAGAAGGTCGCCTTGATTAGAGGCAGTGAAGGTAGCACAATTGAGGCGGAAGAGCTCTGGCGTAAGCGCAAGGAAGTGGTGTATGAGATAGGTGATAGAGCATACCTCGGTGTCGCCCGCCGTGGAATCAAGAGATTTGGAATTAAGGGTAAGCTGGCACCTCGATTTATTGGACCGTATCGGGTCTTAGCACGCAAAGGAGAAGTTGCCTATCAGTTGGAGTTGCCAGAAGCCTTGTCCGCTGTTCTGGCGTGTTCCGTGTCCCAGCTGAAGAAGTGCCATCCGGAGATGGTGGATACACCATTGAGAGACACCGACGCTAGAGGAGGTTCAGCTTGAGAACGACTTGACCTATGAGGAGAAACCGGTCAAGATTCTAGACAGCGGAAAGGATTACCCGTACCAAGGCGATCAAGTTTTGCAAGGTGGAGCCACCACACGAAGAGGAAGCCACTTGGGAGCGTGAGGATGACATCCAGAGGACTACCCACACCTATTTGCTAGCGCCGAATCTCGAGGACGAGATTCATCTTAAGGGGGTTAGTCTTGTCACATCCCAAATTTTATATTTGGTCTTGCACATCATTCATATCATTGCATCATGCTTTTTCCTGCAAAACCGTCGAGTGAAAAGGTTCGGCAAAACGCTATTTTCAAACCCCTATTCTATTTTGCTACGAGGCTCCTGCGGGAGGCTTTAGTAGGACTAGCGTTGACCACCCTTGTAGCCTAGTGGTTTCTCTCAACCCTTGACCCTATATTGTTCCCCTCGAGTTCACGAAACTGTAGGAGCAAGAATCACTCGATTCAGAGCTCGTACGGAGAAGTTGCGGCCGTTTGAGTGAATCGTCGGAAAACGGTCCGAATTTTTGGACCGATTTCCGAGTCCGAAACCAACTCCGCGCCGAATCAGTTTGGATTTCCGTGAGAGGGCCCACTTAAAGAGGCCACCCGGCCTCGAACCCTCGACCCCTGCCCGATCGCCCACCTGCCGCCATCG